>OW028581.1:19979661-20559661 GCA_932294295.1 Alitta virens
AAAAGAGTTTTTATATGTATGATTCTTTATTATTATCATTGAAAAATACAAATTATTTACAACATTGATGATGACTGCTGGTGTCAGAACTTAATTCAAAGTATTTTGAGACCATTAGTTACATGAACAATTTAGAGGAATGAGATGCATGAGATAAAGTTTAAAAGAAAAATTACATTAATAAAGAGAGCAACTGATGGAGTAACTATATCTGTTATTTTTAGTTCATTTCATTCTCTTAGATGAAATTCACAAGCTCTTACCACTAAGCATTAAACATTTTTTAAGTTTTTGGCGAGCCTTTATCCAAATACCACACACCGAACTTGGAATATGCCAATTCAGTAGAAAAACTACTCATTTCAGTGTTATTTCTTTATCTGACATGTAATGTAGATTTAATACTTATTTTGATATAATATTCTGCTTTCCTGCAGCATGACTTCAGTGAAGAAGATAGACAAGACAGTGAACAGGGACACATTGGAGACTGATCTTAAAGCTCTTTGCTTGGTTGTTCGGCCATCTTGGAAAAATGAAGAAATATCCTTTAAGGTTTACCCTTCATTTTAGTATACTAACAGCCATCACATTAGCTCAATACTAAATAGAACCGTCCATATTATCACTGGTACTCATGTATCATTCCAAATCGTATCGACGTCGGCGCAATGTTGGCGGTATAAACTCCCATATTTACCGTGACTCCCATATTTACCGTGACTCCCATATTTACTGTGACTCCCATATTTACTGTGACTCAATAAAAATGTAACTCTTATATTAGACAAATGCGTACTCAGAATATGGTTTTATCTTGTATGTAAAATATAATTTTATTAATAGATATACAGATGACTGTACTAGGCGTGTGTGGTACATCACCCCATTAAGTATTTGTTAATTAAGTAATATTGCTGTTATACTCCAAATCGTTCTCATCATCCCATCTTTACCAATACTAATCTGAATTCACATATTGTAATGGAGACATGTCTACCTTTGACCTTTATGTCATGAGAGTGTCAGTCCTACTGACTTAATAAGGGTCCCTTGACCAGTGGTATTACGTATTTTATATGGAATGTATAATATATATTTTTTTGACGGGCCAATAAAATATATTGTCTGTCTGTCATACATAATTAACATAGTCAATATAGTTAAATTTTTTCGTTAATTCGTCTTTAGATAGAGAGATAGATAGATAAATTTTGACTATATAGAGTCAGTGTTGACCCAGTTGTCATATATCGAGTACAAAGGATACACAATACAATCATACGTAATTCAATAATACAGAAAACAAAAACTTACATAATACATTTAAAATACGCTAACTATATTCCGGCACTACTTAATCACAGTGGATAGCATTTAATACTGGATGTCATATACTGACATCTAAAGATCTACTTTTCCTAGCACCAAGTTTAAAATTTCAAAATAACAGTTTACTCATTTCTAGCACCGATTACAATGAACAAATTATGTACACATAAATTAACAGTTGATTTTATCTAGCACCGAGTTTACTTAGAGCTAGTTTACAATTTCAAAATAACAGTTTACTAATTTCTAGCACCGATTACAATAAACAAATTATATACACATCAATTACCAGTTGATTTTATCTAGAACCGAGTTTACTTAGAGCTACTTAGCACCAAGTTTACAATTTCAAAATAACAGTTTACTAGCTCTTAGGAATGATTACAATAAACGAATCATCTACACATCAAATAACAGTTGATAAAATAACAGTTAATTCTTTCTAGCACTGAGTTCATATAAAAATGATCAATCAATGTGATTCCACGTGATTTTCCACAAGATATATTATATTAGGTCATATGTAACTTTATTTACTGTTTATATTATATCATTATTATTTTGTATTTGGGAGCAACTTAATATAGTTTTTTTTAACTCTGTTGTTTCCCTTCTTGACATTGAAATATATTAAAATTATTATGTATATGTATAACTGTATTGAATGTATCAGTGTAAAATTGTATGAACCATGTGTCAAGAAAACAAAATAAAACTTAAAAAAAACTTAAAAAAACTTAACTAGAGGATATCAACATCCTCATATGTATCAACAAAATAGTATCATCATTTACATACATAAGGACACCCTTTTCACCGTAAGCTCTCTCTGACCCCTGTCTGCTTTTTTTTTCCTGATTTGATTTTCCTTTTTTTATTTCATTCCTTTTTCTAAACATTTATAGACAAATTTGCCAAGGGCTGTTGTTACCTCTGGCACATTTAGGGAAATTATTGCAATGAATTTGGCAGTTAGAGTTAGGGTTTCATAATTTTGTACTAATATGGGGGGAGATTGTTATATCATGGAATGTAGCATATTCCCTTAACTGTCTTTTCTTTATTTAGAGTTTTACAATCATTGTTAAACCATTTTGGTGGAATTGATTTCATTTTTCAGATATATGCCAAAATCTTTGCACAAATCATTACTGGATTTAAGACAATTTGTCACATGACACACAAGTTTTTCTTCGTATTTCATGTCCCACTTACAATCAATGAATCCCTTCCCTTGTTTTTCCTTGGTATTATCTCAAATGAGTTAATCATTTGCACTGTGTAGCTCTTACATATGAGATAGTAGACCACACTAGCACAGTAGCACCAGTACTTTAGAAGGATGTTAAATTTCAGCTATTAGTCATGTTTCCTATCCTCCCATTCATGATTAAGTGGCCAGTACATTTTACACATCCAGAGCGGATTTCAGAATTTGATTGTTGTAAGTCTACATCAAGAATATCATCAATAATGTGATCAGAGAGATTTCCTATCCTACATGGCCAAATGTGCTACGTGCGTTTTTCATGAGAAGGATAAACACATGGAAAACGCATGGTTTTTAGCTAATTATAATGAGGCAAAAACCATGAGTTTTCCATGCTTTTATCCAAACGCATGGAAAACACATGTGGCACAAATGTAGCATTCA
Organism: Alitta virens; assembly: GCA_932294295.1. Classification (NCBI taxonomy): domain Eukaryota; kingdom Metazoa; phylum Annelida; class Polychaeta; order Phyllodocida; family Nereididae; genus Alitta; species Alitta virens. Next base: position 19,982,648 of record OW028581.1, read on the forward strand.
CATCTCCACAGATTAATAGTCTTGCAATCTTCGTATCTAATGATGCTCTCAGAATATTAAAGTAATCAGTTCTTACATTTGTGTTGTGATTATACGAGGAGTCTGCAGGGGGGAAATATACACAAGCCGCATGCATATATTCTCCAAAGATCTGTGCTTTTAAGCGAAGTCAAACAATACTTTCATCTTCACACTCCAGGGCAATGCCCTCTTGGAGTTCTTCTCTTATAATTATAAATAGAAATCTTTACAGATAAAGCCTGGAATAGTGTTATACTGTACCTCAGATGTTACTTCTCTGTACATTTCAGTAAATATAATTATATGTTTAAAGAGATTATGAGTATCACTAAGAAATACTTCATCTAGTAGACCACGAATGTTCCAGTATATTATCTTTTGCTCATTTATTTAATGGAGAGTTTAATGGGGAATTTACATTTCTAGTGGAATTTACATTGTCTATTGGGGTATGCTCTATGTTTGATCTGTAGTGACCATGCAAACTTACGATATTCATAAATTAATTACAATATCTTCAAGCAAACGTTGACATGTACAATTTACAACAAGGAAAACCAGCTTCTGTTTTCGAATATATTATATATATAAGCTAGTTGAAATAATAATAATATTATTTTACTACTACAAATGATTGGGTTGGGGCCTAGCTCAGTGGTAGCACACTGGGCTTCCAACCACTGGCTCCCGGGTTCAATTCCCGGTCGAACCTATGTTGGATGGCTGTTTCATTCTTTGTCTCATTGCCATAGTCCCTGCCTGTCCTAATTAGCCCATCAGGTGCAGAAATACAGGACATAAAGCCCTAATCCACCACCACCACTACTACAAATGAACTAGTATAACACGGATTCTTGTGGCTGCTGGACAAGACCAGTATCAACTACAGTGCCATACAGTAGTGCCTAGAAAACTACTGCATTAATGTATTTAACACCATTGTTTGCTCTTCTTTTCCACAGAAACTGCCTGGTGGTCTCATTAACGACATCTTCAAATGCAAAGTTCCAAGTGACACCAAAGAGAATGAAGCAATAATCATAAGAATATACACCACTCAAACCATGTGTGATATAATTGACAGAAATAGGGAGCTATATGGCATGCAAGTTGCACAAATAGCAGGGGTGGCAGAGCCATTGTACGTTATCTTTAACAATGGTTTGATTTATGGATACGCCCCTGGTGAGCTTGGCTACTGGGGTATGCTCTGGGATGACAAAATTGCCAGGTATTTTATTGTTTATTTTCTCCTCTTTCTGCCTATTGCTGCCATCTTAAAAATGCAGGCTTTTAAGTAATGAACTGAATCGCCCTTAATAGAACTTAGAGAGTGGTATGTCTGGAAATAACTCACATATTAGAACTCGGTTTCAAGTCAGAGTAGTAGTATTACCTTTATTTTACTATATATCCTTGCTGTGTGCAATGCAAATGGTAATGTGATGGAAGTGAATTAATAATATTTCACACATTATGATATTAAATTTCGTGATTTTGCTTGTGTGGACTCCAATAGATTTATATTTTTTCCCCCAACACCTCTGTTATCTCATCACTACATCTGCCCTATATCCTGACTGACTTGATATCAGTATCATGGAAATATAAAAATCACAATGTTTTGTAGCAGTACTTTATGGTTAAAAAATATAATGAGAAAAAGTAACAAATTAAATGTTAAATTCAAATTTTCATATGTATTGATTCAAGGCAATACATGGAGATGCTGACCAAGTTCCATGCTGTGGATATCTCTCAACATCAGCTAGTCAACAAAGAAGGGCAACTGACAACATTAAAACCTAAAATGAACATTTTCCAAAATTTAAGCACAGCCATCAAAGACATTTCTGAGAAGTTCGTTCATTTCCCAGAACGACACAAGAGGTAGGATGAAAATTAATTGCATTTTAGTTAATATAGAATAGAATAGAATAGAATAATCTTTATTTAAAGTCGACATAAGACAACAATAAAATAAGCTCAAAGAGCTATTGATCGACTGTATATGTGCGAAAATAAAAATGTGCAGGTAAAACAATAACAATAAAAACTAAATAAAAAAAAATAAAAATAAAAAACCATTATAGAGATTTTTAAAACATATCATAAAATGCAAACATTGCATCAACATTTTGGAACTTCCCATTTCGAAAGTAATTTTTTAAAATAATTAAAATCTAAAGCTTCAGCAAATTCCACAGATGAGCACCATAAGATGAAAATGTGTCCTGTCTTTTATTGTGAAAATGTGTCCTGTCTTTCCATACTAAGATACAAGGGTCTCGTAACTCTGTTGGCATATCTTTAACAACAAAAATATCATTAATTTATATAAAGGAAGTATTTGGGATATGGTCATATATTTTACTACACTGTTATGAGTGGGTCTTTGGTTCAAAATATGAATGGTTCTAAACCACATATTTGTTAAATTTAGGCTAAAATTGTTCTATTGCATGGACGTGTAATACAATATTTTCTATGTACATTATAATCCTAATGTTTATTTGTTAAATCAGTGTTTTCACATTTTAAATTAATATCTTTTAAAAGTTTTATTCCTTTTTCGTTATTCTTTCTAGACTTTTAGAATCATTTTGGTCGAAACAACGAATTCAGGAGGAGATTGATACTCTTGACGAATTCTTCTCGAAATTCAATTTCAAAGTGGTGTTTTCCCACCACGATGCCTGGGTCTGGAATGTTATTTATGACAAAGAAACCGGTAGGTGGCTCACTTGAATTTTATGTTTGCTTTATTCACTAGATGGCGACTGTGTGTTGTTTGCTGCATATTTCCAGGAATTCAAAAATAGTTTCTTTTTATAAAAATACCTTAGATACCATTAGTAACTTAGTGATGTCTACAAGTTGACCGCTTTCACCATCTATAGTGATTTTAAGTGTGCAGCGAGCGTCAACAGATTCTCATTTAAAGCAACTCACCAAATAAAGATAATATAAGATAAAGATAATATAAAAGCTTTATTTAAAGTCGGTGATGATTGACAAGAAAATAAGCTATACAAATTTTTACCGACAATAAGATAACAGAAAACAAAAAAAATATATACAAATGTTAAAAATGGCAATAAATGGAAATATGATAAGATGTCAATTTGATGTACATATTATTTCGTTGACAAATAATACAAGATCCACATTCACAATTTTCGAGGAAATTACAGTTTGTTTACAATCTTTTGAATACAACAAAGTCATCTATCTCCTTTATTTCAATGGGTAGTTCATTCCATATTGTAGCACCTTGGTATGAAATACATCTAAAACCATACTGCATTGTGTTGTATGTTGGCTTTACTGGCTTATAATTATCTCTCATATCATATCTTGTAGTCTGTCTTGTAAACAATGAACTTTCAATTGGTGGCGACATATTATGAAGCACTTTGAAAACTAATTCAGCAACACTAACTTTTCGGGGTACGTGAAGCATTTTTTTACTTGTCCGTGTCAAAAGGTCTTTATCAGATCTTTCATAGTCATTGCAGACAAGCCTTAATGCTCTCTCACTGAGTTTTTCAAGTTTCTTATCCTGTCCTTTTGTAAAAGTATTTATAAACTACAGGGCCGAATACAAAATTAGGTTTATTGTCTTTATTAATACCAAGTAGTTTGGCCACTGGTTCCGATTTGATAGTGTTATTTTCAATTTCAAATTGTATGGTGATATTTTCTCTGTTAAACATATGGCTTGGAATTTGGACGGGTTAGCTTTCATAAAGTTGTCACTGAACCACTTTACAGCATGCGATGATGCTTGCTCGAGTTTGCTTTTGATTTGAAATGGGGATTTATGCGAATAGGATAAGGTGTTGTCATCTGCATAGTTATATACATCACAAGAGTTATTTAAGTCTAGTAGAAAGTCACTTATGAATATGTTAAACAATAGGGGGCCTAACAGTGACCCTTGAGGGACACCTGTTTTTAACTCAAGCCATTTACTTTTGGTATTGCATATTTTTACAGCATGTTTTCTGTCCTTGAGATAATTTAGAATTAAAGAACATGCTTCTGAAGATGCACCATAGGCATGGAGTTTAGCAATTAATAAACAATGAGGTAGACTGTCAAAGGCTTTCGCGAGATCAATTAGTATACAACCTACATGACAATTGTTGTCTAGGGCCTTTTTTCCAATTTTCTATAATTTCATGAGAACATTATTACAACTATAAGCATTCTGTAGGCTGAAAGGTCAGCTGATAAATGAGGAGAGACTGATTCAAGGATCTGGTCTGAAATTACACCCTCAAATAACTTAGAAGTGGAAGTGAGGACACTAAGGGGCCTATAATTTTCCTTTGCTAACTGATCTGACTTTTTGTACAGTGGGGACACCTCTGCTCTTTTATTGTAGTCCGGGAATATGTTTGTGTTTTTGCTTTTGTTGTTAGAGTATTACTTAAGCTATTAGCACCTATTCTCAGAAACTTCGGGAGATATTATCAAAGTGGTCATTTGTGTGACAGTTGTGAACATAGGCGTAGGATGTGGGGGGGGGGGGGGGGGGCAAATTGCGGGCAAAAAGTTGAAAAATTCGGGCATAAAGGGGTGCTAACATATACTGCAGTAATTAGTTAAATGGTAAATTATCCACGCACTGTTCCACATCTAACAAGCCTTAAAATCCGGGCGAGATGACCTTTGCCCCCCCCCCCCCTCCCAAAAAAAAAAGAAAGGTGCCTCCTAGGCCTATGGGTGTGAAGCAAAATTGTTCATGGATGGTTACATGATCATTTATCAACTTAATGGTTGGAAGATCTTTGTAGCGGTCAATGACCTGATCAGCTGACATTTTGTTTATAATTTCTGATTCATTCAGATCTTAGTTACATTAACGAAATAAGGGTTACTTATTTTAGAGTTATCTTGTTTGTCATGAAAAGTTTCACTATTTCCCAAAAGTGTTTGGATCTATGAAGAAAATGTTATCACTACTTGATTTTACTTGATACTTTCTATGCCATCTGTATTCACAGCTACATCTGATCGGTTTTTGTGAGGGATTGTATCCTTAACACCTTAACATAGCATATCAAGCCACCTCCGTGCGCGTTTCTATCTAGTCTAGTCTATGTATTATGAAAGAGTCGATGTTAAATTGCGCATTTGGATAAGAATTGTTTAATTTAAATTCTGATAGAAAGAACATGTCTGTGAAACCTTTTTGTAGGATTTCATGGATTTCCAAAAATTTGATGACAGACTTGATATTGATGTGAGAAGATTAATTTCTTTGAATGCTTCTTAAGGGGGTTTCACACATAGCCGGATCAGACGCCGGAGCGTCCCGGAGTAACATTTTATTACCTCCGGTGGGTTCCGGGATCAAAGAGCTGTTAAATGTCAACAAAAAATAAATGTTTGACGATGTGTACATGATGTCAATACGGTCTCAACAAGAAGCAACACGGAGCTAACACGACTGTCCCGTTTAGAGTGAGGAGTGAACCGGATTTTCACGGTGCCTTCGCGGATATCACCGGTCTTTACACCGTGTTCATTCGTGTGGATCCGTTGTGGCTCCTTGTACTCTCCAGCGTTAATGGCGGCGAAATATTCATGCCCGGTTGACGCCGGATGTAGCCGGAGATATGCCGTAGTCAATACGGAGATTCCCGGAGATCGGCGGAGTATATTGGGAGTCTACACGGATCTACACGGATCTACACGGATCTACACGGACCAACACGGATTTAACTATTCCGGGATCTCCGGCATAAATTAAACATGTTTAATTTTTTTGCCGGAGTCCCACGGTGTTACCGGACAATGCCGGACAATGCCGGACAATCCCGGACATGAACAAGATGTCTATACGCCTTTCCCCGGAGTATGCGGGAGTATTCCGGAGTTGTCCTCCGGGACGCTCCTGCGTCTGATCCGGCTATGTGTGAAACCCCCTTTACACAGATATTTGATACTTGCTTATAAGGGTTTTCTGACAAATGTCTTGCACAACTAACCCAGGCATTATTGACCTATTCAAATTAGCTCAATATTGTGCAAGGAATAGAAAACCGCCGGAATTAGGATATTATACGCTCTTAGCAAAGTAATCTGAAGCGAATATCGAACTAATTTGTTCAGTCAATATATCGTGAATGTAGGTCACTCCAGTTTCCAGGGACTCTGAAGACTCAAGGGTTCCAAGCAGAGACGGAACTTAAGGGGCATTCACACGGTCCATATACTCGCCATTCAGTCTCGTCCACTCGTAGAATGCTCGTAAACTGCTCAGCAGACGTTCGTCGCCTGCCCGTTGTCTTCCGTGCCCATCCTTGCTCATCCTTGCCCGTCCTTGAACCACTCGCAATGGAGATCTATGAGCAATCTATGAGCAATCTATGAGCGATCTACGAGTGCTTTACATATGCCTCAAGGATGCCTCACAGATGCTTGGTGACGGACATTCGGCGAGCGTTTGACGGATGTTTGGCGAGCATTTGACAGACGTTCGGCAAGCATTTAGAAGACATTCGGCAAGCAATCTACAACTATCTCACGTACGCTTTCCGTGGTCATATGTAGGTCTGATATGTGACAGTGTGATTGCCCCTTCATTGTATTTAATTATGGCTTGGTGGAACGTCAAGAAATTAGTGCTGGAATGGCCGTCTCATCAAGCGCCGGTGATCAGAAAACATTTCTGAAACGGGCGCTTTATAAATGTATTATTTTTATTTATTATTATTTATCTAATTTTACATGTCAATAGATTCACAATCAGTTTTCCCTTTGACGTATAATTTAGCATCTCAAAACATTATTATGTCTTATTTCATCATTTTTCCTTCCAGAGAAAATATCTCTGATCGACTTTGAATTTGCCAATTTCAACTACGAAGCTGGCGATCTATCTTCCCTCTTCAATGGTTTCCAATTGTTTGAAGTTTACAACCAGTTACAACCTCCTAGTATGAATACAACACAAGGTGCTGTCACTGTGTACTATAATATTATGTTTCCATAAATTGTTTACATTAATTTCTGTATTGTTACATCTACGTATTGTATAAAGCTAATTTTATTGGTATTTAGATTTCGAACATAGATAAATATTGCACCTATGCTATGGAAAACCACGTTTGAAAAGCACTGTAAATTCGTGTCATGCATGCATGGTTGAGAATAGGGTAGCCCAATCCCAATTCCAGGCTTTTTTCAGATGCTCAGTTAAAGTTGAATGAGATCTTTTTTCAAGTCAGAATCCACAATAGTTAAAAAATTAGACCAATTAACTGAATCTTCCAGGATACACACATGCAGTGATTTAAACTTTTGAAACCTATTTCAATTTAAAGTGATCTTGGGCTTGCCTCTTCATATTTATTGAACCAGATGAGTTGAAATTACCAAGGACCACTGAACACAAGATGAAACTGACCCGGATGTACATGGAAGAGCGGTGCCTGAGGCAGGGAAAGAGCCCCACTGACTTCACCGAGGATGAATTTGAGAAATTTCACAATCAGGCAGAGATGCTGACCATTGTAAGTATTTCACAAAGACAAATGTGTCGAGTGATTTTCATGGGATTTGTAATAAGAATGGTGAAAACAGACTGCTTATCTACTCTTGATAGCATTATACCATTTGCATATTGGCAAGGGGTTGGCCCAACATAAGCAAGCAAAGCCAATGTTGGTAATATAGGACATCACGCGAGTTCCTGATCTGTTTTGACATATCAGATGAGGTGGGTGCGTAGCAACGTCTTAAAATTTCCTTATTTGGACATTACATGAACAGCATTTTGTGTGCTATGAAATGCCATCTAAAATGCATATCACCCAGTCCGTATCACCTGGTATTTCAGGTGATAAGCTGCAATTGGGGAATAATACGTTAGAATAAGCAACATGTATATTTAGCAGTGTTGAAATAGACATGGAAGTTGTTTTGGCCAAAGGTGCCCATATTCTTGTACAACTGTTACAGAAAGTCGATGCTCATTAAAGGATATTTTTTCAGTTCGGTTTTTTCTCCTTGACTGTCTTCTTGATGACTCAATTTGATGACCCGGAGGTGCCCTGGGACTGTATTACGTACGTTTATTTGTCATTCACATTACTTTAAATAAGAAATAAAGAAATAAAAATAAATTAACTACAGGAATAGTGGATTTTCACGGTAGGTTCTCTGTATTTCCACCAGGAGGATATGACAGAATACCGCAATCTTATTGGCAGAAAATTTTCCTGCTCTTGACTCTGATTGGCTGAAGCAAAGTATATCCTAGCAGCAGTATTTTTTAGTGCATTTTAATGTATATTTGACATCTTATCATTTAGTTGATTTCTGTTATTTCCCAGAGAAATTATATTTATGGAATCAGTTAGTTATGACCTACTTTGTGTGAAGAGCAAAATGATTAATAGGAGAGGAAGGACTTATAGATGTCTTGCTGAATTCAGGGCTGCTCAGTGAAATGACTCTATTGTTTCCATTGATGTTGTTTTTATAATTCTAATTTTTTTTTCAGATTTGCTGAAATTATTCACAAGAAGTACTTAGATCAAAGAGATACTCTACTTTCCTATAAACCATGAATAAATTACATTACTTTTTAAGACTGAGAGTATTCATTCCATATTTATTTTATTTTTGATAATGAGATAGATTTTTCTGCTCGTTTGACAAGACTGTAAACACAATGTAGAAAGAGAGATTTATTTTATTTTTGATAATGACATTTTTTAGCACTCACATAGCTCATTTGACAAGACTGTAAACACAATGTAGAAAGAGGGATTTTATTGTATTTTTGATAATAAATGAATTTTTTCAGCACTCACATAGCTCGTTTGAAAAGTCTGTAAACACAATGTAGAAAGAGAGATTTATTTTATTTTTGATAATAAATGAAATTTTTCAGCACTCACATAGCTCGTTTGAAAAGTCTGTAAACACAATGTAGAAAGAGAGATTTATTTTATTTTTGATAATGAAATTTTTCAGCACTCACATAGCTTGTTTGACAAGACTGTAAACACAATGTAGAAAGAGAGATTTATTTTATTTTTGATAATGACATTTTTCAGCACTCACATAGCTCGTTTGAAAAGTCTGTAAACACAATGTAGAAAGAGAGATTTATTTTATTTTTGATAATGACATTTTTCAGCACTCACATAGCTTGTTTGACAAGACTGTAAACACAATGTAGAAAAAGAGATTTATTTTATTTTTGATAATGACATTTTTCAGCACTCACATAGCTCGTTTGACAAGACTGTAAACGCAATGTAGTAAGAGAGATTTTATTTTATTTTTGATAATAAATGAAATTTTTCAGCACTCGCATAGCTCGTTTGAAAAGTCTGTAAACACAATGTAGAAAGAGAGATTTATTTTATTTTTGATAATAAATGAAATTTTTCAGCACTCACATAGCTCGTTTGAAAAGTCTGTAAACACAATGTAGAAAGAGAGATTTATTTTATTTTTGATAATGAAATTTTTCAGCACTCACATAGCTTGTTTGACAAGACTGTAAACACAATGTAGAAAGAGAGATTAATTTTATTTTTGATAATGACATTTTTCAGCACTCACATAGCTCGTTTGAAAAGTCTGTAAACACAATGTAGAAAGAGAGATTTTATTTTATTTTTGATAATAAATGAAATTTTTCAGCACTCGTATAGCTTGTTTGAAAAGTCTGTAAACACAATGTAGAAATAGAGATTTATTTTATTTTTGATAATAACATTTTTCAGCACTCACATAGCTCGTTTGAAAAGTCTGTAAACACAATGTAGAAAGAGAGATTTATTTTATTTTTGATAATGAAATTTTTCAGCACTCACATAGCTTGTTTGACAAGACTGTAAACACAATGTAGAAAGAGAGATTAATTTTATTTTTGATAATGACATTTTTCAGCACTCACATAGCTCGTTTGAAAAGTCTGTAAACACAATGTAGAAAGAGAGATTTATTTTATTTTTGATAATAACATTTTTCAGCACTCACATAGCTTGTTTGACAAGACTGTAAACACAATGTAGAAAAAGAGATTTATTTTATTTTTGATAATGACATTTTTCAGCACTCACATAGCTCGTTTGATAAGACTGTAAAAGCAATGTAGTAAGAGAGATTTTATTTTATTTTTGATAATAAATGAAATTTTTCAGCACTCGCATAGCTCGTTTGAAAAGTCTGTAAACACAATGTAGAAAGAGAGATTAATTTTATTTTTGATAATGACATTTTTCAGCACTCACATAGCTCGTTTGAAAAGACTGTAAACACAATGTAGAAAGAGAGATTTATTTATTTTTGATAATGAAATTTTTCAGCACTCACATAGCTTGTTTGACAAGACTGTAAACACAATGTAGAAAGAGAGATTAATTTTATTTTTGATAATGACATTTTTCAGCACTCACATAGCTCGTTTGAAAAGACTATAAACACATATAGAAAGAGAGATACCAAGTGCCCTACTATTCAGATTATTTCAGATGGTAGTAATTGCGGTTTAAGCTTGAAGTTATCATTTTCTGTAAACACAAATTGTATCGATAATTTCATAGATATTATGTTCATATCTGGGCCAACATGGGGCCAATTACTGCCCACATTGGGCCAAAATTGTTGAACTTGTATGACAATGTAGGTCTAATTTTATGTCATTGTATATTGTCACGTTCCAGAGTTTTGGTGTACTTGTATTAATAAATTTATTGCATATATATTAGGGTATTAAGTGTTTAGAGGAAATGGGTTTACTTGGTGTTGTTTTATTTCATATTGGTTAAGTATTTTATTGGTATTAGTTGTCTACAGAGTGAGTTGCTGCATTAATCCTTTTGTGGTGCTGTTAATGCTCATGAACAAGCATCTTAAGTTCAAAGTGCCTTAAGAAATTAGGCCATGTATCTAAAATGGGCTGATATGCTTGAGTGACTCCAAGGATAATCTGGTGGCTCTAAGCAGGTAACAAGGGTCATTTGCTGTTTTGAAGGAGTGGAGTGAAGAACTCCATCTATCTGTTTGCTTCTTGAAGCATTACACTCAACCACCACACATCATCTTACGAGTCCAAGTTATGGATGCCATTTAGGCTGGGTGTTAAATTCCAAAGGGGATTGGACATTCATTCATTAGATGTCTAGAACTGTACTGTGATTATCATACTAATCACCCGACGCCGAACAAGACTTGTGCAGAGGTACAAACAGGACTGTAGCAACATCCTCATCCTCCATAGAGAAGAGCAGGACTGTGGCAATATCTTCCAAACCAGAGTAAGAGGACTGTTTCATCCACACACATGGTGTGGACTGTTCCATCCAACACCGGACTGTTCCATCGAACACATACGGTTGATCATTTTGTGTGCCATGTGTATATAGTCAAATTAATAAACTATTGTTTATATCTACATTACTTGTCTTCTTTTGACAAGCCTCGGGGCGCATATTCCGTAACATATATAGTCATTCTAATCCGTAATTTCTCCTTGTCATTTTAGTCAGAGACAAGCATCACTTCTTATTTTGTTGTTCATGTAAAACTGACTGGAAATAAAGATTTATCTTATCTGATCTAGGTCCAACTCATTGTCTACATTGACTTGATGTAGCATACATGTCATTATGTCATATGTCATCTTTATGTAGCTGGGATTGGTGCACGTGTACATGAATGTCATTGCCTGACACCTGAGATACATGCAAACTATAAGACAGTATAAAGAGGCCATCAAGATGATTACAGGAGCATCATGGTAGCACGGACTTGATGTCATTTGGGGCATATACCAACTGAGCCATGTGTATATGACAGTTTGTGACCAACTATTAGTTATAGACAGACAGACAAAGACATTTTATTTACACACAGAGACACACAATAATTATTCATATACAAAACATACATGGACAAATACACTAAATATCTCAACGGAATTGATCACTGCTAGAACAGTCATTGGGCTCCCTCTATATTTGCAATATAAACTATTGTAAATGGTATCATCGGTATTCAATAGTAACAAAATACTTCTTTCCTTATCAATTTAGCACTTGAACATTGAATGATGGCCCATCCAACCTATCCAAGTCATATTTCTGGAGCTGCTAAGCTGAACCAAAGGTCTTCTTTTGTGCATGATTGAGGTATCTACAATACAAGGACTAGTACAGGTTATCTAAGAGTGGGTAATTTCATCTAAAAAAGCCATATAAAATAAATATAATGTATGGACTCCTCCTCTGTAAAGATACATCTTTATTTGAAGCACTTTGTGTAAAGATTCAGCAGCAATCTCCCTGATTTATGACTCCAGTGAATTCTCGCAAGGCTCCAAGTAATGCAGACCTAGTTGCTACAGATAAAATTGGTGACTGATGTGGACAGGTCACAGAGGTGAGAGGAAATCTGTCTTCATTTCCATCAATGTATCTTTTTCAAACAGTTTTGAAAATTGATAAAATTTGAGCCCGTTATCATCTTTAGGGCAGCTGGGTGGCCTAATGGTTAAGGCATCCGCGAACTCCTGCTGCCAAAGGCACATGTAATGATTAAATGATAAGGCTTGGAGTCCACACAATGTTACACATTTACCCCATCAGTGGGCTCTTTTATATGCCTCAGCACTGAGTACAAGATACCTGGCACCTCCAATATAATGTTTCATGCGATCGACATCCGACTGGGATGTAACATATGAAGGTTTCCCGGGCCGGGGATTAAACCCGGGACCTTCAGCGGAGCTGGACAATGTGGCATTGGCGGATGCCTTAACCATTAGGCCACCCAGCTGTCCAGCTATAGATATAGTTGAATGTTCTTAGTATTAGTAATTACGAATGACTAATATGAGATGAGAGATTTGGTATGACAGCATCAATATGAAAAGACTACTTAATCTGTTGTCTGTCCTGTCTTGCATGTGGACACTCGTTTGATCAAATTTATCAGAAACTAAGAGGCACACAAGCAACTCATCCATCATTCTGCTCCTTTCTGATTTGCATTGGTATTTCCTAAGTGATGGATTGATGGCCAGAAATTGCGAGTTGAGAATTTTAACATAGTCCTTGAAAAATCCTTGGATTAGCATTGGTAGTTTTTTGTGTGCTAAATATATGTACATCAATGATCCAACAAAATTAGAACACACACATTTACAGGGCTGTAGACTATTTATAATGATATCAGAGCATTGAAATTGTGTTGGGACAAACTGGTAACAAATTACTGTTCAACAGCATCATTGATTTAAGTCCAGATGACGTCATGTGAATCCAGGACTCCCATTGACTAAGGAAATGCTTGAAGCCAAAGGTAGTCCTGGATTCACATGACGTCCTCTGGAGTTTATTTTCCAAGTCTCTGAAATCTGTAATGATGAGACTTGGTCACAAATCCCAGACAAAATGACAGTGTAGCCAATGTTGAACAATTGTACTGAATAACAATACACCAATCCCAGACAGCATTCCAAATTGGCCCAGCATTGTTTCCATATAGGCCACTGTCGTTGCAACATCGTATTAACATCGCTGACATCGCGCCGACGTTGCAATGATTTGGAATGCTATCTGGGATACACGAATGCTGCAAATAACGTGGATTATGTGCTGAAGGAAATTAGTTTGGAAATCTGAAAATCCCACAGTTGTAATTTCTGCCTAAACCACCCTGCTGGCAACTATCCGATTTTAAATGAAGAAATCTTCATGAAGTAAAAGATCCATTTGGTTTTATAAGAACACTTCCAGGCTTCATTGTTAATATCAGACTCCTCAAAATGAAGCTTAAAAACAAGTTGTGTAAATACATTTGTTTGGAAATAACTGCTCAAGGCTGTGCCAAGAAGCACCAAAAAAAAAAAAAGCTCAATTGCAGAAGGCAATTTGCCAATATTTCAACAACTGCAGTAAATTTCCAATTGCCTTCAAGGTCTTTGGCTACACTACGCAGACTTTAATCCCTCAACCAATTGGTTCACATGACGTCCTCTGGAGTTCAGATTGAAGGCTTATGAAATCGCTCTACATGTATATGCTTGGCTGTCTTAGTTCAATTTAAATACACAAAATAATATTTTTCATTTGGGAGTTATTCGAGGTTAACATTGTCTGAGAGAAAATTGATCTTCTGATGATAATATAATTTTTGCATATCGCACTGACATTGAGGTGGAACCCATGCCATAATTTGTGAATTCATATACAGTATACCAAGATAGATTAAATACAAACCATAATTGGTGAATTCATATACAGTATACCAAGATAGATTAAATAAAACCATAATTGGTGAATTCATATACAGTATACCAAGATAGATTAAATACAAACCACCATCATGAAATGAATGTCAAAATGAAGTTTTCAAAAGTGAAAATACTATAATATATGTCATTTACAAAATTTCAGTCGTGTAGGGTAAACAGTGGCTTAGGTATGGACGTTTGAAAAAGTAAGAATTTACCCCTAAAAGGCATCTCTGCACTATTTCAGATATATCGTGACAAAGTTTAAACCTTGTATGAGCGGCGGTGTCAGAGTTCTGCTCCGTAAACGAAAACATTAATTGTCTTCTATTTTGTTTCTTCAAATTTTGTCAAACACAGCCGAGATGTGTCAATGTGACTATCAAAAGGCACCATTGGGCCATATATAATATGACTGTATGAAATTTCATTGATCAAAATTATTCATAATCTGGACTGGAGAGCTGTCTACCCTGGGGAATGTGATCTGCTAAATTGATAATTGTATAGACTCAGCTGCATGTTTGGTTAACTTTATTGGTGCACCTTAATTGATCAGCTTTTTCAGCGTTAAATACTCTATAATCACTTTGTTGGTATGACATTGAGCTGCATAGGATTCTAATGCTTCCTCCATCATATATAGTAAAAAAGATACAAAAATATGTACAAAAGCTAACTGTGCACTGACATGAACATAAAAATGTAATGCACACTTGATGGAAGTACCTGGTCCACACGTAAGCCATTAGCATGTATCTTTCCTTTTAGCTTCTCTTTGGGAAGAAAGGGTGCAGTCAACATTGAAACCACTGTTAAGGGTGGGTTACTGGCATACATGTGCAATGTAAGAATGTGCAATAACCGTAAAAGCATCAATAAAGTTCCTGTTTTCTTTTGTGAAGGAAAGCCTCTGCTGTGTTATTGGCATTATGGAAATGCATCTGGTAATGCACATTTTTGCATTACTCTGCTCATGCAACAACTGTGCAATTACCACTAATGCCATGAGAGGGCCAACGACTTCCAAGTTTATTGCCACGAAGGACAAGGCAGGAGAAAGGGAGGGAGTCTCAGATTACAATGAAGATCTTAGATTATAAGAGGTCGTATGATGTGATGTTTTCAGCTTTTACTGCTACAGTTAGTTTCATAAAAACTCCAAACAGCTGTAGCTGCCTACACCTGACTGTGGTTTAAACAAGGACGTGAATCTAAGGGACAGCCGACTCCCAGGCTGGCCGCTAGGGTCGCTGTGAATCTTGTTGTTTTAAAAACGCCCCCATCGGTGTAGAGAGAAATCTAGGTCACACATGTGTTGACATTAGGTTGTACCGCAAATTTTGGATCTCTGCTCTATTGTTATTAATCTTGTACTGTCAGTGACAATTAGTCTACACCTCTTGACATCAATATGGGAAAAGGTGGGAGAAACTGCTGCATCCCAGGATGCAGTAATTATTACGAAAAGACTAAAGACAGCCAAGTGAGCTATGTGGGATTTCCCAAGAAGGGTGTTAGTGCAGAACAGGATGAATGGAGATCCCGTTTGATTGCTGCCGTGAGCAGGGCTGACAAGAATTTCAACCCTGACACTCAAAGAATTTGCACTGTGCATTTTGAAAGCCGATGCCTACTGTTTCATGGTAAGTTGATTTTATTTGATTAATGAATGTATAACGAACTTCTCTCTGTGTTCATGTGAATGGTTCAGTGAACCACTTTTATAGTTGTGTGATCTTTTCTTCACTTCTCTTTTTCACTTCTCTTGTTAACTTTTGTTGTGAGAAATTAGGTCGAGGTTATAAACTTGTAAAGGGCAGTTTGCCTACACTGTTTATGCCTGAGAAAAGCATTGTGTCACCAGCACCCAACCCCAGGAAAAGTCCAGTAAGCAGCATGTACTTTGCTGCATGGAAAAATGTCACCCCCTTGCCCCTCAAACAATAACCCTCCCACTAGTTATAGACATATAATATATAGTTTGTAGACAATCCGAAAAGAAAAATTAACAAGTGTGAAATAAATGTAAGTACATGTTGCATGCTTCTTGCATCAGCTGCATACTTTGCACTCGTTATCAGCTGGTTATCAATGCATGTGATATACATCATTTTATTCGTTTTTTCATTTAACTGATTCTTCTTTGATACTGATTTGCACTGCATGGAATGCATGTAGCTGTTCAGTGTTTTAAAATGAGCAAAAATATTAAAAATTATTAATTTGAAATACATATTTTTGCAGACTTACAGACCGCCACCTGTTGTGCCAGAGAAAGTAACGTATTTGAAATTCGATGAACTTGTAAAAGATGCCAAGAAACTGCAAGAATCATCATCTTGGGTCGTACTGAGATCTGTACAAACTCCACCATATCTGGCTGTCGGTAAAATAGATGACTCCGCAAATATAGCCACAAAAATTGAATTCACAGGAACATTTTGTGCTGTTGTCAAGCAATATGGTAAGTGAACAGGTAGCTTATTATTGATGTTATTTTGTTAACATTAATCAGATAGTGTATAAAAGGTCTCTTTTTACAGGTGATGAGGTGAAGAAGTCGTATGACGTTGAAGTCGGTGGACTTGCCAAACTGCAGCATCTACTGGAGATAGCTCATTGGTGCCCAGGGTCAGTGCCAGGCAGTACACCATGCCCAGTTCACGTTGATGAGCCAGGTATATAGGTCGTCGTACACTTCCTTCAAATTTGTTTGTTCCTTACACCCACTTTGTTTTTATTCAAGATGTCTTTATAATGGAAAGGTCCATGAACCATACATATGCTGATCGAGTTCCATTCTTGCTTGTGACACAGGTCTTTGCAAGTCATGCAATAGTGTCATTGCATCACAGGCAGCAAAACTAAGGAAACTACTGGCAGCTACAGCTCCACTGAGCTCGGCTCCTACTCCAGTGCTTATTCAAGAGCTTAAAACAGCACGTGTGAAACTGAAGGAGCAGGAAGCACAGCTTCAGCTTATCAACAGAAAATTGACGAAGGAATCAGTGTCTGTGCCAAATGATGTTCAGGTAATGAAAATATGTGATGCAATATGTGCATACAACTGACAGGTGAAATACCAGTGGGACTAAAGTATTTCTTTATTTGCATTGACAGGAAGGTCTCACAGAAGTTCTGGACAAAGCTGAAATAAGTGATCCTTTTCTCAAGTTGTTCTGGGATGAACAGAAGAAGGCTAGTGCATGCAGCCCACGGGGAATGAGATGGCACCCTATGATGATTAGGTATGTTGTTTTATTTATTGAGACAGCAGAATGAGAATGTTCCATCCTTTTCCCTTGATTTTACTCGAATCTTATTGTTTCAGATTCGCAATATATCTGCATTATCAGAGCCCAAGGGCTTACGAAGCCCTCAAGAATACTGGAGTGCTGAAGCTGCCTAACAAGTCCACACTAAAGGATTACACCGGCTACATTAAAACAAGCCCTGGTTTTCAAAGGCATGTTTTTGAGGTGGGCCTACAAGTTCCAATTGTTAGAGAAATTTTGCCATTTTTGAGAAATTGAGAATTTCACAGGTGGATGCTTCGTATTTTTAGGACATTGAGAAAGCAGCTTGTGAGCTCCCCACTGAGAAGTGCTTTGTCGTACTTCTTCATGATGAGATGAGCATCCGCGGGGACTTAGTTCATGATCGACGAACTGATCAAATTGTTGGCTTTGTCTGCCCAGAGACATGGAAAATTGACAAGGTAATTCTTAAGACTTAAATCCCCAGATTTTAGTGGCTTTAGCCTATACAAATAACATTTATTTTCTTCTATACTTCAGCATTCGGCAAAAAGTGTTGCCACCCATGTCCTTGTCTTTATGGTTGTTGGTGTGAACAACAACATCAAGTCTTCAATTGGTAATTTCCCAACTTTGTCAGCAACAGTTGATGTATTATATCCATTGTTGTGGCAGGCTGTCACCTACTTGGAGCAAAGAGGTGTAAAGGTAATGTCTATACTATACTTATGATTATTTACTCCCATATTGTTGCGATGCTCTGTGTAGTCCACAATATAACTCTTTGTCTTCAGGTGATTACAAGCACCTCGGACAAAGCAGCACCGAACATGTCGCTTTACAAAATGCATGGAGACCACAAACTCAGTTCCTCTACCATCAATGTTTACTCATCTGATAGAAGACCCTTGTACTTCATTTCTGATGTGCCACACCTCATCAAAACCATAAGAAATAATCTTGAAAATTCATGGGAAGGAGGAAAAAGATGCTTATGGGTAAGAAATGAGGCATTAATTTGATTGCAATTGTGTACGTTAATTAAGTCATCGGGACTTTATAAAATTATGTGCCTAACTTCCTTCACTTTTAATATTGCAGAATGGCAAGCATATATTGTGGCAACATATCAGACAGGTTGCACTAGATGATGTGTCAAGAAAGTTGAGACGGACTCAACTGAAAGAGGAGCATGTCATGCTAAACCCGTCATCAAGAATGTCAGTCAAATTGGCTGCTCAGGTATTAAGACTATGTTGTATCTGAACTGAAAGAATATTACTTTTATCATCTTAACCTAAAAAATAATCCAGTTATTCCTTATGCTTTAAGGTCCTTAGTAGTCGAGTCGGACTGGTGTTGCAAAAGTACTACGGACCAGAGGTAACTGCAACATCTGACCTGGTACTAAAATGTGACAGGTTTTTTGACTGCCTGAACACCAGATCGCTCTCTGAACATGTGCGAAAGAAAAAGCCAGACCTAAGGCCCTATGAATCTATTGATGATGACAGATTTTTGGTCAGTGTCATTTTTCAGTATATTATTTTCTAAAGATAAATGCTTCGTGAATGTGCACATTGACAATATTCTTTGAAATAATCAGTTCTTGCAGGAGTTTCTCAACTACCTGAATGATTGGCGCGACAAAGTGAAAGCCAGGGAAGGATATAGTTCTGCTGCTAAAGAGAAAATGTTTTTGTCAAGGCCAACCTATGAAGGAATAACAATGACAGGTAGGTTTTTTTTTAGCATTTCTCATTCAACAGAGCTATTAATTCCATGAAATAAACCCTAATATATGCATAATATACATTATGTATCTCCAGTTACACAGGTAGCCTTTCTGTTCTTTCAGTTCAAGGTTTGACTGGAGCTGTGAAATTTATGCTCTCCAATGGTGTCCAGTTCCTGCTGACTAACAAGTTTTGCCAAGATCCATTGGAGGACCATTTTGGTCGTCACCGAGGATTAGGAAGACGCTCCAGAAATCCATCAGTGTTTGAATTTGGGTAAGAACTGCTCTAACATTCCCCTGCAATTTCCCAGACTTGCCTGCCATTCACAAATATTTGCTGATTACCTTATTTAACCTTTTCCAGCAACCAAGAGACCAAGATACACATGCAGAGATCTTTGGCATTCAAGTTTCAACCTCAGGGAAACACATCAAAATTGTGGATGAACGTGTGCTCGTGGATAATGAACCACTAAAGAAAATCAGAAGGCACTAAAATGTTTCATTTGTTTTGTATCTGACATAATTTATTTCATAAACAGTATTTCATGAAAAAGTGTTGATTAAAGTGAGTCTCTGAGTGCTTTTTTACCTTTACTTCGACTCTTTTGTGAACATAAATTGTTCAGTAAATGCTGACACTTACGGTGCATGCGAACTTTAAAATAAAGTGCAACAAGCTCTAAATAACATTTTTCCTGTTCCTCTTCCACAACATTTACGTCTGAGCTTTGTTTAAATAGTTGAGGAACGGCTTTTGCCTCCAGACACAAAATATAGGCACTTTTGTCACCTGACGTAGATGGTAATTCCCTAAAGGCCATCTCCATGACTTTGATAACATCAACAAATTCCTGTGAAGGATGGATTAGCCCTCCTCTGTCCAACAGTCCAGTTAAATTTTCTACATTTCTTTCCTTAGAATGGAACATTTCAACAAAAGAGAACTTCTGTAGTCGCCTCAACAGGTATCCAGCGATGTATTCCACGATGTCTGTTTCTTCATCTGTCAGTTGAACAAGTTCACTGGCTGAAGCTGTGCCCATCGGATAATTAATGGACACCAGTTTCATCATGACATGCAAGGCCAGTATGCAGCTAGCCTGCATACTGAATGCATCACAGTCTGATCCAATCACTGGCCTCTGTTGTGTTATTATACACTTATGATAAGCAGCCCAAACTTTTTCGCGATTCTTCTTTAGTGATCCTCCATCCATTAAACAGTCATTCAAAAAGACTAAGTTGGAAGCAATTGTTGATTCTGAAACCCAAGGAATTGTACCTTATTGTATAAATTAGCAAAATTGTCTAAATCTAGATTAAAGTCCAAGAGTAGAAGCAAGTACACTTACCATCAGCATTCAGGTACAGGTCCTTTATAGCTTGGTTGCAAATGAAATTGGATCCTTTCATTTCTTCCAACACATCCCTCATGATGTCACTTGCAACAAGCTGCAGAGGCTGAAATGATGTAATGATATGTGAATGTATAAAAAAAAATTTTTTTTGGGGGAGGGGGGTATAGCAATAACAATTAAAATTTCAGATTGAGAATTATATTCTGTCCAGGAACCCCAATACTGATATTTAGCATTAAATAAGGATTTATTATACACAATATTAAACTATTAATTAAGTATGTATGAGTAAAATACATACTTTTCCTAATAGTTTAATAGAAAAATAAAAATGGTGTGTCTTTCTTTTTCTCATTAAAAAACAAAACAAAAAACATTGGCTATAACTACCTTTGCTCTGTTAGGTAGCCCCACTTTCGCCAGTTCTGAACTGTCAACTTCGTCCACATCCTAATGATAAATACGTCATAAACATGTGTCCAAACAAACAGTTATGTGACAACTTGTGCCAAATGGTTTGATAACAATAGGTTAAATATAATTGTAATAACATGATAGGTCTTATCAAGCAAGCAAAAGTCAATATTTACCTTAAAAACGTTATTCAACTCAGCTGAACTTGCCATGGCCATAGTGCTTCTCTACACCGTTGGTGGCGCATGGGAATTTAGGACAAATTTAGGTCAAATGCACGGCGCTACACGCGAGTCGGCTGTCCCTTAGATTCACGTCCTTGGTTTAAACATGCTAAAGCCAGCTGCTTCGGTCCACTTCTATGGGTAATAAATTAATCTAATATATCATAAATATGTACTTTTATATCCGGTTTTGAGTAGCCAGCTAGGACAGCTTTGGCTAGGTTCAATTTGAAACATGTTTCAGACAACAACTTGCAATTACAATCCGATTATAGATTAGAGCCAACAAGATGCTGTGACCACCGAAGCCTTTCATAGGAACCAGAATCAGAATCACGATTATTTCCAATTTTACACAATAAAAAAATACATAAAACATAAAGGAGGCCCCCTAAAGGCACACGAGTGCCACTGGCAGGGGCCCACCAGGAGAAAATTAAAAATGGAAGGTCCCTTCTAACCCCATATTTCCCATATAGGACTCCCATTTGGGACTTATACAAATAACATTTATTTTCTTCTAAAGGAGTTATAGGAAATGCTGGAGTTAGATAGGACTTGAAGGACTTCATGGGAGATAGTGGAGTTATTAAGGATGTATAGGAATTGCACAACATTACAAGGCTTATTGGGAATTGCATGCCATCATAGGGACTGATGGGATTTACAGCAGTTATGTAGGACTTTACAGAATTATTCAGGACATAAGGGACTTATGGGACTTAGCAGGGGTTTATTGGGAGTTGTGGGACACCACAGGGAGAAGACTTGCTGGAATTACGTAGGATTTTTGTGGGACTTGTTCAGGATGTAAGGGAAATGCAGAACACTACAGGACTTAGAAAGAGTTATTGGGAATGCCGGAATTGTGGGATTTACTCATGGAGAACCCAAACACAGGGCAGAGTCGTTTCTATATCGGCCACCGTTGGTAAAGCATCGTTTTGACGTCGCTAACGTCGCGCCAACGCTGAAATGATTTGGAATGCTATCCGGGATATATTACAGTAACAATTGAAATTTAATTCGAACATGGTTTAACCCATCAAAACATCACGTGTTATAAATAATGGTAGATGTGAAATCTACACCAAAATGGCTGAGTGGACAGAAATTCTCACACTACTGCAACTCTCAGATAATATCACATGCTATTTTAGATAGCATTTTCCAGTGAGGCTATTTTACATTTAAGGTTGTAACTAACATCAACAACTGACGGAAAATGCATCTAAAATAGCATGTGAATATTATCTGAGAGTTGCAGTAGTCAAATAAACAGAAAGAAAATCAACATAAAGTTATTATTCCAAACGTGAATTTTTAAGTTAGGATGTTCTTTTTCAGAAAAATATGCTCCCAGGATAGGAAGGTAAGGCTAAATCCTCAATTTCATGTACAAACAAAATGGCATCTATTTTAAATTCCTGAACATTTGAAGGCAAGGATCTCAATATCAGAAGGTGTCGAGAACCAGAGGTATTAGCAGATCACACGTGGAAGAGATTGATAAAAGAGTATCTCAACAGGGTCGCTGTTAATTGTTTTATTTTTTTAATTGAAACTCCACTTTATTTGGTATTTCAAATATAAATGAAAAAAAAAAACCAAACTCGCATATTAAAGAAAAAACAAGATTCATCTCCATCAAAACCTTATATTAACTCTGACCGAATGCAGTTAGAAATGAAGTGAATCTCGCGTGACCCATTGTTGCTAATGGATACTGACCAATGTGTCCAATGCAGGTGCCCACTAATGTTGTGTCTTCACGATACACAATCTTTTACTGTATGTTTTGCTTACACTAAGTCAACTTCTACTTCTATTTCTGCCTCTACTTCTGCTTCTACTTCTATTTCTACTTCTACTTCTACTTCTACTGGTATAAATGTATTTAATAGCTATTTTCATACTCTTTGTATATAAGAAATTAGATTTACGGAATAGTATAACTCAATAACTGGCAAAAAATATGGTAATTTGCCCTTTGACCTTGAGAAAGCTTTGACAACTTACAGCAAATTTCATAGACTTCGACACTAAACTCCACGACTACCGTTGCCCGAGGCATTGGTCAATGATTATCATTAGATTTATCAATCAGATCCTATAATATCGAGACTGAAATCTGTCAGTATCAATCAACTTTTTGTCAAACCAACATGTTTATCACAATGGTGGCTCTTGCAGGGTGCAGCCTAAAAATTTGCACCAGGCATCTCCTCTTTTGGGATAGCTCTAGGTTACTCTAATGCTTATGAAGTCTTTTTAAGTTTTGCCACATTTAGTCAGGGATGTAGGCAAATTGGTCATTGTGATATTTTTGATCTTATAATGTCAGACAATCTGAATTATTGAGAGGGTTCATGCTGCTGGGCTTGTTCTGAGTAACACACATCACAGAAGTCAAATTTCTGTCTGCTTGCATATTTGCACAGAATCCTCCTTTAATGTTTTTTTATATGTGCATATATATATATCATGGTATTAGGTTATAAGAATGTTGGTTCCAGTTTTGATTCAGCAAGGTCATGAAATTAAAATGGAGAAATATAATGTCTTTCCAGATGGACTTTTGAATCTACAACTAATCTGGAAATAATCACATGATTTTCAGGAGGATTGGCCAGTAATTAGACAGAAAAGACAGAAAATTGACCAGAATCCAAAATGGCACTTTCCGCCTCAAAGGTGTCAATGCTCTACTTTCTTATCAAAAATGAATCTACTTGCCCTATTTTTGGCAGCAAAGGTCAAGAAATGTGTCTGTAACACATCTGTATGATCAGTGACATAATCTAATGCTTGTATTGCAAAAGTCGAGGTGAAAATCACCCGAAGGTGTGATAAATGTGCATGTGCTATATTTAGATCCATATTATCTATAATTCTTGAGGAAACAAGAAAATATGTTTATAAAGATAAATTAGAACTATTATTACTTTCGTGTGTATAATTGCAGCTGCACTGTCAATTGAGGCAATAACAAAAGAGGTAGCAGTAGCTGCTGGTGCTAGTTTTTATGCCGCACCCTGTACATCTCCTGACTAATCCATCCTTTGGTATAACAGACTACTTCAGGCATTTTCACCACACCAGGGGGTTTTCAACAATGAATTAATCATGCTCTAGGTGCTCAGGGCGTTGGATTTTCGTCACAGGAAATGAAGTCAAATGAGACCGCTCTCTGTTGCAAAAATGCTTAATGAGTATTGGTGATGAGAATGAAAATGTGCAATGGAACAATGACTTGACATAGCTGTGCAATTAAGAGCATATTAATTTCGTCATTTATGAACATTACAACTTTTTTTGTAAGTTTAGTCAACTGACATGCTGGAAATTTGGGCAGATGTAATGATAGGATGATGAAGCTGGTATCTCGCCCATGTTACACACTTATACCTTTGTAGGGGGTAGTTGGACCATACAAATGTACATTTTTTTTTATTATGTTGTTTTTTAATTATGACATATGTATCATATTGGCATTGTAAGAACTTGTAACTTCTGACGTTTTGAACATCACATTTCTTTCCAAGGGGTTACCATACACTGATACCAAATTGTTATGCCTTGCAATGAAGCAGCAGATAATAGCAGGATCTGAGCCTGGTTACATGGTAAACAAGTTACACTGGCGGATCCAGGGGAGGGGGGGGGGGCAAGGGGTCATGCCCACCCCCTGTACCAACCTTAATTTCTATAGTGGCCTATTACAGAGTGACCCAGATACACCTTAATAGCAATCCTTTGCCCCCCTCTCCCTTGGCTGAATAAAAGGATTAAATTATCCGCCTGTCTCATGCAGTTGCATGTCAGTTATCATGTGGAGGAAATGCCGGTAATGTTTTCTTCGCTGATCACCAATACAGTGTCATTCAGGTGTTGTATGTACAGTGGGTGGATTACGGCTTTATGTCCTGTATTTCTGCACCTGTTGGGCTAATAAGGACAGGCAGGGACCATGGCAATGATATGATGGATGAAACAGTCATCCAACTTAGGCTCAACCGGGAATTGAACCTGGGACACAGTGGTTGGAAGCCCAGTGTGCTACCACTGAGCTAGGCACCTATCCCTGTACACTAAAATTATTTCTTAATAAATACTATAACAATAGTGGATGGTGAGGAGTCCAATATCTAGTTTTGTGCGACGAGGAAAAAACATATTAGCCGAGGCCAATATCATTTTTCCAAATCCCACAAAATTATATGTTGGAGGATTCACCATCCACCATTGGCTATAGCATTTGTACCTCACGTGGGCATCAGCAAGATAAATTTCCAAAAATAACCATTTCTGAGTGACAATTTAGCGGAATACGTATTTTCTGCAGGACAGGTACTGTAACATGAAACGCCTATAAATGTAGAATTCCACAGAGTTGTATATGACTACCCAGTACCCAACCATTCAATGCAGCTTATCCTAGATGTCAGACAATTTTTCACAGGGCATGCATTTTTATTTCCGTCTAGACCATATAAGGAACAGGTTCTCAGTTCTGAGACAACAATTAGGTCAATGACTGATAGGATGTTGGGATCTGTAACGTACATACATGTTATAACAGCTTGATGAAATTTTAAATTTAGGAATCTCTTTAAAAGATATGAAACACAATACTTAAAACTTTATATATTATGTAATTATTTTGTAAATAATGTCTGGTGAAGAAAAGATATTTTGCCCAAATTTCTACTATCCTGACGATAACAAAATCCTGATAATTCACACAAGTGAGCTCTACAGTGACCATAGATTTAGCTACACTGTAAAAAAAAAAAATCCTGTAGTTTTACAGCATTTTGCTGGCACATTTTTGCATAACATCTTGCTGCAAAAGTTACAGTTACAAATTGGTCTACTGTAAAAGGGAAGAAACGAAAGTTTCCTGTAAAATTACTGCATATGGTTGTGATGATTGTCTACCATTAAATCTAACAAAAAGGCACTTTACCGTAAATTACTGTTGATGAGCCCATTATAATAAGACAATGCTGAGCCATCTACAGTAACTTTATGGTATCATACTATAATTGAGATTTACTGTATCTTACCATGAAAGGCTGCAGTATCATGGTGTAGAGAAGTTTTATGGTATCTTTCCATAAAATATGCGGTGAAATGCTGTATGGTCTTCTTTACAGCAATCTACTAAATAAATTACGGTAGACTGCCATTTTTATGGTACTATGCCGTAGGATAGATTTACGGTATTTTGTCATAAAATATTTATGGTAGCTTGCTGTATACCAAACATACAGTCCTTGGTTACCACTTCCAAAGTACATAAATTAAAGTTTTAGTCATAATTAAACTGGTAACCATGGAATTTTACTGTAGTAGAACATGGTAAACAACATAGTTTTTTTAGGCAATTGACCACATGGCCTATATATAGAGCTTAAAGGCCATTACTATCAGAAAAGTTCAGATTCTTGCAGCAAGCAGCAGTGACTGAATTATGTAAGGCGTTGGTCTGCTTCAAAAGGATATTTTTTTTTTCAATATTAATATTATGTTTACTTGCATGAAATTCTACTATCAAATATAATCACACAAGTCTGGTACCAGTCTTATATATTATCATGTACGTATTTGCATTCATTCCATTTCACACTGGACATTTAAACACTCCCATTTCTCTGCTGTTCACACATTGCCAGATATCTATTCTTTCTTTTTTTTAAAAGAATTTTCTTGTTACTGCAAGCACCATGCCAACATAAACACAGGGGCCAACAAAGTGCTGACATTGTCGATACATGATAATGGTGCCATGTACTAAGCATGTCGGTTGAAGTTATGTGTCTTACACAATATTTGGTTTTATCACATCTAATACAATGCATTTTAAATTTAATAATTTAATTAATAATTTAAAATAAACAAATCTAGGATTTTAGAAGTCTTTCAGAGCAAAGGCTGTACAGAGTGTCTGTGTTTACACTTCACACTGTCTCAATTAGGCTTATACTTTAAGGTGGCCTGTCTCACTGCAGTTGGTCTCATTAAAAAGTAGTTGTCACATTAAAAGCAATGTGTCAAAGAAGCCACACACAGAGCTAAAGGCCTACAATCTACACTTTCTGCTATAGTCCTTGCCCGAGTTATCTACTGTTCACTTAGTTCACAGTCAGGGCATAGAGTTCTATAGTCAGAGGACACTGCATAGGATGAATTGGCGCGAATCCTATCAATAAACGGGGGCACAACTTGCCAATAACTTTGTTAATATTCATCACCAGACAATGAAACTTGGTATACAGTGGTATTTTCATCACGCAACGCAGATTTTGGCATTTAGCAGGTCTTTCAGTTACATCAAAACCACGCAATTTCAGGTCAGCCAACTCAGCCTAGTAGGCCAAGAGCATTAGTTTTAACATGGACATTGCTCATAACAAGCTGATTTTTTCAGGATAGCTCCAGGAATATGTCTAGAATAACATACTAAAAGTCCTCATAAATCCTCCGTGAGGATTTTCCGCAATCCAAGATGGCGTCCAAAATGGCCGCAATTTCCTGTTTTTCTCATAAATTTAAAACTAGGTAACCCCAATACACACTTAAAGTGTCTAAATATATGGTTTGAGACACAAGAAACCCAATAAAATACTTATTCAGAGATTTTGAAACACACAAGTACCAATAAAACCGCTTGAGATCATCCCGAAATCCACAATGGCGCACAAAATGGCCGCCATTTTGTACTATCATCACAATTCAAGTTAGTAATGTAAAGCAAATATTTAAGCTTGTTTCAAGAAACAAGGAAGCTCAAAAAATAATAAAGATAGAGATTTAAAAACTAGGAATTTCCAGTTGAATTTAACAAAGGATATCCAAAATGACCGCCATTTCGCTTATTTCTTCATATCTTCATTCTGGAAAACAATGAATGGACTTAAAGGACAAAACCGTTGTCGGAACCTACTGCGATGATTCTTTAGACATTTAGATTCATGAAGTTATGTATTGTCATCTTTCACAGGCTCTTTATATATGCAAGGTGGTGTCAATACTATTCTGTATCCAGATGATTGTGAAAAATGAAGGCTTCCCCAGCTCTTTTTACTTCGTCATGGGTGCTTCCACTGTCTGTGAAGGTATCAAGCAAGTCATAGTCCCGTTTCTTGTGGACCATATTGAAAGCTTTACGCTTGCCCTGACGGTAGATTGCAGAGACCATATCACATCCTGTCACAGCATGAATAAACATCAGGTGATTTCTAGTGTCCCCTATGGCATGCTGAATTTCATGAATGTTGAAGACTGTGACAGGATTACTGCGGCATAGCATGTGCATATCTGTGGAAGTGGTTGCCCGAGCAACTAGCATGACCAGTAAGTCTGTGTCCGTACCAATGACAACAACTGACACCTGTTCTGAATCTGCTACTGCTAGTGCTGTGGAGACAATCAGGGTGTCGGCATCTGCTTCTGCCTGCTTGACACGTATACCAGCCATGAGCATTTTGTCAAGTAGAGTTTGTATAAGTCTCATCTTATTGTTGCTGTTGGCTAGGAAAGCTGCTTGGGTTGTGGTTGTTGGCATATTATCATCAAATATGATGTCACTAGAGGTACATTTCTGGGCTGTTCATCTCTGCTCAGCTACCTTTGCCGAAGTTGCACTTCCATATCCATCGAACACCACCGTCAAATGAGCTCCATAATGCTTAAGGATGTATGAAATATATGACTGAACAACATCAGCATAGGTTGACGGTTGTGGCCAAACAACTGATTGCAGTAGGTGACCACCATCTAAAACAAAGAGACCATTTTCTGGCAGGTTGGATTGCTTGGTGAACGACTTCAGCAGGAGACCCAGAGAACTCTTTGTTGGCTTCCGCATCACCCCACCTTTGAAAAGGGAAGGTGGCTGGGGAGCAAGTTCATATGCAAAGAACGATTCCATCTCAGTGCTGTTATTCAGGACACATGTGATTCTGTTGAACGGTAGCGTTGGGTTGACCTCTGCGCTTTGTCCCGTGATTTTCACCGTCTTACTCTTGGCACCAATGGTCTTCACCTTGTCATTACGATGTAGCTTGATATCTGTGAACTTCCTACCATTCATTTCGGATGCCGTTTTTAGGCCGATTTCTACAGCTTTACCACAATTGACAGATGAGTTAGCGACGATGCCAGTTGACAAGGAGACCAGGCAATCAGTTTCATATCCAGCAAATGGTGGATGTGCCTGCAGCCATCCAACAAAGATGCATCTATCTTTATTGTCTCTTGACCTGGTACTTTGCCGTATGTCTTTATGTTGCTCTGATGTACCGGTGTGTTCTCCGGTTAACTGTTCCAGTTCATCACAGATAGGAACACAGCGAGGAAGTGCATGAACCCACTTTGCCAATGTACTGTCTGTGATTCCACGTCCATGAGTCATTCCTCCAGATGTTTTCAGCTGCTGCATC
Source organism: Alitta virens (assembly GCA_932294295.1). Lineage (NCBI taxonomy): Eukaryota > Metazoa > Annelida > Polychaeta > Phyllodocida > Nereididae > Alitta > Alitta virens. The sequence continues at coordinate 20,012,382 of OW028581.1, forward strand.
AGGAACTGTTCAATGGTCTGATCAGAGAAGTTTCCACCCCAGAATGAATCCACACGGCGGATGGTGAAGTATCCCTTTTCTGCGAATTGTGTATATTCATTTCCTGGCATGGTTTGCTCTAGGGCTTCCATCTGTTGTAAATACAACCTGGCAGATTTGGCATAGGGAAGATGTCCTGCAGCATGAAAATGTGGTATCATTTCCCTCACACAGCTGAGATGGAGCTTCCAGTCCACTGTCCTTTCAGCTCGAATGAAACATTGCAGAAGAGACACTTGTCGGAAATACTGCACCCAAAGCTTCCCTGTCCTACTTTGTCCTGCTGCCTGGTCAAGGAGTTGTGAAATGATCTGACTTAACCGTTTGACACCCTCCTCCTCAGCTACATCAGTCGCCTACTTGTCCTGGTTGAGAAGTGCAACATAAAGATTCGCTAAGTGGTCCTTATCTATGCTGTCTAAGATGCCAGGTTTACCCATCAACACGCCAATGAGGGCAGCTGCAGTAAGAATGTGAGCACATAGAGAACGGGAAAATGCATGACCAGATTGCATATGTTTGACAGACCCTTTGGCGTACACTGTCTCCCATAGCTCTGCAAGCCCACTTCCGTCCATGATGTGGCCTATGCTGCCGAGATATGACATGAGGAGGTGAAATCCACCAAGACGGACGATTACTTTGTCTAGGTCTTGCGAAGAAGCTACAATCTCTGCTGCCTTGATGTACAAGGGCTGGTCAAATGTTACTGCACATATTCTCAAGTTATGCTTTTCACATTGTGACTGTGCAAAGCATAGTGCCGTGTAGATGGTACTCGGATTGGAGGGGTCCAAATTGATGAAGGGCAGAGTTTCAATTCTCGTCCTCTCGTACTGGTCACTCTGCATGGCCACTTTCATGAAACCACTCCATGAAGGACACAAGTCTAGTTCTAGAACATAGCCAGCAAGCCAGAGGGAGTCTATGGCAACTGCGGAATCGGAGAGACGGGAGCTCCTGGTCAGGTTTCTTGAGGGGATCTATTACAACAGACCGCAAGCCAGGAACAGCAGGTTTGCTGTATGTCTTTATCGGAATATGTCCAAATGCTCCAACTTTGTCAGCCAATTGCAATTTCACTGAACGTTTAATGCCTGAAGTATCCACAACCCCAGGCGGAGTAACACAAGCGATTACTCCCATGTTGTGGAAAGTGTTGTGACCAGTTACTGTCGCTACGTTGAAGTCGGCATTGTCAAACACAAATTGGGTAAAACCGCCCAGGTGATAGGATGGTTCATCATTTGACATGAGGGCTTGTTCAAACTGCTGTACTTCTTTATAATCATCAGCAAAGCTCATGCTGCTCAAGATGTCTATCAGTTCACATGAGCCATACTTCCAGTGTATATACACAGCTATTCCCAACAATATTGGTGACACAAATGACCTGGGCCTACTAGCAGAGATGATGGCATGTGCTATTGAGGTGCATTTCCTGTTTAAAACCGTGTGACTTTTGCCTTTGCTGTCCACTACATTATGTATGAAACGCTTTAGCGACCTTGGTACTAATATGTCTCCATTTTCAGTTCCATCTGTCTGGTAGGGCTCAAGTGGTTTTATAGCTACTTGTGTGTTTCAAAATTTATCAATAAGTATTTTATTGAGTTCCTTATGCTAAAAAACATATATTTAGACATTTAATTTTTGTATTTGGGTTATCTAGTTGCAAAGTTATAAGAAATTCAGGAAATGCCGGCCTTTTTGGATGCCATCTTGGATTGCGGAAAACGCTCAAGGAGGATTTATGAGGACTTTTAGTATGTTATTCTAGACATATTCCTGGAGCTATCCTGAAAAAATCAGCTTGTTATGAGAAATGTCCAGGTTTAAGCCTATTTTGACCTAATGCTCTTGGCCTATAGGGTTTGTCATCTGACTGTGAACTAGCGTCCACAATGAATAACCGATAATAAAAAACGGCGCTAAAGTGAACAGCCCAGTAGCTCGGGCAAATATAGACCATGCTACTTGCGACTGAATCAAACTAGAGCTGTCCATACAAACTGCTGTCTACAGAAATCCATAATAAGCCACCTGGTGTATGCTTCCCACAACATCGTTTTAATATCGCCAACGTCGCGCCAATGTTGATACGATTTGGAATGCTATTTGGGTAGTAAGAGTTGTTGTTATTGCCATACATTTCACAAAAATAATGTACATATATAATTTTCCTTCTCGAAGGCATACAGCCGCTGTGAACAGTGAAGTTTAAATTAAAAATACAAGAATAAAAAGAAAATAATTACTGTGATAATATAATTATATATGTTTGTATATCTTCATTCTTGAAGGCTAATAAATTACAATTACGATTACAATAAATAGGCCAGGGGGATGAAATATTTTGAAGTTACTCCAGACTCAATGGCACAATGTCAGCTGTGTTCGCCATATTGTGTAGTATAGATTAGCGAAAATATGAAATGTATTAAGCATCGAAATTAACTGATAAAATTGTAGGTATAGTCGAGTATTTAATATGAAAAATAGTGCATCATTCAGTAAGGTATATCAAAAAGCAATATGAAACATTATTACGAATTGAGATATCCACAATGAGTCGTTTTAAAAAAATTTAAAATAAAAATGCTTTAAATAATGTATAGGCCTAATTACATTTTAGCATTTACAAGTGGGTCATAGTCTAACAGATCTGACGCAACAAAGGTAATTCAACTTTTTCGGAAAAAAACTTCTGAAGTTCATAGTTGAGCACGAAGTTTAACATAAGATATTTTCAATGCATTGTCATACAGCAACTAAAGGCAGTATTTCATATTATGCACCAAAAACTTCATCCATTATAATCAATAACATATGCACAAAGGACAGTGCACATGTAGCTTGAAAGTTAAACCTTGCCATTACAGTGGATTGCAATGAAGTGTAGCCAGTCACTTGACAAAGTATCCTGGTGATGTCACAGCTGTCTGAGGCAGACTTAATGATGAGATGATAATGCTTGGAGTCCTCACCTTGTTACATATATTTACTCCATGGGTGGGGTATTTTATTTGCCTCAGCAGAGACACCGAGTACAAGGCACCTCAAATTTAACGCCTCATGCGATCGACATCCAGCTGGGATGTAGCTCATAAAGAGTGCCCATGCAGGCTGGGCCACCCAGCTGCTTCTATTGGTGCAATGCTGGTGTGAAGCTCAGTCAGTTTTGTACGACCAGGTGTCTGAGGCAGACGAAATGATGAGATGAGGCTTGGAGTTTACCATGTTGCACATCTACTGCATGAGTGGAGACTTTTACTTTCCTCAGCACAGACGCAAGTACAAGGCACCACCAACTTAACTCATGCGAATGACATCCAGCTGAGATATAGCTCATGAAGAGTGCCTTTACTAGAGATTGAACACAGAGCTTTTATAGGAGACCACAAGTGTGCCAACAGGCTGATACCTTCATAGATTCATTGGAAGCTAAATACCAGATTATGTTATGTGAGTCCATGAATCTTATTGGCTGAGGGACTGCCTTAGCCAATGAGAGTCCTTGTTTCTTATGATGTTTAGCTTCCAAGATTAGTTCCAAGTCTATGAAATTGGCTGTAAACATTAGGCCACCCAGATGCACCCATTACTTCCTAAATATTATCAATTATAAATCATGTAGTCAATCAAAAGAAGAGCGTTATTTTCACTATTTGTAATTGTCACAATAATCACATACACAATAAGGTCCCAGTGCATTGTTACCATAACATCCCAGATAGCATTCCAAATTGGCCCAGCATCGTTTCCATGTAGGCCACTGTCGTTACAACATTGTATTAACATCGCCGATATCGCACCGATGTTTAAATGATTTGGAATGCTATCTTGGATGCAGCCAATTTCGTAGACTTGGAAGCTTAACACCAGATGACATCATGTGAATCCCAGACTTCCATTGGTTTAATGACTGCCTTAACCAGTGGGAGTTCTGGAACCACGTACATGACGTCCTCGAAGAGTGTAGTTTCCAAGTCTTTGCGATCGGCTGTAATCTTTTGCAATCATTACAACAACTAAAGTCAGCTCATATATTTGCATATATCTCTGTTACTTTCACAGTAAAGTATCCCAGAAATGTATAACTCAAAGTTCGAGGGGAACTGAAGTACTTAATTGATGGGAAAACTCACAGCTGTTCACTGAAAACCAAGGGAAGAAAGTGAAATTGAATCAGGCTAGTCGAGCAGCTTCAATTGAGCCTGAATCCATATGGCTATTTTAAGATTATCTTCAAACAAGTGTAACAGGCATTAAAGTATAGGTTACCTCTATAGACTAAAGAATTGATGTTTAATTCACATATTATGTAATGTGAATGATGTCAGTTTGAAGCTTTTCTTGGTTGGTTTTTTTTTTTACTGAGGCAGATGTAATGATGGAATGATACAACCCTAAGTGACGTTGAAGTTTAATTTTCTCATGGTGAGAAAAAAATTGCGGATATTGAATGCTAAGTTTACTTAGTATAAGCCTAGGTGCTGCTAATTTGAGGTATTCTACAGACCAGCAGCATTCAAACAATACAATACAATACAATACAATACAATACAATACAATACAATACAATGCAATACAATGCAATCAACAAATACACTTCACTACAATACAAAATCATACAATACAATACAATACAATACCAGCATGCCATATTGGATCGTTGTACACTGGCAATGCTGACGTGTTATCAGGGACTGGAGTTGGAAACTAAACGCCCGAGAACGTCATGTGAGTCTAGGACTCTTATTGGCTGTGGGACTGCCTTAACCAATGGGAGTCCCGGATTCACTTGACCCCATCTGACATCTTGTTTACATTTTCTTGTTTATTCAGATCTTGAGTTATATTTATGAAGTATTGAAAGTACTACATACATCTGAAGGGCTCCTTATTATTAAATTTTTTTCATAGGGTTATATTTTGATTACTAGATTTTGTTTTGTTGTCATGCAGGGTTTTCACTATTTCCTATAAATGTTTACATTTATTATACTTGCTTTTTAAAGCAGCCTTAACATGTATAGCTTTTCTTAAGTAATTATTATCATTCATGTATACTAGTTAACTGAAGGTTACAAGTCTCAGTTTCCTGGGGGCATTTATGTCTTTGATAGAGGAAAGTAAAGAGTATCATGACAATAGATGCATTTAAACATAAGTTAATAATGATAATGAAAGAAAGAAAAGTTACATCTCAAATCTGGAATATGATAAGAAAACGTAATTAACATAATTAAAATTGTCATTACCGAATACCAATATGCACAAAGAAAAAAAATATATGTATGTTTTTGTGTGTATATGGCCAAAGAGAAAAAAAGAATGACTCAGCTACGACCATAGAGTCACAGAAATTGAGGTTGGGCAGACTAAAAGCCACACCCCACAACATGCACAATGAGGCTTAATTGACAGCCATGCTTTTACAATGCACACATTTGCTGCTAATTAGTGTGCTGCTCAGCCCTAAGTTGACCAAATGGGAAAAGTAGAGAGCAGATGTCAACTGAAGTCTGTTCTCTATCAAGTGAAGGGCGATGTTTGTGATCGAGACAATTGTGTAATACATAAGACCATTTATGGAGATAGGTAAGTCAATTGTTAAGTTTTCCTCTTGTAGAGGTCAGAACCATTCAATAAACAAAGAAAAATAATTTTCTCTGTTCGCGAAGTCCAATTTTAGTAATGTAAACTATAGAGTGAATTTACGAAGAAATCATGAAATTGTAGCAGGTGAAAGGTCCCACTCACCATACAAACCAGTGCAAGCATTAGATGTATATATGATCCACAAGAAAGTAAATATTAACAGTAATATTCAGTTTGGATCAGTTTCTTTTGTTGCTGACAAGAGCATTTCCAACTGATGTATGTGTTAGTTATTGTCTCTCGTATGGTCAATAACTCACTTATACCATGAGACAAACACTCAAACATGTAAACCACCAACACAGACTTAACCCAAGAAACAGTAAAACTAATTAGATAAGATTAGATTAGGTTAGAGCATTACTGGACTCAGACCTCTATGTCCAGATCTCACTTGGATTGGTCGGTGTGAAATAATTCAATTTGCACCAAAAAAAAGTATAGCTGTTTACAGAGGTAGGCCGCTGGTGCTGCCTGACCAAAAACAAGACCAATGACATTAGCTGCCAAATAAAATGCACTTAAGTCATATATACAATTAGGTATTTGGGATTATTAGCCCAATGACGGTCCAATTTATTTTTGAATGTGTTGATGTTGTCTGCAGATACCACCCCATCTGGCAGTGTGTTTCATGTAGGTGAAGCTGTATTTTCTAAGATTCAGTCTATCTGTCCTGCTTTTGAATAGCTTGTAATTATGTTCTCTTCTTCCTTCCACAGATAATCTTGAATACTTCTATCATGTCGCCTCTTTGTCGTCTGAAGTTAGATTGGGTTAGACTTCTGAAACCATTTACCCTCTTTGTGGCATTTTATTGTACTGCCTCAATCCTTCGGATTTCTTGTCTTGTATGAGGACTCCATATACTCTGGCCGCACTCGAGGTGACTTCTGACCAATGCCACAGAAAGAGGTAGGAAGATGTCTGGTTCCAAATGGTGGATTTTTCATCTGATTATGCCCATATTTCTTGATGCCTTTCCTATTATTGATGCTATGTGAATTTTGAACTGGAGATTTTCGTGGAAGATGATGCCAAGATCCTTCTCCTTTGTAGTCACAAACTAACACTTATGGGTGATTAAATGCAGCATCAGTTTGTAACTAGCATTAAAACAGGATGGATGGCAATTCACATGAGAATTATTCAAATTTGAAGTGATTTTCCAAGGAGTTATTAGTAGTTCTAGCACGATTTTTATATGATGGGATGATAGTGTTCAATTTGGATTCCAATTCTTTCTGGAAATAATGCCTAACATTGACTTCAAGAAGAATAATTAGTAACAGTTATGTAATTGAAAAAAAAGCAACATTTACTATTAAACAACATCACTACTATAAGAACACCTCAATAAGACCACATCACAATTAAGACCACCTCACTATTTTGACCACTTCACTAGTGAGACACCTAACTATTAAAACCACTTCATTATCAAAACCACTACAATAAGAACACCTCTATGTAAGACCACATCACAATTAAGACCACCTCAATATAAGATCACCTTACTATTTAGACCACTCACTATTACAACCATTTCATTATTTATACCACATCACTATCAAGAATACCTTAATACAACGATGGATGCATGCTTATTCTAATCCCAATTTCTATTTATTTAATTCAAATCATGAGAAAATGCAATAAAGGAAAGTAACATGTTATTGACGCAGGGGATTCCAGCCCCAAATATGTAATATGGTGGCCCCTTGATAGTGGACTTTGGCCTTAAAGGGGTCTCTCTCAGCAAAGTGAAACATATCAATAGTTTAATAAGTATACCTGTCTGGTTTTTTTTTTTTACTTATTATTATAGGAATTAGTTTCTTTGTATTTTTCCTATGTGTTCTTTGTATAAATATATATGTTTTTTTTTTTTTTGCTTAAATAAATTGATTCTGATTTCTGAGTTCTTAATAAAATACCACCTCACAATCAAGACCACCTCACTATTTCGACCACTTCAATATCAAAGTATAAGAACACCGCAATATAAGATAATGTCAAAATAAAGACAACTTATCGCTAAGAGCAGCTCATGATAAAGCCCACCTCATGATTAAGACCACCTCATTTTTAAAACCTCTTTATTATGAAGACCACCTCTTAAAACCACATCACTATTAGGACCGTCTCATGAAGACCGCCTCATTATTAAGAGCACCTCATTATTTAGCCACTAAATCTGGAAAAACTTTACCATTGTATTTAAATGACTATTATTTCCGTCATTAGGACCACTCAAATTTGCATAAAATGGGCAGGTTTTACATCAGTTAAAATTTCCATAACAGCAAGAATTTGATAATTATAGCTAGTTCTTTTAGTGGGCGCGGCGGCGCCCACATATGAGTCCAACTCTGGTGAACTTTGACCTCTGGCCGCCATTTTGTGCACATGAAAGGCGGATTCCAAACGGCCTTTATGGACCTGTATTGGGTTAGGCCAACATGTAAATACGGCGGCAAGTTTTTGATTAATAGGCTTAATTAGTCCAAAATGGTGTAAGACTGTGAAAGGATATTCCTTGTGCACATTAATAATTGTTAAGTGGCAGTTCATCCCATGGGAGTAACCGATTTAAGCTCCGCAATTCAGATTCGTTGTGGCTTCCTTTTGCTGATAGCAGCTGCAGGTGCCTTTCGAAGGAGTACAGTCAATTCGCCCAATTTTTTCTTGCCCAATTTTTTCTCGCCACAAACATAACTCGCCCAATTTGTTCAAAGTTAAGTGATAGTAGACGCATCTTTATTTTAACATCCTCGCCGCATGTATGCGTACATGTAAACGGGTGATTCAGCGGACCGTCGACCGCCATCGTATGCATAGGCCTACATGTAAACGGCGGATCCAGCAGACCGCAGACCGCCATCGTATAATATAACAGTATTTTTAAAAGTTCGGAAGCAAGCTTCAAGTGTAATACTTTATAGAGTATAAGTAAAAGAAGAATCTGATTCTGGTACCACATTTATTGCACAAATATTTATTAAAAAGAACAATTATCGTCGCGGACGCTGTAAAACACTGATGGCCTTGAGTTTTTTTTAGCATGTCATCTGTGGCAAAAAGAAGATTAATTCTGACTGTTATACCAAATGACAATTAACACTCAGATATACATGATGTTCAAAGTGGCTTCTCTTTAATTGTGAATTGCATAGTACGTGACATTAAACCTGCAATCCAGGTATGTATGGAGGCAATTGCAATTTACTAATGACAATTAACCTTTGTGAAGGACTTCTTTACATTTGGCTAATTGAATTGATCTATATTATTACATATATTTACATATCGTAAATATCATTTATGTTATAATATATTTCAGTTATAGGGTAAATGCCTATATATATAGCTGTTATAGCTCTATAGACATCTTTTATTATTAATTTTATAGATATATCTATATAGCTCTATAGACATCTTTTATATATTTTTTTGAGATACATATCAATATATATATCTCCATATTTACAGCTGTACCTAACACAAAAACGCATTTTAATGGTTCTTCAATGACAAGTTATCTTTTAACTAACTACACAAATAACGAACACACAGGGGTGAAAAAACGCATTTTAATGGTTCTTTGACAAGTTATCTTTTAACTAATTAATAAACACATAGGGGTGAAAAACAAAGCCTAGGGCGAGTTTTTTATTGGGCGAAAAAAAATTGGGCGAGTTGTATTTGTGGCAAGAAAAAAACGGGCGAGAAAAAATTGGGCGATTTGACTGGCCCCCCTTTCGAACTTCCTGAAAAGTCATTTCGGCTACGGGGAAGATAGTGAATGATGGAATGGCTACTCATTTTCTCCAAAAACAGTCAGGCTTCGTCATTTTTATGTGTGATTGACAGGTAGTGGTGTCCAAGCTAAGTCTTAACTAACATTCACATTTCTATGTTGCCATTCTGACTATAATTATGCATGTCAGAGTTTTTGTCTTAGGCCCTAGAATTTTTTTTCAGTCCAAATTTCAATAATTTTTAACTCGAGTTCTATTCAACCACATTTCATGCAACTGGTGTCATTATGTAGAGAAAAATTAGGACTTTACATAGGATACCTTGTCTTTTCACCAACCTTTACCAGTTTCGAACTTGGAGCCAAAATTCTCTTTCCCATGTTATCCAATGGGGAGACCTATCAACCCTGAACGCTGAGTCAGCAATTTTTACAATGAATGTTAGGAAGTTTACGTGTATCGCCCCAAAAAACCAGGAAGAAAGTCTTCAATTTCATTCATATTTTGCACATATATGTACTCTGTGTAGTACTACATGACTGTAAAAGGGCAATTACTTTCATCAAACAGATTAGGTCCTAGAATTTGTTTTTCACTCATAAAGCCTGAATTGCTGACCTACCTACCTCCTTGAACCCTAGATCGCTGAGTCAGCAATTTTTACAATGAATGTTAGGAAGTTTACGTGTTTTGCCCCAAAAAAGTAGGAAAGACTTCTTAAATTTTCTTCATACTTTTCACACATATGTCCTCTGGGTAGTACTACATGACTGTAAAAGGGCAATTAACTTCATCAAACAGCTTAGGTCCTAGAATTTTTTTATCACTCATAAAGCCTGAATTGCTTACTCAGACCAAAATGTTGTTGATAGATTGAACCAAAAAAATTCACAGGAGTGTATATACATGTGCTTCACAAATGTGAGTTATTTCAGAATTTTGGGTTACAGGGTCAAGGTCACAGAGTGTCCTATATATTCAATTTTCAGGCGTTTTGAACCTGGGTCCTATACAAGGTACAGCAACTAAAAAATATTTTCTTAAACCTTTTTTCATTATCTTTCTATTCCTGTATAGCTTGAGAGGTAGGGCAACAAGTGCGAAAATACAGGACGTAAAGCCCTTCTATCCATCCATCCATCCTAGTCATAACAGGCCCATCCACACGTGTTCACAACACTGGTTTATTGTTCATATATACTCTTTCTTTGCATTTATTGAAACTTTCACACATCAGTAATGCTATTGCAGTCCTATACCAGCATTAGACTGCCCAGTTCAAACTGTTACTAGTGTTAAGATGCACATGTTTGTGTTCACAACAGTGCCTTACTGTTCATATAAAAGCTTTAATTGCACAAGTTTACTGAAACTTTGACATTCGTTCATGATATTGCACTGTTGATCATAATAGACTTGTTTGTAGAAAATGTTTGTGATAACATACTTGTGCATGTGTTGACAACAGCAGTTCCCCATTCATATAAAAAATTTCCTTACAAAATTTAATGAAAACTGCATCTTAAGCTTGTTAAAACACTCACTCCACTAAGCAGCAGCTCACCCGTATCTGGCGTATCATAATTACTTTCATTGAAATATACATCTATACTTTTAAGATAACTACATTATGGCCAATTTATTGTATATGACATTACACAATGCTTTTTTTGGCAATATCAACTGTATGATTATTCACTGCTCTTATCCCATTATTAAAGCTCCTGCTTAAAACACACCTTTACAATATGTATTCCAGATTATTCGCAATTCCATCCTTATTTTTTATTTACATTAGGTCATTACAGTGCCAGGCTTTCATTGCAAATGTTCCTATTCAGAACAGTTCCTATTCCTAAGATACTCATACATTATTCAGGGGTAGTATTACTATCTATATATTATATGTACATTGCATTACAGAATTGTTTTTTCTGTAAGTCGCCTATATCTATATACACCATTTTTATCACATGGAAACCACTACTGTTGCAAAAACAGCACACCCTTACAACATGTTTCATAGCTCATTATTCTACATTCCTAGATCATTAAACATTTTGTTATTAGAAAAGATTCTTAGTCATATGATACTCAAGCATGTTTTTGCCACAGTGCCTTACTGTTTATAAAAGGCCGTTCCATTTCAGAAAAAATAAAACTTTTCTACAAAATCCCGTGATGTCACTGCGTTGCTTTTCATTTACAGTCATTCCCCATATCATCAAACCTCTACTCAACGCCCAATCCTTTTTAGAAGGAATACTTGTTTTGTATGATTTTGAAAAACTTTGGAACTATTAATTCCTATCAATTTTGCGTCAAATGCGTAGGTTTTACTAGAGTGCAAATTTCAGAAAGAATTTGATGAATTATTTTCAGAACATTTTTCATATAATTTGAAAAAATTTGTACATAACAGTTTATCCAATGGAGCACTGTTGATTCAGATGCTTATTTACTGCCCCTTAAGAGGCGTTCACACTATCACGGATAAGACCTACATATGAGGATAGATGGAATTTTGTTTTACTCTTGCTCATCCTTGTCCATACATACTCGCGCTTATCCGTAGGATGCTCATGGTCGTGCTTGACCACTCACGACCATACGTGGAGAGGGTAAACAATTTTAAACATGTTTAAAACTTTGGCGGACGTTCTACGAGTAAATTGTTTATATTAGTTCTTCGTACGTTCTACAAACGTTCTACAGACGTGGCAGCCATATGTAGCCATAAGTAGCCATACATAGCCATACACAGCCACTCTCCATCCATTTATAATCGTCATTCACTCGCATCCACTCGTAGAACTCTCGTAAAACGCTCGGCTGATGTACGGTATTAACAGAGCCACGAGTGAGCAATTTTTGACGTACGTGGTCATACGTAGGTCTTATACATGATAGGGTGAACTATCGGCAGGGTCAACTGTTTTCAATGTGACGTTTTGGGTCTCTACTGATTGGCCTGTTTGTAGCCCTATCTCGACTTATTTACTAGAGCCTTTGCTGGTGTGTTTTATACCCACTCTAGTACCGAACCTAATTTGTAATAATGAAACAAGTTGAGTAGATATAGAAAATACATACAAAAAATGTGTCTGGACCGTTATTGTCGGCATAGAAGGTCCAGTGTTTATGTTATGCTGTCACTATCGACCTAGATGTGAGGTGCTTTCTACACTGACAACATTTTTGTTCCCCTGGTGTAAAAGCATAGGATGCATTACATTGGATGCATTAGGTTCATCAACCGGAAGACTCTATTTAAGCAAAAGGTCAGTCTGCGCCTGATGCTTGTTTTAGTGTAAGATAGACAGACAGACATACAGACAGACAATTTTATTTAGATCACATAAACAGTGATAAACAATCAAGGATGCCCCATTTAAGATATTTATACATAGCTAACAAGGGGGCAACCATATCTTCATAATTTCACATATAATAGTGTAGATAACCTTGTCTTCATGGTGAAACAGCTTTATATGCAACATTTTCCGGGCGTCTGTAAAACGCGGAACAGAATTGAATGGAAAAACGCGGAACAGGGGAAATGCAGAATTTTATATAGATAAACACACTGTAGCTCATCCCCCACTTGACAATGGTGTCGATGCCTTGGGTTTGTGTCCAAGTTAACACTTCTATGAGATTTCTAGGCTGGGGGTGGGGCGGGGGGGTTGGTGAAACCTCTTAGAGTCACAAAATCGTAGATTTTACATATTAAGAAAATATAAACTTGTTAGAGGAGAGGGGGGGGGGGGGGGGGTCGTATAATGATAACGTCACTGTGGAGTAGGCCTAATACAAAATAGACACAAAGTCTTTTAGTATTTTGGGGGCGGGAGGGGTGATGTCCAAATGATGTGGTCAGTCACATGCCATTTTTGTCAAGGCTTTATTGATTTCCTTAAATTAAAATATCAGGTCCACTTCCATGCATGTGCTAATTATAAATAATTAGACAAACAATTTTCAGAGCATCTTTCCAAATTATCTTTGGCAATAACAAGACCTTCTGAGATCAATTCATTTTATCCTGAGAAACAAACTCATGGAGATATCATTCAAGTCTGACAATTAACAGGTGTACTCACATAGTGTATCATTTATAGCGATAATATATCAATTTGAACATTCAATGTTGGCCTACTGTTGGCCCACTGTTGACACTGTTGACACATGGCATCAGCAAAGTCTGCTCAATATTGGCCCTGTATCGGTATTAATTCGCCCATTGTAGGCCAATGTTGACAAGTTGCCATCAGCCAGAATGAAGAAAAACTGGCAAAATCATTGAAATTTGAACTTTAAGGCCCTGGCCTGCTCTGCTGAAGATCCTACGATCAATTCCTTGCCAAGGAAGTCTTCACGAGCTTCATCTGGAAGTAATTCGCTATGCTGGATTAAGTATAAGACCACACCCATTATTAGACTGCAAGATAAAGCTACTTTTTGCTGAACCTGACAATATGTGTGATGTATATTTATTATTTATCAGGATGTAGTGCCTCCTTATCACATAGTGTCTAGTTGTTACAGATGCCAGAGGCGCACATTAGCACTCGATGCATATTCCCATCCATGGTTAACTTTGTATATATGCGTTGTTAAGACCTCCGTGAGTTTGGAGCCTTGGAAAATGTTGGGCAAATGAAACAAAGATGTTATGCATAATTTAGTTTACTGTCGAGATGTTTCCAAACTTTTCGAGGGCAGGGTACAGTGCGTAATATGTGTCAGATAAACTTTGAGAAAATAGAAATTATCCATGTTAGGGCTAGTACAAGAACCAAACATTTTCCATTGACAGTTGGATTCAACAACCCACATTACGCCCGCAGTGCCCCACCTGCCTACAATTCAAGACTAAACCTTATATTTAGACGAGTAACTATTAACATTAGGTTCCACTTACAGTGTAGCAATAAACAGCATGTTGTGTAGATATAAAAAATGCATATAAAGAGTGTGGATGCGCAGATATTATCTCCATAAAAGGTCCATTACTGTTAGACTCCCTGCACTATACTGGTCTTGTAATACTGGGAGCGCGGTTTATGTGATGTTGTCACCATCGACCTATGTGAGACAGTCTCCACACTCACAGAATTGTTGTTCCCCACTCTTCACAGGAAACGTCAAGCTGATCGACTTTTCTTCAGAGAGTGAAGGCCAGTCTGTGTTCAGTGTCTGATGTTTGTCTTATATTCTTATATGGTGTAAAATGTCATTGTCTAGTGACGTAGTCTTATATGCAGCAATCACAATGAAAAGAACCTTCAGATATGTTAGATCATTATTGTTTCAAAATTGTCAATCTGATCTCAGCTTGTATTGCTGAGGCTGATGTTAAGAACAGATGACAGTCCACAAATTTTTTAACACGTACCCCATGTATATGATCTTTATCTTGCCTTAGCATAGACTCTTTAGCAAAAGACACTGCCAATTCATCTTCATGTGCATTGAAATGCTTGCAGGCAATTAAACGATAGTGCTGTCACTGCTTTCCTTATGCTCCCGCTGCAGGGAGAAATGCCATCAAGCCGATATATGGTGTAAGAGCCTGATGGCTATGAAGATACTGGAGGGTTTCTAAGAGGCTTTTAAATGTTTCATGATCTGCCATCTTCTATTTGAAATGAAAATGGCTCAATTATTTAGTGCCACGAGTAGTTGAGTTGCATTTTCAGTAGCCACGGCGACCTATAGAATATATATATATATTTGTAAGTTCCTTTCGGAATGTACAGTGAATCGTGCCCACTCGAGAATTATTCTGGTCTGCATCCTCTTCCATCATTCCTGTCTAACAGGTATATAATATTAAGTTGACAATCGGTGTTTGCATTACTAAGTTAATGTACAATTTAGTTTTTATTTCCTCCTTTCCTTGATTAATGCCTATGTTTAATTCTTCAATTTTAAATATTAACGGGGTGCTCCCCTTGCCAGCGACAGTTAACTGTCATATAAAGGGCTTTGTTAAATAAAGTTGTTCTGAGTTCTGGAACAGTGGCAATATTGTATTGTATGTGTAATGGTCTGTCGAGCCTCACAGAGCAAACCATCACAATCACTATTTTTCTGCAAGACAGAAAATTGTTATTAAAAATAATTACAGCTGTAATAACATGTGGTTGATAGAGACTGAGGCATGACTCGTAACTTATGCAGGAAGAGGGATTGGAACCACATTGGCTCATAGCGGCAGCCAGCATTGGTCAATGTTGACCCATTCTGGGCATGCCTCGGTGGGGAAACCGCACAATAACTTCCATCTGCACGACGTCGACCAACTTGGCATGTTATGTGGGGCCTTCTCGCAAGTTTTTATAACTACATGCTCTTTTCAACCGGCAGCTATGTTGGCATTTTTGCCTCATTGACCTCTCTTTGCACTCAGATATAATATTGTGACTTCATCAGTAGACAATGGCCATGGTGAGGTCACAGAGTGCAAGAACAATGGAGAAGTAATGACGTCATGATATATGACATGATCAAAATAAGGTCATTGAGGCAAAATATCAACATGGCTGCCGTGCGAAATTGAGAGAAAGTAGGAGTACATAAAGCAACCCACTCAAATACATTCCAGACTGACAGCATTCAAAAGATTGGCCAATATTGCCATCATTGGATCCATTTGGCACACTATCAGAGTTCAAGTTATGCGGTTGAAAGACTCGTAATAATATTTTTGCTCTTTGCATTTAAAGGTGGAATATCATAAACCTATCCTAGAAGAGTTGATATTACATTCGATGTGCTTTAGAATCCGAAATCTATTATAAAAGATATGTTTTCCTGACAATATTTCAATCTCTGCCTCTTTATTGCTTCAGCCAGATGTGTATTTCATAATAAAATAAAAAGGCAATGTTTTAAGGATTTTTTCTCATGAGTGACAATCACTAGTTAATGACAGGACAGAAACATTGATGAACAAAATACTGAATGAAATTCACATGCTATTGTTATAAGCAATTTCTATTTGGAACCTGATTACAATGAAATTCACATGCATACAGCTTCTATTTGGCAAGTGATATCTCTTTCCAAGCTGGATTTTTAATATAGAAAATTAATTAATCTTTAGAATAATAATGTACTTGATTTCCATAGAGTGTGTAGCTTAACTGTTGAATAAAAAAAAACCTCAAACTTCATATTCGACTTACTACTACATTGTCTATGTGGGTTGTACTTCACTGTCAATATTTCTCACTGATTACATTATGTACAAGTAACGTGACAGCAACCTGGTCACAAGCAGAGGCTAATGAAATTTGCCTAGGGTGGCAACTTGTAGGCACCAGACAATTTAATAAATGTGGGATGATGATTTCGAACTTGGTGTTTGCCCATGTAAACACAGTTAGCTGAAGGGTAGTGCATTGTATTTTATACATCCTCTCTCAGAATACACGTAATTTATTTACCTTATAGTGCACAGTAGTTGTACATGTGTACATAATTGGAGACACTTCTAAGGAATGCGAAAAGACAGAGGAAGCAGATGAAATAGGTAAATTTTTTATTAAGATATGGTCGACTATAATTTGGCTGACTGGCTTACACATTTATTGCTCTTGCTATTATCATAATATACATAACTGTTTTGGCCCACTGTTGATTAGTTTTAGGCCTTGTATCTGTTATGTGTTTGGCGCACCTTTCAGTTGTTATCATTTAAAAAGAAAAGAAAAAAACAACTGTGTTTAATTTGGTCCACTTACTTTCTGATAGATATCTGATAGAAGTATTTTCATCATCAGGGAGATGAATGATTGGATAATTGTTTCAGCAGAGGGTTTGCCTAGAATCATCGACATAATGCAGTGACTCATAGGACTATGATAAATTTATAAAAATTTCTTCCAAATTGTGAGTGCGCGCTTCAATCCCTGAATTTGATTCTGAGATCATATGGCTGAAACAAAATGCAAAGGGCAGAACTAGAAGCAATGCAGAGCCTCTGCCATAGAACCCGGATTTTTTTTCTTTAAATAAGGGATAACTAGAAAGGTATATAGATAGATATGGAAAGTGCAGCCACTATCGAGGGTTGATTGATGGGGTGAGAGAGAGAGAGGAGGTCCACCGATGTTACACATTTACCCCATGGGTGGGATCTTTTACTTGCCTCATATCAGCATAGGCACTGAGTACAAGGGATCGCCAATTTATGCAACTCATGGAAAACGCACGTGGCACATTTGGCCATGTACTGATAAAACTGCAATTGGTTTTTCTCAACAGAATATCTGAATGCAAACAAAAAGTGTAATAAAGAAAAGAAATAAAAACTATTTTTGATGTAATACAGACTCAAGACTGATGAATGTGGATTAGTATAGTGCAGATTTGCAATTGCTTGGAACTGCAAATACTTGTTATGGCAGCCAAGACTGAAATCAGTGATGACATTATACAATGGAAATGCTGTTGTTTTTTCAAGTGAAAATGTTACAGAGTCTTCATCACAAGAGACATCAGTGCAGGGACATAAAACTTGCAGCCTTTTGTGTGAGACATTCACCTTGAGTGAGCATGCAGCATGCCTCAGTGAATGTATTTCAGAGAATAAATGCCGGAATAACCTCTGACAAAGAGCAACATGAAGGATGCTTGGACCAGGTGCTTGGAAAATGAAAGAGGTACAGACAAACCTCACAACTGAGACCATGAAAATTAAGACCATCCTGATTGTAAGACAATTTCTGTCTCCCAAAATGTGAACACAATGTAATAAATATTTATCATTAAGATTACCTCGACATTAAAATCATCTCAGTGATTCTCATAGGTGTTTCCATTGTGCACCTATCATGCATCTACACTGCTATGTTGAGGTGGAGATTTATATCTATGTTGTACAGCTTTTGACGAAATGTCTATTGTACGTAATTACAAATGCAATATTGTGTGGTAAACAATATGTTTCCATGCCATTATCTCCAAGAGAGAATATCTCGAAAATAAAAAATATCCACCCATAGAGATTCTTTTGCTTGATGTCTTCATTATACAAGTTTAGTCGCAGAAACAAAAAGTGTTTAATTGCAATGCATTGTTCATAGGGCATTCAGTTTGTATATTTCCGTGTCAACATCTAGTTTTTAAGATTCCTTTATAAATAGATTTGTTCATGTGGTAACGACTAGGGTCAATTCATCATGGAGCAATTGGAGGACACACAGGAGATAATTAACACTGCTGGAAGAAGGAAAGGTAAGGGCATCATCAAGTGCATCTGTTAACACTGATTTAATGGCAACTACTACTTAGTACCCAATTTACAAATGAAAACATATTGTTGATAAATCGTGGTATCTTAATGAGTATATGGCTGAGTATAATCATGGAGTTATAGCACTAGAGACACAACCAATTGGCCAACGCAATTTATGTTCAGGTTGTGGCGGCGCCACCGTCTTCGTGCATTAGTTACTTCTGGCGCTGTGTAAACAAATTGCTGAAGCGACACGAGAGACGGCTGAGGCTGATTTTGAGGTATGTTTTTCTTTTTGATACTACATATACACTTGAAAGCTTTGTATAGAGAGTTCCTAAGTAGTTTGAGTGCTTAAGCTTAGTTCCTGAGTCGTTATTGTAACCGGCAAGGCTCAGGATGGCCACATACTGACATATAGTGGATGCATTTATCGATAACATCATAATACCTAGGCTGTGCCAGCTAAATGAATACCAATCGTAATCATGATGAATACAATTTGACAAAATCATATATAAGTGTGTATGTGTGGGGGGAGGGGGGGGGGGGTTATGTGCAAATATATATCACTGAATACTAATATTTGTAATTTATATCCAGTCAAGTTGACAAATAGTGACAGATCTTTTGATTACCCATGACAGCTATTATCTGTGACAGCTAATTGTGTCACTTCAGTTTCGTTTATGACAGCCCATAAACTTCATATATCATATATGTAGATATCTATACTGGAAATTACATTAGTTATCAGAAATAAAAAAAATTGCCCCCGAGAGGATTGGAGAAGCTAAAGATCAAATAAGTGTGGCCTTGGGGTCAAGTCAAACAGAAGTTTATTGAATTGTCGTGCAAGGTCAATGTTATTGCCATTGTCTGTTTAACAATTTTTAATTATTTTTTTGACAGGACAACCCATGGGAATGCATGAATCGTGCATTGGACGAAGAAGAAGAAAATGAGATTGATGCAGTGCGTACTTTGACGAGTAAACAAGCCAATGCACCTGCTGCCCCACTTATGTAGATTGATATATATTATTGTAATGTCAAAAGAGCATCACTTGGATAGATCCTTATTAAAGAGACAAAATAGTTTTCTGAAGATAAAAATATTACTGGGAATTAAATACATGTACAGATTCGTACTGTGGAATCGACTGTAAGGCTTTTTCTAAACAAAAAACAGACAGGTCTGCAAGATAGAGAGGGGTTGCCCACAATATATATTTATCTACGTAAGTGGGGCAGCAGGTCAATAAAAATACATCCTAATCCCCCAACCCCACCCCTCACTTGAAAAATGGAACAACTCTCGATTTAAGATTGCACTGTTACTGTTTTATATTATTGTAGTCCTTAATATTGACATGGGACTTATTTAAATACATGTGTCTAAAATAAAGTGTTGAATTGACATAAATTTTTCATTTCTTGTGTGCTGATTTGTGAATTCTACACATACTTAAACAGATGCAAGATATTTTGTCCTTATCATTGCTTATAGTATAGAGATTGGAATCAAATAAACTTCAAAATGTATCACCTTTTTATAGGGACCACGGAACATTGTTCAGTTGTCTGTTGAGCATGTCAGAAAAGGCAGAGATGAAATACTTCAGGACATTATGTTACCCGAGGCCTTTAAAACTGCTCTCAGAGCAAAAAGCAGCGAAGGTGAATGTTTTGAACTATGTTCAAGCAATAGGGTTTATTTACTCTTTGTATGGGTCCAGAGTTTTCAACACTACCTGCTTTTTCAAGTGCTGGTTTAGTTACTATGTATTGCATTCTCTGTAGTACTCAATTTAGGCCTATTTCTTACCAAAATGAAAGCAAGAAGGGGTGGAAAGGTTCTGAAAATCCAGACCCCCCCCCTCTTGCCAATGTTTTTTTGTTTGTTTAGCCTATCAATGGGATTTATACCAAAATTGGACTCCCAACTATGGTTTATACCTTGAAATGCTGAATGCCAAAATCAATATTTTATTAAAAATCAATATACCAACACAGTCATTTTATATACAATTCATGGTCTTTATTATCTTTCATATATGTTGATATCATCTCACATATTTTAAGGAAAGGCAGTGCTAAAAGTTCATCAAGCATACTCATACATCGTGTTGCACCTGCAGTGATCATTATAGAATCACATAATTCTACATTAAACATTTACTCTTTTTTTTTTCATTGCAAAGACTTGCTGAATGATCTACAGTGGCTAAACTGTTGTCTGAAAGACAAGAAACCATTTTTGGTGAAATCTCGCGAGGCAGCATGGTCCAAGTACCATCAATACATAAAGCAATGTGCAAGTCCACAAGTACCAAAACCAGTCTTGGCAAGTTTATCAAGAATCATAATGAACGATCTCCTGAATGAGAACTTCAACCTGCCCCTTACAACTCCAAGTGATCCAGACCCTGTTAGTGATGAGGACAAGGATATCATTGAGTATATTGCAGGGTTTGCTCTTCACCAAGCAAGAAAAATAGCTCAGAACCAAGCAGATGGGCAACTTAAACATCAAGAACTTGATATCATAAAGAGCATTACACAAGAAAGTGAAGAATGCACATCACAACTGATCTGTACCAAGCAGCGGGGAGGATTATTGTCGGTGGAGCCCTGCATTATACCAGTGTTCACTAAACTTGAATACATCATTAGAAAATACACAGGCAAAAATGTCACTATGATATCTATTGATGGCATTGTTGGTGAAGTCTGCAATGATGAAAGATTGTGCAAAATATTTCAAGAAGCCATTGATAGTAACTGTGAAAAATTAAAGGATAAAGTATTTCTTAATCTTGTCACAGCCTACACTAAAACCAGAATAAATGGCTATTGCCGTCAGGTAATGGAAAACTTTCACAGGCAGCACCATATATTGAAACGTCAAAAAGCTCTTCGAAAAAATCTGACAAACTAGAACATAAAACTATATGACCTCATTCACGATATCACATAAATGATCTTTCAGTAAAGGCTAGCATAACCTGTTTTTGTTGCAAACTTTTCCTATCGGGCGAATTTTACATAGCGACAAATGTAAGATTCCAATTAGCAATAGTGTTATAACATAGTAAACCTTCCCAATGTTGAGTCTGCCAAAGTTACATTTTTTCACAACTCGAAACAAAGTTAACAGTATTCACAGTAAAAACTGCTCCTAAAAGTTAAAATTGTTTATCCATTATATCATATATCTCAATACAATTCCAAACATTGCCCAAACATGAATCTCAAATTAAAATCAGGTAGTCCGTCTGATATTGATTAAGGTTATTATAATGCATTTAATGATGACAATGCATGCATGTCCACATATGTAGGGCCAAATAAATATTCAAAGTTTCCTTTTCCTGGAGATTTTTGGCAACTTCGCATCAGAGATCTCGATTTCTTCATTTTGGCTGATGGTAACATTTCCCCTTGGTTTGAACTGACGTTGTAGTAGTCCTTGAAGATGCAGTGATCTCTCCTGATGTCTGCAAGTTTAAATATTATAAAAGAAATGTATTAAACAAATAGATTCATGCAATTTTATGACTGCCTAAATAAAAGTATAGAATTTTCACTGTGTTAATGTTCGTACGTACCCAAACATATGGAGGTTCATGTTATCACTACGTCGTCCCATTGCCCTATGGCGACCGAATGCCTCCTCAACAGGATCTTGACAAAATCTGTTTGTGTAAACGAAATTTACACCTTGCATCAGCAGAAAACGAGTTGCTTCTGTTATGGAGCGCACTACAAAATAATAACAAATAAACAATGCATTACGTTATTATCATGAAACTGCTGAAAAACCTTTGATAAATTTTAAATTGCTGAAAAACAATTGATAAATGATTTTGTTGTAAACCCGTACCTGTCATAATTAATCCAT
Organism: Alitta virens; assembly: GCA_932294295.1. Lineage (NCBI taxonomy): Eukaryota > Metazoa > Annelida > Polychaeta > Phyllodocida > Nereididae > Alitta > Alitta virens. Next base: position 20,034,996 of record OW028581.1, read on the forward strand.
TAAAAGTGGGTTTGCTGATGAAAAATTTAGCTTTCTGTGCAGCTTTCAGATTGGTCATGGCAGCCACCTCTTTGTCCCAGTCAAAGAGGAAAACTTCCTCCAACCACTGTGAATTAAGAAACCTTGATATTTTATTTTACACATTTTACAAATGCTTAAATAATACCTGCTTAATGCAAATAATCAGGATATTTGTATTAGCTTTGATGTGAAATTCAAAGATGCACATCTACTACTTAGATTATTTAATTGATGATATACCAAATTTACCTGAAATCTATCATCATCACCAGATGTATACGGCTCACAGAATGGTTTCCGTTTCTTGGCCGCCTCTGAATGTGAGCGAACATTCATCGCATCAAAGAATTTGTCCGTCAGCAGGATAAGAGTGGCCATCTCTTGCACATCAGCATCACCATACTCCTCAAGAACTTTGCCAAAAGACTCGCTCAGAACCTAAAAATAGTTACCTGTGATTAATTACAGAAAGAACAGCTGAAACTCAATCAACAAACACAGAAAAAAACCATCAGAAAATTCTATTTTCATTGTTTTAAACTATTTTACCTGGGCAGCAAGCTTCACTTTCATTTTACTTTGCGGAGTTAGAAAGACATGATCATAAGTAATCTTTGTTCGAAACATGTGTCCACTGATGTCCTTTTCCCAGAATTTAATGATCATGTCCCAGGTAAGAAAGCTACCCCCTTTCTGAAATTAAATATATGCTGCATTACAAATCAGCCACTAAATTGAACATGCAGATCAATTGCAAGCAAACTATAAGTTTAGTATAATAACCTTTAAGAGCCTTTTGCCTTTGTTTCCCCGTGAATTGAACAAGTTGTTCCTGAGCGTCTTCAGAAGATGGGGAACATCTGAGATGAAAAAAATATAGCGCTCATCTTCCGCATACAAATTAAGTGTCTTGTATGTCACCTCACTGGAAGACTCCACGCCATGCATGCTGTAAAACTTCATGTTTGTTGACGCTTTGTCAGAAGTCGAGGCCAACACCTGAAAATGTACAATTATATATTATGCTCATTGCATCCAAAGAGTCACTTGCATCATGCACAGTACACAGTAGTTGATGTCAGTATTAAACTTACTTTCAAACCACAGGAAACTTCGATGTAACACACTGCGTCCCAGAAAAGCTTGTACAGCACTCCAGCCTTTGCCCCCTTTGTGCCAAAGTATCCGATGGATGCGTGGATGTCAGAAGTTACACCCACAACCATGAACAGGAGAACATCTTCAGCTAAATTTTTATCAATGTCCTGAAACACAGTAAATAATGAACACTAATAACCAGGACTATTTTTCAGGTCTAGGAGGTACTGTAGCATGAGCATAATGAAAATCTTGGTCTTTTATTCTTTCAATACTTCTTCCGACTATATGATATATCCATTGAAATAGTGTATATTGTAAATTGGAATTTCAGAAAAATTATTTGCCAGCTCAAAATGTTTTTGTTACAAACATAATACTCACTTGTCCAGGGTCGAACTGCTCTGAGGTGACATAGCCAATGAGGGAATCTGTTTTTTTGCTGAAGACAAGATCCTTGCAGATTTTCATTTCGTCGTGCAGTAGACACACAAACTTGTCTTTTCCAGCCAAAGTTGAGGCCTTGAGTGCCAGGTCCTGCAGAACGTGTGGTTGGAATCCTGGCGCAGCGGGAAAGACGCCTGCGTAGTCCCGCAACGTACTTTCTCCTGGGAGACGCAAAACACCAGTAGGATGCCATCTCATTCCTGGATAAAAAACCAAAATATTGGATTAAAAAGTTATACAAATTTGCATCTGAATTTAAACATGTGTTAGAAAGATACAAATATCATGCCTTACCTTTATTTTTCTGGGTAAAAGCTTTTTCTTGCTCTTCCCAAAACAAGCGTACAAACGGGCTCATCTGCTCTTTCACCAGCTTGGTCTTATAAAACTGGAGCAGGTCTTCATGAACATCGGTTGAGACATTGACACTCTCATCTGCTATTTTCTGCTCCAGTTCTTTTTGGTGTCGGCGCAGATTGGCCACCTCATCTACAAGCAGATTCTTGTTCTTTAATTTGAACATTGGCCCCTTTGGATGAAGAAGGGCAGGTCCGGGTCTATTCCTCTTCAGCAGTAGAGCTCTTGTATCCATACACTTCACACATGTTTTCCCAGGATGGTCACTGATCTGGGAACATTCCTTGGCACGTATCACAGAGATAATGGCACCACCTGTATGAAAAAACAACTTTTTTAGAACTTTCATTTCTTACCAATATTTGATTACCAAATTCGCTCAATTACAAGCCTTGGCTTTGATATGCAAATGTTAAATCTATATTTTTATGTACTCCCAGGAACTCACTTTTTATCAAAGCTCAACCTCCGTGTGAGCAAAAATGTGTATAGACATTACAGAATAATAACTTTTTTTGGTAGCCTAGTGAAAATTATTAGTCAGACTAAGAAGGCATTTTGACAAGCCTATATATATAATACAAATAATGCCAATTTTATGCAAAGCTTTGATAACACGTACCTTCAAAGTAGGTTTCACGAAACCACTTTTCATGGACGACTTTAGGTTGATTTTGGAGTTCCTTCTCTGTAACACCAGGACATAGTGACAAAGCCTCCACATTATACAGGAGCTGCTTCAAACTGATCTTTGCAACGTCCTCTTGCAATATCTTGCAACCTGCAAATTCAGTATGAATAAGTTATTGTCTCATTTTTTGGAAATTGTTCCTATTAGTAAATACAATTCTGCACGTCATAAAAATAGCAATACATTACCTCGTATGAATACATCTGCTGTGAAATTAGCAGAGATATCTATTTTGGTATACAGAAACTTGCTGTCGTGCAGTTTGCCGACACACACATGTCCTTCTGATTTGTTCAGGTGTACCCATGGCACAACTAACGCTGAAGCATCCCTCCTAACCTCATCCAGGCTTTCATACCAGACCCTCTCTGGAATAGGTGGAGGTGGCCTCTCAACCTGAAACAAAACAAATTACAGACATCTTACTTCTCCAGTTTTAGAGTATAATGACCTGGTGTGCTGCATAGATCAACTATCATAATAATCAACCAAATGTTCTTCTCTTATCAATTTTTTTTTCCTTTGTGACTCTTTTTCTTACTTCATTTTCTAGTTAGGTAAAATACTACAATATTTAAATTATTGAATATGTCACATTAGCCCTCAATAATATATGAACCGAAAAGTCACATGTATTTCACTTAGGTTGTCTTTACTTTGGAAAATCTAGCTGATACAGTGCACGACAGCGAAGTTGTAGCTGTCAGCAAAGTTGCAGGCGATAATAACACCAGCTAGGGGCAGAATCAAAACATTTTGAATGAAAAGATTTGATTTCAAGCATTGATTGCAGCAACTTTGCTGATTGCCACAGGCTCACAGTTTCACTGTCGCACGTGCAGTGTTTTGAAAAAAACATGTGTGACAAACAAAAAACAAATAACTATAAATGCAAAACCAACGGTAAATGCAAAATATACAACCCAACATTTGACAATAACAAATACCTCCGAATTCAAAAGCAGAGATAACACAACATTTTATGATCTTACAGGAGGTTTTCTCTGTTTTGTTGTGTTGCCAGGCATGAAAAGTGTGGGCATGCTATAAGGAACTAGCTTGTAGCCCCTTGCTAGTAAAGCAAGTTAAAAAAAGGTATCAGTCCAGAACTGTTGCCTAATTTTTAAAATTTCTTCTAATTTAACAGACTACAGTCAAACCTGCCCTAAGCCTAAGGGCCACCTTTATACATTGTCTCACCCCTTAAATGGCCACCCTCACCTATCTTAAGCAGTCAGTTGAATGACCTGCATATCACCACTGCTATCTTAAATTGCCTGCAGCAACAATATTATGTACATTGGTAATAGGTGACCAACAATTGGCAACAACATACGTCAGTTGAATGGCCACATTGCTCATTCCCTTTTAAGTTTTTCCCCTAGTTTTTGCTAAATTTGTTAAATTGTCTTATTTAATCATGAATAAATAGACTATGATCCAGTTAAATTTCACAATCCTGCGAGAAATGTCTGGAACACATGTGAGCAGTGTCATGGTTGAAGGGGGGATCCCTCTTGCACAAGAAAAACAATCGTTGTCGCCACTCCTCTGATCTCTCTGCGGGATCTCCTGGCTGTCCAGTCAGTGTTTTCAAACGAAAAAACGTAAGTCCACGGCTTTTGGCTTTGTTGCAGGGGCAACCGAACACAGCACAGTTTGCACCTCCCATGCTGAGCAAACAACAGGAAGGAACCAATGCACAAACACACTCGTGCATGCGCGCCGCAACATATTTTGGCGCCTAACACAAAATCAGCACAGTTGCGTCTCTAGTGCTATAACTCCATGGTATAATCACTCATTGAGAAATATTATTGCACCACAGGAAACAGTGACAAATATCCTAGATACATCTGGCACAAAGGACTGCTTGAACACAACTATTTTTGAGGTGATAGTTGCCAGACAAAGTGGTCAATCAAATGATGGTTGTATTTAGGTTAGGTTAGTCAATAAGTGACTATTCTGGTGCCTTTAAGGAGGCCATAATCTCAATGGAAAACAGCTTTTGATAGAGCAATATTATAACGCTCCAGCCAAGCTTGCTCGCGTGTTCTCTCATGTATGGGACTATGGCCATAACTCTTCTCTCTCCTCGTACCTACGATAATCACTCTGGTCTCTTACCTACCCTGATGCCTCACTATTGTACACTGATCTATCGTACTCATGGGGCGTCGCCCCTCTTTCTCTCGGGAGAGAATGAACTGCCCCTGCTCTAGACAAACCCTCCGACCGCCCTCTCATGGATTGAGCAGGTTCAGCCAAATATTCGCCTTCAAATCGCACCTCATCATTACGGTTGCCGGTAGACCCAGCTGCTTCGCCAATCGTGGCATTTAGGGAGAGCTTCTCCAATTCTTCTTGAACTGAATTCTTCATTTCTTCCAGGATGGCGTCAGCTTTACCGGGACCGAATGGCCTGTCGTGCCCCCAGATGGCCCTACCACAGGGTGAACAGCTACGCACCTTCCTTCATGAGCGTGCTTTTGTTTTCGACCTTTTTGTTAGAAAAATGCTAATAGAGCTCACCATTGCTAAAGAAGACTTTACAGATTCGTAGCTAACTCTCGTCGAGGCTCACACATGTCCTTCTGATTTGTTCAGGTGTACCCATGGCACAACTAACGCTGAAGCATCCCTCCTAACCTCATCCAGGCTTTCATACCAGACCCTCTCTGGAATAGGTGGAGGTGGCCCCTCAACCTGAAACAAAACAAATTACAGACATCTTACTTCTCCAGTTTTAGAGTATAATGACCTGGTGTGCTGCATAGATCAACTATCATAATAATCAACCAAATGTTCTTCTCTTATCAATTTTTTTTTCCTTTGTGACTCTTTTTCTTACTTCATTTTCTAGTTAGGTAAAATACTACAATATTTAAATTATTGAATATGTCACATTAGCCCTCAATAATATATGAACCGAAAAGTCACATGTATTTCACTTAGGTTGTCTTTACTTTGGAAAATCTAGCTGATACAGTGCACGACAGCGAAGTTGTAGCTGTCAGCAAAGTTGCAGGCGATAATAACACCAGCTAGGGGCAGAATCAAAACATTTTGAATGAAAAGATTTGATTTCAAGCATTGATTGCAGCAACTTTGCTGATTGCCACAGGCTCACAGTTTCACTGTCGCACGTGCAGTGTTTTGAAAAAAACATGTGTGACAAACAAAAAACAAATAACTATAAATGCAAAACCAACGGTAAATGCAAAATATACAACCCAACATTTGACAATAACAAATACCTCCGAATTCAAAAGCAGAGATAACACAACATTTTATGATCTTACAGGAGGTTTTCTCTGTTTTGTTGTGTTGCCAGGCATGAAAAGTGTGGGCATGCTATAAGGAACTAGCTTGTAGCCCCTTGCTAGTAAAGCAAGTTAAAAAAAGGTATCAGTCCAGAACTGTTGCCTAATTTTTAAAATTTCTTCTAATTTAACAGACTACAGTCAAACCTGCCCTAAGCCTAAGGGCCACCTTTATACATTGTCTCACCCCTTAAATGGCCACCCTCACCTATCTTAAGCAGTCAGTTGAATGACCTGCATATCACCACTGCTATCTTAAATTGCCTGCAGCAACAATATTATGTACATTGGTAATAGGTGACCAACAATTGGCAACAACATACGTCAGTTGAATGGCCACATTGCTCATTCCCTTTTAAGTTTTTCCCCTAGTTTTTGCTAAATTTGTTAAATTGTCTTATTTAATCATGAATAAATAGACTATGATCCAGTTAAATTTCACAATCCTGCGAGAAATGTCTGGAACACATGTGAGCAGTGTCATGGTTGAAGGGGGGATCCCTCTTGCACAAGAAAAACAATCGTTGTCGCCACTCCTCTGATCTCTCTGCGGGATCTCCTGGCTGTCCAGTCAGTGTTTTCAAACGAAAAAAACGTAAGTCCACGGCTTTTGGCTTTGTTGCAGGGGCAACCGAACACAGCACAGTTCGCACCTCCCATGCTGAGCAAACAACAGGAAGGAACCAATGCACAAACACACTCGTGCATGCGCGCCGCAACATATTTTGGCGCCTAACACAAAATCAGCACAGTTGCGTCTCTAGTGCTATAACTCCATGGTATAATCACTCATTGAGAAATATTATTGCACCACAGGAAACAGTGACAAATATCCTAGATACATCTGGCACAAAGGACTGCTTGAACACAACTATTTTTGAGGTGATAGTTGCCAGACAAAGTGGTCAATCAAATGATGGTTGTATTTAGGTTAGGTTAGTCAATAAGTGACTATTCTGGTGCCTTTAAGGAGGCCATAATCTCAATGGAAAACAGCTTTTGATAGAGCAATATTATAACGCTCCAGCCAAGCTTGCTCGCGTGTTCTCTCATGTATGGGACTATGGCCATAACTCTTCTCTCTCCTCGTACCTACGATAATCACTCTGGTCTCTTACCTACCCTGATGCCTCACTATTGTACACTGATCTATCGTACTCATGGGGCGTCGCCCCTCTTTCTCTCGGGAGAGAACGAACTGCCCCTGCTCTAGACAAACCCTCCGACCGCCCTCTCATGGATTGAGCAGGTTCAGCCAAATATTCGCCTTCAAATCGCACCTCATCATTACGGTTGCCGGTAGACCCAGCTGCTTCGCCAATCGTGGCATTTAGGGAGAGCTTCTCCAATTCTTCTTGAACTGAATTCTTCATTTCTTCCAGGATGGCGTCAGCTTTACCGGGACCGAACGGCCTGTCGTGCCCCCAGATGGCCCTACCACAGGGTGAACAGCTACGCACCTTCCTTCATGAGCGTGCTTTTGTTTTCGACCTTTTTGTTAGAAAAATGCTAATAGAGCTCACCATTGCTAAAGAAGACTTTACAGATTCGTAGCTAACTCTCGTCGAGGTGTCAACAATGAAGAGGCTCAGGTGGCTCAGCTGGGCTTGGATGAAAAAACAGGATGGCTCAGACAAGACTAACCAAGCTGTCACTCAATGCTGGTCCAAGTGCTCTCCAAATGCGACAGTGCATTGTGCAAGTGCGTGATCCGATCAAAACGAAAGAAGACGAATGAGGAGCAAGCCTAAGCTGCTCGATTTTGTTAGGAATGAAAAGGATTAAAATGAGGTGGGCTATGATTGGTAGTTAGATGAACGGCGGCACCCGGAAACGGATGAGATAACTAAAGTTATAATCAATAAATGGAATTTAATAGTACCTTAATTAGCACAGAAATAAGATTTTTTTTATGCCACCAGTGACATATAGGCCTGTTAGGCCTGACAATTGCACATGTACTTCTTTGCATGTTACTTTAAAAAACAAAGTTTTTGTTGTTACCCAAATTACCAATTTTGTTTGAAATTTTAAGTAACTGCTCATTTATACAAACTGTTAAGAACAGTTCCCTAGCTGTTAATTAGACAAAGATGGATTCACAAAACAAGGAACAATATGGTGGTATACAGGTAGTAAGTAGTACAACCATCGCCCTACTCAGCTTACGCAGCTTTTATTTAATATTTTTTGCTTATTTATGCTTTATATATACAATTTTAATTTTATACTGTAAAACCAAGTCAATGACTGCCAATAAAAAAAATTTTATATTAATATATGACTATTATTACAACAATTTTTGACAAGCTTTAACATACTTAGCTAATTTAATTTGGATGATTTATCTCTTAATCAAAACAATGTATGTTCACATGTGAATCCAGGACTCACTGGCTGAGGGACTACTCTCTCTGCTCTGGGGTTTAGTTTCCAAGTCTATGAATTTGGCACTTATACTGTCAAAAAATATGAATCGCCATACATAATGATATCTCCTTCTTTTCTTTGTTTTTTTTTGAAATAATTGGTTGTAATGAACAGTAATTTACTTGCTTCAAATAGAACTTAACAGCATTTATAATTTGATTTTCAGAGTAATTTTCTTCTTAGCGTACAACATAATAATCATCTCTGGCATTTGGCCATCGAATTATATTTAAAAAGAAATATGAATTCCAATATATCTTTCTCAGACAAACTAATGTAACCTACAGTATTTAAAAAAAAAAATAGACAATGTTATGTTATGTTATGTAGTAGACAATGATTTCATTTTTTTTAAATTTGTTTTCGGAATTAATGTCTACAAAAGTTAATTTTTCGTTCACTCATGGATAAACAAAGTGTAGTAACCTTTTTATTTCCATACTTTAGCATGCTTTATCTATTGGCCTTATGCAGGCCTTTCTACCATCACTACAATAGACGTCAGGTACTATATTCTCAGAAAATATCTCGTCTGGACGGCGACATCATTATAGCAATAGATATTGGCACACATTTTTACACCCACTCGGGAATGGTGTCTGACTACTGCATGTCACGAACAGCTTCTGTGCAAAGGATGTTCTGTATGTCTACGTGTGGATACCTGACTAGTCTTTTCCAATAGTTAAAGCAATGCTATGGTGTTTTGACTTAATGATGAGCTACTGGTCTTACTGTTGCATTATATTATTGAAACTTAGCCAGCTTATATTATTAGATACGAGAGGCAGATGTATTGATGAGCTGCTAAAGAGTCTGCATTATGTTACATATTCACCCCACAGGTGGGTATTATGCTTTATCAGTAATGCAGCTGGATGGCCTAGTCAAAAAGGTATCAGTCAGTCAACATATATTTCCTTCAATATTCTCCTTTATATAATAATGATTATGCAGTGTGCATTATTTGTGTTCAATTATAATAGGTATTTATTTGTTAAATGTTTATTTATATATTTGATTTAGATAGATCTATCTGATCCGGTATTGGACATTTCTTCCCTTTCCTTGGAGGGCTTTGTACTGAGTGTCTATGCGAGAGAAAAAGTAGCGAGGACTAGGTAGGGAGGGCCAGACAAGAAAAACTACCCAGATCGCATTCCAAATCGGACCAGAGTCATTTCTATGTCGGCCGCTGTCAGAATAACATCGTGTCAACATCGCCAACATCGTGCCGATGTTGAAATGATGTGGAATACTATCTGGGTAGAGCACTAGATAGAAAGAGAGCCAGACAGGTATAACTTGAGCCCTATGTTGACCACCGGGGTTCCAGTTCTTCACCCACAATGTTACCAACCTTGCCATAAGGAGGCCAAGGACTTACAAGGGCTCATTACATCTGCCTCTTGCATCTGATAATATAAGCTAATTAATAAGCTCCAGACTTGTAGCAATAGAGGCACCGCCAAATTAACAAGTCACATGAAGACTTCCAGCTACAACACAACTCAAAATATTGCCTGGAAATGCCACTTGAAATTATTACAGCCTATTTCATAACTCCAAGGAACTGGCCGCAACCCGAAGCAGTCTGTTTAGGCTACCAATTTCACAGACTTTGAAATCAATCTCAGAGATTTGGAAGCTTAACTACAGAAGATATAACGTGAATCCAAGACTCCCATTGGTTAAGGCAGCCCTTAACCAATCCTGGACTCACATGATATCTTCTGGCGTTAAGTATCAAATTCAATGAAAATTGGTTTCCAAGTCTACGAAATTAAAGAAAGATAAAGGAAAGATAAAAAAATATTTATTTAACGTTGGTAAGGTAAAAACAGCGAAGTAGCTTTTGACCGACAAAATGAAAGAGAATATAATATCATAATGATAATAATATTAATAACAGGAACGGTTGCATTTGGGTTTCTGCTTAGTATAATGGTTTGAAACTTGTCTTGGTCCGCCAGCATAAAACTGTATTTAAACCATTGTGAAGCACTGTATGATATGCTTGAACTGCAAATACATGTTATGGCAGTGAAACTGAAATCAGTGATGACATTATTACCCAAAAGACATCAGTGCAGGGACACAAAACGTGCAGCCTTCTGTGTGGGACATTCACCTTGAGTGAGCATGCAGCATGGCTCGGTGCATGTACCGAAATAACCTCTGACAAAGAGGAACATGAATAATGCATGGACCAAGTGTTTGGTATTTTGAAAATGGAAGAGGTACAGACAAACCACACATTTAAGACTACTAAAAACTAAGACCTTCTTGACCGTAAGAGTACTTTTGTGTTCAAAATGTGAGCACAATGTAGCGAATTTTCAGCTTTTTTAAGATTACTTACACTGATCTAGATTGTAGGGTTCTAATGTCACCTATTATGCATCTACACTGTAAACTGCTATATGTTGTAAAGCTTTTGTCCATTGTTGACAAAATGTCTATTGTACAGTGGGGTACAAAAATACTAAATTACACACGCAGTACTGTGTGGTAAATAATATGTTTCCATGCCATTATCCCCTAGAGAGAATATCTCGAATATAAAAAATATCCACCCATGGATATTATTTTGCTTGTTGTCTTTGTAAGTATACATACAAGAACCCTTTGCTGGAGTATTTTGGCCCTTTTTGCTGAAAACGGCCGCCAAAATGGCATTTCCCTCTTCATTTAACAAAAACTATTTTCCCAACTCAATGAATATAAATTATAAATCAATATATTAACATAAGTATAATCATGAGAAGTTGAATTTTCAACTGTTGGAGAACATTATGAAATATTTGTTGTTACAGTAATATTATCCCTTTATGTTTGCGTCTCCACAAGTCCCTCCTGTTACCGTGGTATTAAAATACTGCTAGGCAAAAACGAAAAAAGGTCTGTGCTCTTTCCAAGAGATGACAGCATTGATATGGCATGTCTGCTAATCTTACACATGTGGAGAATTAGTTTTCAGTATTCAAAGAAAATGGTTTGTATTAGCATAGGGAGAGTGTTTGTTGTGTCCTTCCTGTTTCCAAGTTCAGGAGTAAGCTATTTATCACAGAAAATAGCTTCAAAACAATTCTGGAAGTACTCTATTATTACAAGATGGAATAGAATCTTTGGCGATATCACCTGCATTTCCCTCAAGGGGCCTGGAGACCAAAGGATTGAATTAAAAGTGCTTTCAGTTCGGAACAAAAGAAAAATATCTATTGAAGTTTTTCACATGTAATAAGTTGAGAAAAGTCTAAATATTGGCAGGTTTACCTTCATGAGACTTAAGATATTTGTAAGACATTATAATATCATGCGCACATGAAAAATAAGACCACTGATATAGTAATATACACCAATATATTTAATTTCATCGTCAAAAAAAAATCAGGTTATTGGCTATTAAGCGATAAAATAAACGCAGTTCTTGTGTATTTGAAGAAAGTTCATAATTTCTATTCATTTATATTTACAAAATCGTCTGAATATTACAATGTAGATTTTAATATCAAAGTATATTTGCATCAAAATAAGACAATGTAAGACTTAGTGAACAAAAAGTAAGACTTAATACGGGCCTTACTTTTTTACAAAAATAAAGTACGACTTTATCAGACTTTGTAATAACCCATGGGAACACTGTATTATTTCACATTTAACAAAATATAACGAACTAATGAAGAAATTCAGGAGTTAAAAAAATAGGACATCTTGGACTCTAATTATCATTGTGTAACAGGCTATGTAGGCCAAGTAGCAATTGTTTTAGTTCATCGCACACACTATATATACTGAAGAAATTATATTTTTCAGCTGTAGAAATGAAAGTGTGTTAGAGTTCTGCTCTGGAAATGAAAGTGTAATGCCTGCCCTCCTGCCTGTCAGACGAACACTTAACAATTTTAATAATACCTGTGTGCTATGTGGGGTTTGCTGAGGGTTTAGCTGCAGCGCTGCCTATGTTTTAATTTCATTAAATTAGTGAAAATGGTAAAAAGATTGCTCATAGATCTATATCAAGCAGGATTATGAGAATGACACCACTGACGTCTTGTTTAAGTGACACCCACATGCTGAGCAATGAGAGCATTTTTGTAAGGACGGCAAAGACAAGAAATGGTCAGCACCAAATAAAATGTTTAGTTTTTGTCATCTGAAATAATCTAGTGCCATGAGTTTTACTGATCACTAGCAAGCTTGTTTTGTGTGGCGTGAGCTGAACTCAGAACATTATGACTGGGAACTTTCAATTAGTTACCTCTTTCCCACAGTATTTGGAATTCCTGAATGTCAGCTCCTGCAGAGAACTTTTCCCCCTTGCCATACAAAAGAATTGCTTCAATGGCGTGGTCGTTGTTTGCTCTTTCGATGCCAGTTTTGATAGCACTCCTCACTCCAGAACTGCAATAAACAATGACTAAACTCTGTTGCAGATGAATCTTCCTTGTAGTTTCAAATTTATATTCGCATCATTTCATTTCATAGACTCAGCCTCCGTATCTGAGTAACAAATGGGAAAGTGCTAACAGAAAGGACACAAGGTAGGTGTAGCTCATTAAAACAGGACATTCTAGTCTGCTCTAAATAGCCACCTGTATTGAAGGGCTACCTGTAATAAACTGCCACTAAATTTCAACTTCCCCAGACTCAACATTCATTATTTACCCCTCTGTTAAAGGTTATTATTAAAGGTCATGATGACATGCCTGCTTAATTGTATGGAGTTATTGGGCATTATCAGTGTTAATGATAAAACTGTCAATCGTCACATCACTATGAGATACTCTGACCCGGAAGCCAAAAATATATTCGCCTGAAATATTGATTAGTGTTGCTGCCAATATCCAATATCTGCCAAGATTGCATATTTGGCTGGATATTGTGTCCTTTGGGCCAATAGGCAGGTCTGTGGGTGATGAGTTAGCCTTTGGGCTGGTTCGCCGAAAACCCCTATGACTTATTTAAAAGAATATATCGTCTTGGGCTTACCGGCGAATACTTCTAATATCGCTCACTGGATGTTCCCAGAAAGCTTTGCTTAGTAAGTTCGGTAAATTGCGGACCATTCGGGCCAACGCTAATGCAAATATATTCTTATACTATTCACTGGCGGATCTAGCCCTGAGTCTAGGGGGGGGGGGCAAATCATGACTGTCAGTCATATGTAATTTTTTAGCCATATGTAGACATTAAGGCTGCGCCAATGCCCCTCCCCCCTGGATCCGCCAGTGACTATTGTAATACAATTGTACGTATTACTCTTCAATTCTTTATTATATTCTAAACTGCTGGTCACAGTAGCAATTTTAGCATAGATTGTGTAAATATCTGATTCAATATTTTTACGATATGTTAAATTTAATTAAAGTTAATTATATAATTTTAAAGAAAAATCTAAATTTTTTTAGTAAATATATGTGTTGTGAATGCTATAAGGATTACACCACAATGACCATTAAAAACATTCTTTGATTATAATTACTGGATTTATATAGTTTATTATATAAAGCCATAATTCTTCTTTCAATATTTTGGGAGAGCAAATAATCAGTGTTCTTCACCCCCACCACACCTTATAGAAGTATATTCTAGCAATTAGAAGTATAAATATATGCAGAATAAGATTTGCTGTACAAACTAGCTGAATGAACTTGATAAATGTCCTGTGATATAAACCTTAGACTGCAAATATCTGATCTGGTGCAATACAAATTTATTATTATTATCACCCATCTTTATTTCACAGTGTGATGTTAATATGCTTGCTGGGTATTCATTAAAACTCATATTACTACATGGACTGTTTGTACCCATGTATGACTACATTTATTTATTTAATAGTAATAAAACAGGTACACAATAAAAATGCACATATTGTGCAATAAAATCCAAATATTGCAATAATTGTAATAAAAACCAAACATTTTCATCTATACATTTTGTAATTAAATAATAAATTCATCGCAATTTCTTCAATTAATTTTGTAATTATTGAAATTATTTATACACCATTGAAATCATACAAATCACTATTCTGGGTTGAAATCCGCCGTTCCGCAACTGGTAACATGCTGTTTAAGGTCAGTATTGCAGCAACCTCTCATGGAACAGATAAGAACTAAAAATATACGGCGAGCCGATTTTGGATTATTTGATAGGATCTATTTCTTATTTTTCGCTCAGACACCTTTTTTGGGGGATATTTTGACTATTTGGATATTGGCATGCAGTCTTTCGTCAGTAGCAATTAGTCTCATTGTGCAAAGTGCATTATCAAGAACAAAATAAATATTTGTACTGTGAATATATTATCACACAGAACACGACGAAAAACTGAAATATTAATTAAATTAAATTATAGTTTTATATTAGTAGTATTATATTAGTGGTTTTACCTGAGGGTGTTTGCAGGAGGCGAATTAATAGCTATAACAGCGATATTCTGCATCAATGAATAGTCAGCCATCTTTAGACAATCAATTCTTATCTGTTTGATAAAACGCTAACAAGACAATCCATGTGAATATAATATTCATTATATCACTGCATACACGCTCCTTTAGAGTAAGTGGAGCAGATAGTGTGTGTCCAAAGTTAAAAAAAAAGCAGGTCTGGGGTCATCAATGAATTGGACCATAAAAAAGGAGCCACCTAGCAGTTATCAGTAATACTGTGCATATTATTTGGGTCTATGTCCTAATGCTACTGGGTTTTAAAGCTTATGTAACATGGTAAAACCTCTCTAGGAGGCAAGTCACCCTGCAAGGGGCAAAGCAGGCCTCTGGTAGAATGTCAAAGTAGTATATATAGAACAAAAACCTTGAGAGAATATATAAAATAAAGGATAGAGGTAAAGAGAATCAGAGAGGAGAGCAGAGAGCAGAGAGATAGACGATACTTCTGAGAGTGGCAAACCTTGTAAGATAAATTGATGCTAAGAAAGATTCAAACTGGTTCCGGTTTTCCTTTTACTTACAATCTTCAAGGAGACACAGCCTGACTTCTGGCGGTCAACAGGTCCACCCGGACCTCATCACTGGTCAAGCGACCCAAACCCCTTCCTATCATGTAGCCAAGAGCAATCAAAAACTGACTACAATACACTTAGTCAGCTTGTATGAGCTGCTGTCAGAGGCAGACGTTAATACTGCTTCTCACATGCCCTTATATGGCAAATAAAGTCATCTAATATGCATAATTCTACCTCTATTACAGCTTACATGATGAAAATCTTACTAAAGAATATTTTTGGGTTTTTGACTATAAATAACACAAATTTGTAACATTTTATTTACTCTGTAGCTACACAAAAAGCGTTGCTATGGCAATCAAACCGCAACTGACAAATCGGCAACATGATTGAAATGATGTATCATAGTCAGCTCTAACATGAAATTTTCACGGGAGCCTATTTTCCTACGTATGCTCCCCCACTATAATGATGAGATGATAAGGCAATGTCTTCTGTAAGCTGTCTATGGCTAAATTTGTCTGCCTTTCTCCCACTGGCACTTAGTTAACTTGCATTGAATATTTATGAATCTATATTATATTCTGCTAAGGCCTTTTAAGAGCTTCGGAACACGTAGTGGCGTTAATAAGCGCTCTACGGGACTGTACCTTCGCCCAAACTTCCGCAATGACAATATCGACAGTCTGGGCTATTCATACCGTGATGTCGAATGCTATTCACGGTAATATTCATCTATTTTCTGCTACCGCGGTGCCTCCAAAACGTCCAAATTCCGAAGCGTCCACAACCAAAGCGTCCACGTCGCCATGGCGACGTTGGCCTGTCAGTTCTACAAACGGCCGCTGCGGTCGCGTGTATAAAAAAAATAGCCTGCGAACTCACTATGAAAAATTACAATTTGTTTACATTGCACTACCGTTTCGACACTCTTTAATAAAAAAAAAAGTTCTTAACATTTTGATCTGAGTTTGAATTTCTGGCAATAGGCCGTTTTGACTGCACACCCCTGTGCTCAATGACGAAAAAGCATGATTTACCCCATTCTTTTAATCATTAAAACAGCTAATAGCTAATTGACATACCGGTCACGGCTGATTGCTATTACATATCTTTATTTCCATAAATTAGCTATTGCAACATAAAACTGCTGTAAAGTTCATCTATTGGTTTTATGTCTGCCTTTAACTTACCACATGTCTTAATTAACAATCTGTTTCAATATAGCTTTATCTTTACCCGTCAAAAAAAATCAAACCAAACGGTTAATGAAGAACAGATTTAATTTGTTGAATCTGGGCTATTCATACCGTGATGTCGAACGCTATTCACGGTAATATTCATCTATTTCTGCCCAAATTATTTCTAGCCATGACGTTATGGCGGCGCCACTGTCACCTATTTCGTTGTCATTGACAACCCATGTTAATCCAATGAGAACTTAAAAAATTTGCTATCAATCACAGAAGCAGCCTATTGCTCTAACTTGGTACACAAATTGTAGCTAAGATCCCGATTTATCTCCCCAACAAAAAGCGCCCAAAAGCGCCCCACGTTTTATTACCGAAAATCGGCGTTGTTTAGGCCACTTTGAAGGTATTGAGAAGCTGGAAAGTGGCTAAAATTAGCGCCTAGATAGCCATAGGTGACGTCACAAGTGCGGTCTATGTGGTTGAATCACTTGACAATTTATTCAACATTTGGCAATTTACATGCCACAAAGTGCCAAGAGTACATCAATTCAATTAGGGCCTACATAGTCATAGGATTTACACTGAATTTGAAACACTATCACCCTATTAATTAAAAACTTATAATTCATTCATTTTATAAACAAGATAAATGAATATGCCTAACAATACAAAGCACACATCTTATTCTTTCAATTAATATCACAAAGCATTTCCAATTGCATTTAAATCTTTCTTATTCCATTATCCAGACGCATCAAAGCATCAATAATTGCAATTGTCGTGGTTCTTGACACTTAAACAAACAATAGCAATTGGATATTATTTCATACAACTCCCGATTGCAATAAATACAACGGTTTTGTTATTCTAAATGTGTAATATGATTGGTCACCCCCTGGAATTTTATTGCAATTTAGTAAATAATTCTATATATGAAGAGACCATGATGGATTTACATCTACATTACACATTTGTAAAAATGTTAAATTGGAAATTATATTTAAGTTAAAATAGTTGGAAAATTGGAAAAAAAAAATCGGACGTTTCGGACATATCTCGGACATTTTTTTGACGTTTCGGAAATCGGACGTTTTGGTTTTCGGACGTTTCGGAACATTTTCGGACGTTACGGCCTCGGACGTTTCGGTTTTCGGATGTTTTGACTTGCATTCTGCTGTATAACGTCATGGCTAGAAAATACTTTGGGCGTTTTCTCAAAAACGGTTTCTGATACCATTAAATTCCTAAATCATGAGGGTTTCATAGCTACTGTTTTATTCTGTTCACTGTAATGCTTTAATAGCAGGTGTGAAATCATGCATGGTCATACACAGCTTATCCTAGCACAATGCAACACTGATATGACTTCAGCATGATGTCACCATCATAGACCTTCACCATGAGCTTTGTTATGTGTCTTTAGAAATGCAGCATGAAATTTATGCTAACACAGAAAACTGTGACACCAGTAAATTGCTATCAATTGCTTTCAGACATAATTTAGGGTAGAATAAATTGATTTATTCTATTTTATATATATTTTTTAAGCCTCCATTTAATGAGAAGATGTAATGTAAAATCATAATATGAATTACTTAATTAGTTTAAAATTCTAAATACACAGTTCTATACTGAAAATCACACAGAAAACCATTCACAACGGTATGAACTTTGCAATTAGCTTAAAGCTGGATTGTCAAACAATTTTTGTACCACCAAAAAGCTATCTAAATTATAGAACCCCTTTTAGTTAATTATTCATTGCAACGTAATGAAGAGCGTCGCCGATTCGCGATTTCAAGGTTATTTACAAAATATTGAAACCGTTTTTTATTTATTTGTTTAGTTGTTAAAGTATCATATAATTGTTTTGTCATTTAAATGTTTTTTTAATTGGACATTGAGTGAATGCATAATTTTCAAAGTGGATTGATCATAACTAAATTCATAAATGCACATGCAGTGCTTTAAATAAATTTGCAGAAGAAAAAACGTGCATGTTTTGTTTTAAAAGGGTTCATTGCGGCGAACAAGTAGATCTAGGTAAATATCATGATTCTATCAAGATTAGTTCTCAAGATATTCTATTTCTTAGCGGCGAAGGGGCAGACAGGGTATTATTTGGGGGCCGAACGACGCTTGGGACCTGCGGCCGGACATTTGTGTCAGAGCCGAATAGACTCATTTCTTAGACCAAATGGACCCAGAACCTCAATGCTAATGTATAGGGAGCCAAACCGACTTCTTTCGTCGGCCGAATCGTCCCAGTTAAACGAGTCCTTTCGGCCAGGCCGAACTGGCCGAATCCACTAGCATTTTTGCAAGCGGTATAATTTCCCACCAAAGTCCCGTTCATGGCCTCAACGGGTGTATTTCTTAGCTTTTATACGAGTTGTCTTGATATACCATGGAGTGGAGTCACTATACATGCATAGTGACTCCATGGATATACCTATATTACTTTATTTCACCTTCGCAGCCCCCTACGGGCATGCTAGTCTATATTATATTCTGCTAAGGCCTTTTAAGAGCTTCGGAACACGTAGTGGCGTTAATAAGCGCTCTACGGGCCTGTCCCTTCGCCCACACTTCCGCAATGACAAAATCTACAATCTGGGCTATTCATATTGTGTTGTCGAATGCTAATCAAGGTAATATTCATCTATTTCTGCTACCACGGTGCCTCCAAAACGTCCAAATTCCAAAGCGTCCATAACCAAAGCGTCCACGTCGCCATAGTGACATAGTGGCGTCAATAAGCGCTCTACGGGCCTGTCCCTTCGTCCACACTTCCACAATGACAAAATTCGGGAGTTCGGCAACAAAAGACTGAAAAGTGACATTGGTTCAGAAAATCCTTGTTCAGTTCCTACTTGCCTGAATTGCACAACATTTTAGAATTTATAAATTAAATTGTCAATACAAGCAGGCATGTAATGGTAAAATATATCATGAGACTATTGTTATAACTTTAATTTATAAATTAAATTGTCAATACAAGCAGGCATGTAATAGTAAGATCATGAGACTATTGTTATAACTGTAATTTATAAATTAAATTGTCAATACAAGCAGGCATGTAATGGTAAAATACATCATGAGACAAGAAAGGAGTAATGTTTTATATAATTAATTAAATGTGCTAAATCTGGAGACTTCAATAGACAAGTGAACAAAAATTTAATTTTTTATAAATGCATAGTATAGGAAGTATGTTCTTGATGGAATTTGTTGAACAATACAAAGCTCTCAGCTTTCATTTAGCAGTCTCAGTCAGAGTTATTGAAATTATTTGAATGTATTATTTGACAATTTTGATGTATATGTTACCAGCGAGCTGTTACATGAATTTAGGATTAAAATCAATTACTTGTTGCATTTCAAATGATTACTACATAGTATATAGTCAAGTAAGCGGATATATAGTCATTAAAAGTTAAGTCACTTTTAATTTCCTTAAATTTGTACATCTATCAAAAAGACTGTACATAGTATTATTGATCAGAAATTGCTTATTCATAACATGAATATAAGCAATGTGTAAACAACCTACCAAAATTCTGTTGAATTGGTGTTTTTCATAATATCTGATTATGATGTTATCCAATTTGTCTCAATTTTGCAATTGAAGTTGGCTTTTTCAGCAGCTATGCATATTTTGCATTTTTATATATTGTCATCTTTCAGGCTTGGGTATGTATTATTCTGAGGATTTTTGGGTTTCATCCAAATTTATGCGAAGTATGGTTATATTTTGAATGGACATTTAATACTTCCAGAAATACTCTCTAACATGCTTTCAATCAACATTCTGTCCCAAAGTCAGTGATCTGGCATTGATTAAAGCGCCCAAGCCACACCCTTGGAAGTCAGTCCACTATTTGGATCTTGTCTGACTTTTTTTTTGACCGAGCCTTTTAATGAAGTACTTGAAATGCAGAAATTAAGCCTGACCTCTTCGACGAATAAAGGAAAAGGTCCATTCCCAGGCGCTTGCCTGTGATATCACTGTTGGTCTAATGGTTAAAGCAATTGTCAACTCCTCTGAGCCCTAGGTTCGATTCCAAGCCCTGGGACTCTTCATAAGCTGCATCTGATAGCTCTAGAAGTTTTTATTTTATTTTACGTAAAAGGAGAGACAATGTGTGACCTAGCATGGTCTCATTACTTTCTCAATTCACCAATCATCTTAATTGTAAGCAGCAAGAGCCGGTCTTAGAGAGCTACACTTTCACATCCTTGGCTATAATATCCTAGGAAAAACTGAAATATTAATTCAATTAAATTGTAGTTTTATATTAGTAGTATTATATTAGTGGTTTTACCTGAGGGTGTTTGCAGGAGGCGAATTAATAGCTATAACAGCTATATTCTGCACCAATGAATAGTCAGCCATCTTTAGACAATCAATTCTTATCTATTTGATAAAACGCTAACAAGACAATCCATGTGAATATAATATTCATTATATCACTGCATACACGCTCCTTTAGAGTAAGTGGAGCAGATAGTGTGTGTCCAAAGTTTAAAAAAAAAGCAGGTCTGGAGTCATCAATGAATTGGACCATAAAAAAGGAGCCACCTAGCAGTTATCGGTAATACTGTGCATATTATCTGGGTCTATGTCCTAATGCTACTGGGTTTTAAAGCTTATGTAACATGGTAAAACCTCTCTAGGAGGCAAATCACTCTGCAAGGGGCAAAGCAGGCCTCTGGTAGAATGTCAAAGTAGTATAGATAGAACAAAAACCTTGAGAGAATATATAAAATAAAGGATAGAGGTAAAGAGAATTAGAGAGGAGAGCAGAGAGCAGAGAGATAGACGATACTTCTGAGAGTGGCAAACCTTGTAAGATAAATTGATGCTAAGAAAGATTCAAACTGGTTCCGGTTTTCCTTTTACTTACAATCTTCAAGGAGACACAGCCTGACTTCTGGCGGTCAACAGGTCCACCCGGACCTCATCACTGGTCAAGCGACCCAAACCTCTTCCTATCATGTAGCCAAGAGCAATCAAAAACTGACTACAATACACTTAGTCAGCTTGTATGAGCAGCTGTCAGAGGCAGACGTTAATACTGCTTCTCACATGCCCTTATATGGCAAATAAAGTAATCTAATATGCATAATTCTACCTCTATTACAGCTTACATGATGAAAATCTTACTAAAGAATATTTTTGGGTTTTTGACTATAAATGACACAAATTTGTAACATTTTATTTACTCTGTAGCTACACAAAAAGCGTTGCTATGGCAATCAAACCGCAACTGACAAATCGGCAACATGATTGAAATGATGTATCATAGTCAGCTCTAACATGAAATTTTCACGGTAGCCTATTTTCCTATGTATGCTCCCCCACTATAATGATGAGATGATAAGGCAATGTCTTCTGTAAGCTGTCTATGGCTAAATTTGTCTGCCTTTCTCCCACTGGCACTTAGTTAACTTGCATTGAATATTTATGAATCTATATTATATTCTGCTAAGGCCTTTTAAGAGCTTCGGAACACGTAGTGGCGTTAATAAGCGCTCTACGGGACTGTACCTTCGCCCAAACTTCCGCAATGACAATATCGACAGTCTGGGCTAATCATACCGTGATGTCGAATGCTATTCACGGTAATATTCATCTATTTTCTGCTACCGCGGTGCCTCCAAAACGTCCAAATTCCGAAGTGTCCACAACCAAAGCGTCCACGTCGCCATGGCGACGTTGGCCTGTCAGTTCTACAAACGGCCGCTGCGGTCGCGTGTATAAAAAAAATAGCCTGCAAACTCACTATGAAAAAATTACGATTTGTTTACATTGCACTACCGTTTCGACACTCTTTAATAAAAAAAAAATTCTTAACATTTTGATCTGAGTTTGAATTTCTGGCAATAGGCCGTTTTGACTGCACACCTCTGTGCTCAATGACGAAAAAGCATGATTTACCCCATTCTTTTAATCATCAAAACAGCTAATAGCTAATTGACATACCGGTCACGGCTGATTGCTATTACATATCTTTATTTCCATAAATTAGCTATTGCAACATAAAACAGCTGCAAAGTTCATCTATTGGTTTTATGTCTGCCTTTAACTTAACACATGTCTTAATTAACAATCTGTTTCAATATAGCTTTATCTTTACCCGTCAAAAAAAATCAAACCAAACGGTTAATGAAGAACAGATTTAATTTGCTGAATCTGGGCTATTCATACCGTGATGTCGAACGCTATTCACGGTAATATTCATCTATTTCTGCCCAAATTATTTCTAGCCATGACGTTATGGCGGCGCCACTGTCACCTATTTCGTTGTCATTGACAACCCATGTTAATCCAATGAGAACTTAAAAAATTTGCTATCAATCACAGAAGCAGCCTATTGCTCTAACTTGGTACACAAATTGTAGCTAAGATCCCGATTTATCTCCCCAACAAAAAGCGCCCAAAAGCGCCCCACGTTTTATTACCGAAAATCGGCGTTGTTTAGGCCACTTTGAAGGTATTGAGAAGCTGGAAAGTGGCTAAAATTAGCGCCTAGATAGCCATAGGTGACGTCACAAGTGCGGTCTATGTGGTTGAATCACTTGACAATTTATTCAACATTTGGCAATTTACATGCCACAAAGTGCCAAGAGTACATCAATTCAATTAGGGCCTACATAGTCATAGGCTTTACACTGAATTTGAAACACTATCATCCTATTAATTAAAAACTTATAATTCATTCATTTTATAAACAAGATAAATGAATATGCCTAACAATACAAAGCACACATCTTATTCTTTCAATTAATATCACAAAGCATTTCCAATTGCATTTAAATCTTTCTTATTCCATTATCCAGACGCATCAAAGCATCAATAATTGCAATTGTCGTGGTTCTTGACACTTAAACAAACAATAGCAATTGGATATTATTTCATACAACTCCCGATTGCAATAAATACAACGGTTTTGTTATTCTAAATGTGTAATATGATTGGTCACCCCCTGGAATTTTATTGCAATTTAGTAAATAATTCTATATATGAAGAGACCATGATGGATTTACATCTACATTACACATTTGTAAAAATGTTAAATTGGAAATTATATTTAAGTTAAAATAGTTGGAAAATTGGAAAAAAAAAATCGGACGTTTCGGACATATCTCGGACGTTACGGCCTCGGACGTTTCGGTTTTCGGATGTTTTGACTTGCATTCTGCTGTATAACGTCATGGCTAGAAAATACTTTGGGCGTTTTCTCAAAAACGGTTTCTGATACCATTAAATTCCTAAATCATGAGGGTTTCATAGCTACTGTTTTATTCTGTTCACTGTAATGCTTTAATAGCAGGTGTGAAATCATGCATGGTCATACACAGCTTATCCTAGCACAATGCAACACTGATATGACTTCAGCATGATGTCACCATCATAGACCTTCACCATGAGCTTTGTTATGTGTCTTTAGAAATGCAGCATGAAATTTATGCTAACACAGAAAACTGTGACACCAGTAAATTGCTATCAATTGCTTTCAGACATAATTTAGGGTAAAATAAATTGATTTATTCTATTTTATATATATTTTTTAAGCCTCCATTTAATGAGAAGATGTAATGTAAAATCATAATATGAATTACTTAATTAGTTTAAAATTTTAAATACACAGTTCTATACTGAAAATCACACAGAAAACCATTCACAACTGTATGAACTTTGCAATTAGCTTAAAGCTGGATTGTCAAACAATTTTTGTACCACCAAAAAGCTATCTAAATTATAGAACCCCTTTTAGTTAATTATTCATTGCAACGTAATGAAGAGCGTCGCCGATTCGCGATTTCAAGGTTATTTACAAAATATTGAAACCGTTTTTTATTTATTTGTTTAGTTGTTAAAGTATCATATAATTGTTTTGTCATTTAAATGTTTTTTTAATTGGACATTGAGTGAATGCATAATTTTCAAAGTGGATGGATCATAATTAAATTCATAAATGCACATGCAGTGCTTTAAATAAATTTGCAGAAGAAAAAACGTGCATGTTTTGTTTTAAAAGGGTTCATTGTGGCGAACAAGTAGATCTAGGTAAATATCATGATTCTATCATGATTAGTTCTCAAGATATTCTATTTCTTAGCGGCGAAGGGGCAGACAGGGTATTATTTGGGGGCCGAACGACGCTTGGGACCTGCGGCCGGACATTTGTGTCAGAGCCGAATAGACTCATTTCTTAGACCAAATGGACCCAGAACCTCAATGCTAATGTATAGGGAGCCAAACCGACTTCTTTCGTCGGCCGAATCGTCCCAGTTAAACGAGTCCTTTCGGCCAGGCCGAACTGGCCGAATCCACTAGCATTTTTGCAAGCGGTATAATTTCCCACCAAAGTCCCGTTCATGGCCTCAACGGGTGTATTTCTTAGCTTTTATACGAGTTGTCTTGATATACCATGGAGTGGAGTCACTATACATGCATAGTGACTCCATGGATATACCTATATTACTTTATTTCACCTTCGCAGCCCCCTACGGGCATGCTAGTCTATATTATATTCTGCTAAGGCCTTTTAAGAGCTTCGGAACACGTAGTGGCGTTAATAAGCGCTCTACAGGCCTGTCCCTTCGCCCACACTTCCGCAATGACAAAATCTACAATCTGGGCTATTCATATTGTGTTGTCGAATGCTAATCAAGGTAATATTCATCTATTTCTGCTACCGCGGTGCCTCCAAAACGTCCAAATTCCAAAGCGTCCATAACCAAAGCGTCCACGTCGCCATAGTGACATAGTGGCGTCAATAAGTGCTCTACGGGCCTGTCCCTTCGTCCACACTTCCACAATGACAAAATTCGGGAGTTCGGCAACAAAAGACTGAAAAGTGACATTGGTTCAGAAAATCCTTGTTCAGTTCCTACTTGCCTGAATTGCACAACATTTTAGAATCCCCCCCCCCCCCCCAAATTATTGTTTCTGTCAGGTATTAATTTAAAAAAACTAATCATACATTGACGTCATCACTTGGTTTGTTTACATATTGGATTTCTCATGGCATGAAAAAACTCTTATATTATATTATTTATTATAAATTTAAAAATTTTGTCTTGCACAAGCAGGCATGTAATGGTAAAATATATCATGAGACTTGTTATAACTTTATTTTATAAATTAATTGTCAATACAAGCAGGCATATAATGGTAAAATATATCATGAGACTTCTTATAACTTTAATTTATAAATTAAATTGGCAATACAAGCAGGCATGTAATGGTAAGATCATGAGACTATTGTTATAACTTTAATTTATAAATTAATTGTCAATACAAGCAGGCATGTAATGGTAAAATACATCATGAGACTATTGTTATAACTTTAATTTATAAATAAAATTGTCAATACAAGCAGGCATGTAATGGTAAAATACATCATGAGACAAGAAAGGAGTAATGTTTTATATAATTAATTAAATGTGCTAAATCTGGAGACTTCAATAGACAAGTGAACAAAAATTTCATTTTTTATAAATGCATAGTATAGGAAGTATGTTCTTGATGGAATTTGTTGAACAATACAAAGCTCTCAGCTTTCATTTAGCAGTCTCAGTCAGAGTTATTGAAATTATTTGAATGTATTATTTGACAATTTTGATGTATATGTTACCAGCGAGCTGTTACATGAATTTAGGATTAAAATCAATTACTTGTTGCATTTCAAATGATTACTACATAGTATATAGTCCAGTAAGCGGATATATAGTCATTAAAAGTTAAGTCACTTTTAATTTCCTTAAATTTGTACATCTATCAAAAAGACTGTACATAGTATTATTGATCAGAAATTGCTTATTCATAACATGAATATAAGCAATGTGTAAACAACCTACCAAAATTCTGTTGAATTGGTGTTTTTCATAATATCTGATTGTGATGTTATCCAATTTGTCTCAATTTTGCAATTGAAGTTGGCTTTTTCAGCAGCTATGCATATTTTGCATTTTTATATATTGTCATCTTTCAGGCTTGGGTATGTATTATTCTGAGGATTTTTGGGTTTCATCCAAATTTATGCGAAGTATGGTTATATTTTGAATGGACATTTAATACTTCCAGAAATACTCTCTAACATGCTTTCAATCAACATTCTGTCCCAAAGTCAGTGATCTGGCATTGATTAAAGCGCCCAAGCCACACCCTTGGAAGTCAATGACAAAATCTACAATCTGGGCTATTCATATTGTGTTGTCGAATGCTAATCAAGGTAATATTCATCTATTTCTGCTACCGCGGTGCCTCCAAAACGTCCAAATTCCAAAGCGTCCATAACCAAAGCGTCCACGTCGCCATAGTGACATAGTGGCGTCAATAAGCGCTCTACGGGCCTGTCCCTTCGTCCACACTTCCACAATGACAAAATTCGGGAGTTCGACAACAAAAGACTGAAAATTGACATTGGTTCAGAAAATCCTTGTTCAGTTCCTACTTGCCTGAATTGCACAACATTTTAGAATCCCCCCCCCCCCCCCCCAAATTATTGTTTCTGTCAGGTATTAATTTAAAAAAACTAATCATACATTGACGTCATCACTTGGTTTGTTTACATATTGGATTTCTCATGGCATGAAAAAACTCTTATATTATATTATTTATTATAAATTTAAAAATTTTGTCTTGCACAAGCAGGCATGTAATGGTAAAATATATCATGAGACTTGTTATAACTTTATTTTATAAATTAATTGTCAATACAAGCAGGCATATAATGGTAAAATATATCATGAGACTTCTTATAACTTTAATTTATAAATTAAATTGGCAATACAAGCAGGCATGTAATGGTAAGATCATGAGACTATTGTTATAACTTTAATTTATAAATTAATTGTCAATACAAGCAGGCATATAATGGTCAAATATATCATGAGACTTGTTATAACTTTAATTTATAAATTAATTGTCAATACAAGCAGGCATGTAATAGTAAGATCATGAGACTATTGTTATAACTTTAATTTATAAATTAAATTGTCAATACAAGCAGGCATGTAATGGTAAAATATATCATGAGACTATTGTTATAACTTTAATTTATAAATTAAATTGTCAATACAAGCAGGCATGTAATGGTAAAATACATCATGAGACAAGAAAGGAGTAATGTTTTATATAATTAATTAAATGTGCTAAATCTGGAGACTTCAATAGACAAGTGAACAAAAATTTCATTTTTTATAAATGCATAGTATAGGAAGTATGTTCTTGATGGAATTTGTTGAACAATACAAAGCTCTCAGCTTTCATTTAGCAGTCTCAGTCAGAGTTATTGAAATTATTTGAATGTATTATTTGACAATTTTGATGTATATGTTACCAGCGAACTGTTAGATGAATTTAGGATTAAAATCAATTACTTGTTGCATTTCAAATGATTACTACATAGTATATAGTCCAGTAAGCGGATATATAGTCATTAAAAGTTAAGTCACTTTTTATTTCCTTAAATTTGTACATCTATCAAAAAGACTGTACATAGTATTATTGATCAGAAATTGCTTATTCATAACATGAATATAAGCAATGTGTAAACAACCTACCAAAATTCTGTTGAATTGGTGTTTTTCATAATATCTGATTATGATGTTATCCAATTTGTCTCAATTTTGCAATTGAAGTTGGCTTTTTCAGCAGCTATGCATATTTTGCATTTTTATATATTGTCATCATTCAGGCTTGGGTATGTATTATTCTGAGGATTTTTGGGTTTCATCCAAATGTATGCGAAGTATGGTTATATTTTGAATGGACATTTAATACTTCCAGAAATACTCTCTAACATGCTTTCAATCAACATTCTGTCCCAAGGTCAGTGATCTGGCATTGATTAAAGCGCCCAAGCCACACCCTTGGAAGTCAGTCCACTATTTGGATCTTGTCTGACTTTTTTTTTGACCGAGCCTTTTAATGAAGTACTTGAAATGCAGAAATTAAGCCTGACCTCTTCGACGAATAAAGGAAAAGGTCCATTCCCAGGCGCTTGCCTGTGATATCACTGTTGGTCTAATGGTTAAAGCAATTGTCAACTCCTCTGAGCCCTAGGTTCGATTCCAAGCCCTGGGACTCTTCATAAGCTGCATCTGATAGCTCTAGAAGTTTTTATTTTATTTTACGTAAAAGGAGAGACAATGTGTGACCTAGCATGGTCTCATTACTTTCTCAATTCACCAATCACCTTAATTGTAAGCAGCAAGAGCTGGTCTTAGAGGGCTACACTTTCACATCCTTGGCTATAATATCCTAGGAAAAACTGAAATATTAATTCAATTAAATTGTAGTTTTATATTAGTAGTATTATATTAGTGGTTTTACCTGAGGGTGTTTGCAGGAGGCGAATTAATAGCTATAACAGCTATATTCTGCACCAATGAATAGTCAGCCATCTTTAGACAATCAATTCTTATCTATTTGATAAAACGCTAACAAGACAATCCATGTGAATATAATATTCATTATATCACTGCATACACGCTCCTTTGGAGTAAGTGGAGCAGATAGTGTGTGTCCAAAGTTTAAAAAAAAAGCAGGTCTGGAGTCATCAATGAATTGGACCATAAAAAAGGAGCCACCTAGCAGTTATCGGTAATACTGTGCATATTATCTGGGTCTATGTCCTAATGCTACTGGGTTTTAAAGCTTATGTAACATGGTAAAACCTCTCTAGGAGGCAAATCACTCTGCAAGGGGCAAAGCAGGCCTCTGGTAGAATGTCAAAGTAGTATAGATAGAACAAAAACCTTGAGAGAATATATAAAATAAAGGATAGAGGTAAAGAGAATTAGAGAGGAGAGCAGAGAGCAGAGAGATAGACGATACTTCTGAGAGTGGCAAACCTTGTAAGATAAATTGATGCTAAGAAAGATTCAAACTGGTTCCAGTTTTCCTTGTACTTACAATCTTCAAGGAGACACAGCCTGACTTCTGGCGGTCAACAGGTCCACCCGGACCTCATCACTGGTCAAGCGACCCAAACCCCTTCCTATCATGTAGCCAAGAGCAATCAAAAACTGACTACAATACACTTAGTCAGCTTGTATGAGCAGCTGTCAGAGGCAGACGTTAATACTGCTTCTTACATGCCCTTATATGGCAAATAAAGTAATCTAATATGCATAATTCTACCTCTATTACAGCTTACATGATGAAAATCTTACTAAAGAATATTTTTGGGTTTTTGACAATATATGACAAAAATTTGTAACATTTTATTTACTCTGTAGCTACACAAAAAGCGTTGCTATGGCAATCAAACCGCAACTGACAAATCGGCAACATGATTGAAATGATGTATCATAGTCAGCTCTAACATGAAATTTTCACGGGAGCCTATTTTCCTACGTATGCTCCCCCACTATAATGATGAGATGATAAGGCAATGTCTTCCGTAAGCTGTCTATGGCTAAATTTGTCTGCCTTTCTCCCACTGGCACTTAGTTAACTTGCATTGAATATTTATGAATACTAATATAATTTACTACGTGCCAAAATAATCTTGGCATGTGCAACCAGAATATTGAGATATCGTTTATGAATTAGATGTTAAGATGGTGAGAGCTTTCAGCACCTTCTCCTTCAGCATTTCTTGTCATTTTTACCACATTTGCTGATTAATTTTATTTCTATGAGGTACTTCCTGTGTCTAAAGAGGATATCTGCTTCAGAGCTCACTGCACTACTTTTCAGATGTAAATATTTATGAACAGTGCATGTCCTGTTTCAGATATAAATTATTAAAGTTTCAGCTTTGATTGCTAATCAGAACGTCATGTTCTACTTTTCATTTGTAACTTTTTTTGGTGTTCATGTGTATATTTGCCAACTGGTATTAAATGGTAGTCATGTTCTATTAAAATTGTGTGATTTCTTATTCACTTTTGTACGTCGGTGACTCCAGCATCCTTGCCCCATTCTGGAGACTATATTCCAACATTGATTGTACCCCAGGGACTATTTGCAGTCCTGGTGAACTGGACTCGAACAAATGTGAAATTACAATATTGCATTTTATTAATATTTTATTAATGTTTATTGTCTGTTTCCAAATTAAATATGATGTGTATAGCATGGGCAGTTGCAGTTTAGAAAAATAGATCAATGTAATATCTTTTTGCCATATTTTTTGTACTTAACGCAGGTGTCGTATTTTGATATCCAGTTTGTAAAAAAAAAGAAAAAAAAATATATATATATACACACCCACTGTACATTTGTATTGGACCATTTGGACCGAAAACTGTATCATGATTTTCACTGTAAAAGCAATTACTGTATATTGATATATGGTAATAAAAATCTTGAATCTTGAATGAACTTCACACGGCCTTCAGGAGGTTGCTTATGAATACTGTACGTGTCAATCTTGGCACGCCTAACGATGATATTAAACTATTTATGGATCAGATGTCATCATGGTGAGAGCTTTCAGTATCTTCAGCATTGTTTTGCAATTTTCTGATACCATATTTGCATATGTTATATTTCTATGATGTCTTTCCTGTGTCTAAATGACTGCCATGCCTTAAAGCTCAGTGTACCCTGCACCTAGTGTTCATGTTTTACGTCTCAGGTGGAAATATTTATGGAAATGTCGGTTTAAGTTGCAATTAGTCAGAGGTTTTGTCATGTTGGGCTTTTCAGGTGTAATTGTTAATCACAACATCATGTTTGTACTTTTCAGGCATAGGTGTTCATGCAACTATTTTCTGTTTTAGGTGTAAATTTGTCAATTGGTATCAAATGCAGGTGTAAAATTGTGTGATTTGCGGTTTTCATTTTACTTTTCAGGTGCACCATGTTTCTCCATCAGGACTATTCGGCAGGTTTTCCATCCGGCAAAGTTCTTACGTTCTGACTGCTATATCATTGACCGTGTTCTGGTACTACAGTCGATACAGTGATCATGCCATTGCCACAGCCAATCCATCAGACGCTTCGCCTGATCCACAATTCACAAAGTACGAACATTCCCACACCAGGACTTACCACATGGTGTGTTTGACAAACAGAGCCGCCAAAGTCCAACGCAATACCAGGTGCTGGAAAGATTGGTATAGCAAAAACAGGACAATTTCTCTCTTTTGCAGGGACTGTTTGCACCCACAGAAATTGATCACAGTCTACGATGATTCAGCTGACCAGTCAGAGAACTCTCGTCATGAAGTTGGCTTTCATATTAATTTCAAGAAAGCTTCAGAGTTGCCCTCTGATTACACCATCATAGAGAAGGAAACTGCTTATTTCATGGGGAAATATAAACCTTACTTTGAGCCATGCAATTTCTATCACTTCACAAAGGAGCTTTATTTTCCTCTCTTTTGGTTGATGAAGTCGACCAACCAACTTCACAAAGGAGCACAAAATGTCGTGTTTTACCCTGGTCCTTATGCTATCTGCGACTATCCAAAAGTCATCGACAGGGACATCAATCGATTCAAATATTTTAGAGATATTTTGCACATCACGAATGGCTTGGAATCCAGTGCTTATATTGATAAACTTGAACCACATAAAGTGTGCTATAAAAATGCTGTATTTTCCAAGAGATTCTTCCTTGAACATACCAGAGAGGCTATATCATATTTTAAAAACTCTCTTCACGTAAAAGATGATGTTTGTGAACCGAAAACCCTGACCATCATGAATCGCTCATCATACAGGAGAATTCTTAACGCCGATGATTTAGTGAAAATTAGCAATGAATTGGGATATAGTACAAAACTAGTTGCCATGGAAACTATGTCGTGGAAAGAACAAGCCCAACTGATCCATTGCACCAGCATTTTGGTTGGGGTGACAGGGGCGGGGCTTCAGTGGGCCTTCTTCATGAAAAACAACTCAGGAGTTGTGGAGATCGCCTGGCCAAATAAGGAGTGGTTTTACTTCTTTGCCAAAGATCCTTATATCAAACCACGGTTAAAAGGTATGGAACACATGCAATTCATATTGTGTCGTTTTGGTAATAGGAACCTATGTAATGACAGATTATGTGATGAACATACTTTAGAAAAAGGTTTTGGGACTGCTAATAGTTGTGAACTGGTTATGCATAAATTCTACATTTGATCAAAATTCATGTACAGTTATTACGATTAATTAATGCCTGCTCCCAAGACAGTCATTCAGTACGAGTGGATAGCCAATAACTGCCCACTCTCGATCGCCACAGGAGTGGTAGCATGCTAGGCTTCCAACCACTGAGTCCTGAGTTCAATTCGTGGTCAAACTAAGTTGGACGGCGGTTTCATCCCCCATCTCATTGCTATAGTCCCTACCTGTTCTAGTTATAGCTTATCAAGTGCAGAAATACAGGACATAAAGCCCTAGTTAATCCCCCACCCCATCTCAGTCTCATCTTCTTGTGGAAGATGGACAGAAATGACCCTTGTAAAGGGGAGATTTCTTGTGAAAACATGAAAGATTGGACTACCACAGACATAAACCACTCATGTTTGTGTAGAACAATTTTCTATATCAAATTTTGAAGGAAAATTTGAAATTTCTTTCATAATTATTTTACAACACACAACATTTAACAGCCTAGTGGCAAGAAAAACTTTGTTTTGCCACCATTTTGTACTAAGCATCATAAATTTCTGTTTTATTTCATATTGAGGTTTTGAAAACTCTCTTTACAACTTTCAGCAGTTACAGTGCAGATGTAATGTTGATTTAAGGTCTTAATAAAGCTTTCAGAATGAACATTCAGATCTGAAATAATTTACGACATATTCATAGTATTGTGATGTCACAATATATACCTACTATTGAATATAGCCATTATGACCTCATCAATTGCTACGTCATATTTATCAAAATGGCGACTCTTACAATGGATTTTAGCAATGATCTCAGGTAAGTTTTGGAATGACGATTTTTGCTTCAAAAATATGTGACACAGGGCCTTTAGTTTGGTTTAGGGTAATTTATAAAGAAGCCGCCGAAGTCTAATTTTGACTATCATACTATCTCCCACAAGAAGATGACTTTCCATCTACCTCCACCCACCATACCACAGGTGAGGGGGGCTGGCTGGTCACATTTGTAATTGGCCAAATTCCGACCTGAGAATTATTGGAACCACTAAGCGCTCTGCTATTGAAGCAAAACACCTGGTACCAGAATTTAAGCAGTCACCCTTTTGAATATAACTCTGACTTCTGCAGTTAGTTTGGTTTTGACGATAGCACACACAGATATTCAGTTGTGGTTACTTTGTAAAACCACCCTTTTAAACATTTCTCTGCAGCTTTCGTGTAATTACTGCCGATACCTTTGACATACATGAAAAACTTCCCTTTTCACTTTGCAGGATACCAGAGTGAGGAACGTGACGTCATCAGGCCCTGAAATTTGTAAAGCTCAATGGCACATGCGTCATCTACCCCCCGGTTGTCAATATATATGCCAAAGATGTCTATCACAGAGATTTGAACCTGTCATACGAAGAATCTTTGGAAATTTTAAAAGACAAAAGAAATTACGACTATGCTGGGAAACCCGTGAACAGTGTGGGGAAACTATGTGATGTCACGATTGACAAAGAGGCATTTCGGAAAGCTGTGATTGAGGCGGGACAGGGGACGAAATGAAGTTCCCGAAGCTGTTGACATCTAGCAACTTATGTTTCATTGAGCCATAGTAAGATCCACAAAGCTGAAGTCAATAGGTATTACGGACATTTATGGACTGTAAAATGTGTGCATTGTTGGTACTATGCCAGCGGAACAAACACTAACCCTAACCCAACCAACTTGCAAACTCTTGTGCTTTTCAATCTGACCTTCATATTATTCATTGACCTCTCTTTGAACACATGCTGCTACTGAATGACCAGTGCTCAACAGAATATCAGATTATTTATTATTACATGACAATGCTGCTGATCTGAAGCTGCAGACTGACGTAATGACGGAGTCCACACCATGCATGTTACAGATTAACCCCATGGGTGGCTGGTGTCTTATTTCCTTCAACATAGATTTCTATGTCATTTTGATAATATATATACTGGTTAAAGTTGTTCTCTAACAAGAATATCAGATTATTTATTATTACATGACAATGCTGCTGATCTGAAGCTGCAGACTGACGTAATGACGGAGTCCACACCATGCATGTTACAGATTAACCCCATGGGTGGCTGGTGTCTTATTTCCTTCAACATAGATTTCTATGTCATTTTGATAATATATATACTGGTTAAAGTTGTTCTCTAACAAGTGTTATAAATAAAGATAAATATTCGGGAGCGTATTATCTCAGTGACTTGTTGGTGCTTCTCAGGTTGTTTGTAATTTAAATAAACCTTTTTTTTTGAAGAAACACCGTAATTACATCTTTAATTAACATTTTCCCCTTATCAGCTGCTTATTATAATTCTTACTTTACTGCTTTCTTTTGTATTTATACAGGGCC
This sequence comes from Alitta virens, assembly GCA_932294295.1. Taxonomy (NCBI): domain Eukaryota; kingdom Metazoa; phylum Annelida; class Polychaeta; order Phyllodocida; family Nereididae; genus Alitta; species Alitta virens. The sequence goes on from OW028581.1 coordinate 20,069,983, forward strand.
TATATATATTTTTTCCATTGATGCCATGTAACCATATATTTTACATTGATGCCATGTAACCATATAATTTACATTGATGCCGTGTAACCATATATTTTTATTCGTTGCATGTCATGCTTAGGTGTACAGCCATGACTAATACCATGTGACTATGCAACAGAAATCAAATAAATTAAAAAATTATAATTACTTGGTTTCACTAATTTGATCACAGTTGAATCTCACAATTAAGACAGAGCAAGAGGTGAGGACAGAGCATCGTAATTTCCATAGAACTGACAAAGCTTTATGATATGCATCATGTAATTCAACCGCACTTATGTGAATATTATGATTTATAATTTATATTCATTGAGTTGGGTAAATAGTTTTTTGTCAAATGAAGAGCAGGACATGCCATTTTGGCGGCCGTTTACAGCAAAAAGAGCCAAAATACTCCTGCAAAGGTTTCTTGTATGTATACATATAAAGACACAAGCAAAATAATGTCCATGGGTGGATATTTTTTATATTCGAGATATTCTCTCTAGGGGATAATGGCATGGAAACATATTATCTACCACACACTACTGTGTGTGTAATTTAGTATTTTTGTACCCCACTGTACAATAGACATTTTGTGAACTATAGACAAAAGCTGTACAACATATAGCAGTTTACAGCGTAGATGCATAATAGGTGACAATAGAACCCTACAATCTAGATCACAGTGTAAGTAATCTTAAAAAAGCTGAAAATTCGCTACATTGTGCTCACATTTTGAACACAACAGTACTCTTACGGTCAAGATGGTCTTAGTTTTTAGTAGTCTTAAATGTGTGGTTCTTCCATTTTCCAAATAACAAACACTTGGTCCATGCATTATTCATGTTCCTCTTTGTCAGAGGTTATTTCGGTAAATGCACCGAGCCATGCTGCATGCTCACTCAAGGTGAATGTCCCACACAGAAGGCTGCACGTTTTGTGTCCCTGCACTGATGTCTCTTGGGTAATGATGAAGACTGTAACATTTTCATTAGAAAGAACAACGACATTTCCATTATAAAATGTCATCACTGATTTCAGTCTTGCATGGCTGCCATAACATGTATTTGCAGTTCCAAGTAATTGCAAATCTGCCCTATACTAATCCACATTCAGCAGAATTGTGTCTGTAATACATTCAAAAAGGGTTTTTTTTTCTCTTCGTTGCATTTCTTTGTCTGCATTGGGATAATCTGAGAAAATACTATTTCAGTTTTTCTGTATAATGTATTGATAGTGTAATCTACCTGATGTATATTTACTTCACCAGTAGTATAGCCCACAGTCTGCAACTTTTTTTTTTTATCAAGGGAGGATGTGTTTTAATAAAGCATTGCTTAGCCATATACAGAGATATTATTGGTAACACCAAACCTGGCACAGAGCGCCATCACAGCTTCTTTTTTTTAATATTTTGATTGCTTATGAATAGCTGTATATTACTGCAAATTTGTTTGAGGAATGATGTGGTCTGGAAGATGAGATATTTTCTTAGTTGCAGAATAACTACAAGCACTTAGACAAAACTGGTTCTTATGTTTGGCTGATGTTTTTGGACTTCTCCTCTGCCTTTAACACAATACAGCCCCACCTTCTGCTTAGGAAACTAAAAGATATGAATGTTACCACAAACATTATTAAATGGGTTGATTCTTTCATGTTTCTACACTCTACAGGTGCATGCCAAAGATACCTTATATCAACCATATTATTTATATTGTACACAAATGACTGCCTCTGCAGTGACAACAATTCTTTGATTATTAAGTTTGCAGACGACACTGTTCTATATAAAAAGAAAACATATGTATAAAAGAATTTATATTTTATATGTATTCTATATATATTTTGTGATAAATGGCTACTCGCTGTGGTGCTTAGGTGCTATAGAGCCATATCTGATTTCTTTAGGATATTAAGCCGAGGTGCAGCCTCCGCATTAATGGTCATGTGAACATTTCAGCAAAATGCCAATCTCACAGAGGAGCATGAGATTCTCGTGGCCAGCGTCATGAAAAGCGTCGTCCATTCACAACTTTGAGATGGGTTTGAGCCAAGGAGGATATCAAAAAGGTATCATTACCTGTTTTCAGATCGAAAATAGACCAAATATTAAGCGAGATACGAACAGGAAAAGGCTGAGAAGCAAGTTCTCTAGCATCATGGCGAACCTCATGAAGAGCGTCGCCTGATTCAAAGCTTTCAAATGTGATCTTTTGTTATAAAGCAGCAGTCCACCGTTTAGTATAATTCATACTGATTTTGTACATGTTTTCTGATCGAAAATAGACCAAATATTTTGCCAGATATTCGTAAATTAGCATTATCATATTAATATATTATATATAGAAGTTCATGAATATCATGTTGTAAAATGCTAAATTTCGATGCTATAACCATTTCTGATTAATAATGTAATAAGCTAGATTTTGTTACTTTTTTGTTTGTACTGTAGTATGTAGCATTATTGCAATTATTGTAGTTGCCTGTAGTGGTAGTAGGTTACCACAATTCTGTGACCTTTAGTCTACTTAGGAACTTGAAATTGAACAGAGACAGGGATAGATAGGTGCAGATAAGTATGATGGCACAGCAAATTGAACCAACATTGGGCCAATTAACACTGACGTTGTATTGAGGTTAAGCCAACATTGCCGATTGTTAGTTAACATTGAGGTGATGTAGCATGTTAGCTTCATGGTGTTGTACTGTATACAATGGCGCACATGCACATTGTTGAAAATTGGTCTTACCCAGATGGCATTCCAAACCGTTTCATGTCGACGATGTTAATGTGGTGTTTTACCAACAGTGGCCAATATGGAAACAATGTTAGGCCGGTTTGGAATACTGTCTGGGTAATGACTGGGTTATGTTAATTTTACAGTTGCACTGTCTGTCTAATTTGCAATTTTCTAAGACGCTATAGTTGAAAATTACCTTTATTAATCAAGGCACACTAAATTTGTGCGAATTAATGATTTTATAAGACATTAATTACCTAAAAATAAATTATACATTGAGAGAAAATCCAGACCAAAACATTGCAAGCATGGGTATGTAATGGTAAAAAATATCCTGAGACAAGAAGGCAGTATTGATTTATATCATTATTTTAATGTGCAAATTTGACAGACAGTGCACCTTTAAGTGGGATCTTGCTCTATATTATGTATGTCTATAAATAGCAAGATGACCTGAAATTTCTGATTGGAAAAGGCCATTAACCATCCAACAATTTTGAAACGTGACAATTCAGTTGTTTTCATTTCACAATAACAAAATTTAAGCACAGATTTCTCTTAAGATTTCCACCTCATTAGTGTTGTCTTAATCTGCTGAATCAATTTTTTGCCTGAAATCACGCTGAATTACACAGGCTGAATTAAATTGCTGCGTTGATGGCAAGGAGTAAGGAGTGAGCATGCACAACTTCTAATTTTGTGTTGGATTCCATTTGATGGATGACTTTCCAATGGAAAATTCACCATCTCTAGTAAATTCTGTGGAAGGGTGGTCTGGTGGCAAAGGTTCTGTTCAGTTCACTGAAATTTAATACATTTTCAGTTGGCCTTTCAGAAAAATTTTCACGGGCGGTCGACAGATCAAAATGAAATGTATTGAGAATACCACTGGATTTTATTAATTAAAATGTACTAGGTCAAGGGGGGAGGGTTAAACCCCTGAACCCCTCCCCCTTCCCCCTAAATCCGCAACTGCTTTTCCAGGCACTCATCTGGAATTTATCATGGCTGGAAATTTTATGCAGAGACGTTAATTATAAGTTATTGGTGCCTTTCATGCTATTCCTATGCTAAAGCAATAAAATGCTTTTAACAGCTCATAATTACACACGGAGCTGTTTATTATCATCATTGTAATAATTATGAAGAATAGACTTTTGCGTTTTTCTTTGTCATCCCTGACATCATGAGGGCATTGCGGTCACTGATTGGTCAATTCTGTAAACTGTGATGCTCAGCAGAAGGTGTGACATCATGCCCACATCAAGCAAAGCCAGTAGGACTGGGGTGTGATGTCACCTATTATGTATCAGCACACTAAAAGCCCGAATATTCTTTCTTTTGCACTAGTTTTGGGCCACCTGAAGCACTGTTGCTGATCAGAAACAGCAAATGTCTTAATGATTTTACGATGCTCTCTTGTTTGGTTTGAGTATTGTTTTGTTTCATTAGGAAATGAAACATGAAATTTATGCAAACAAAGGATAAAGCTGTGACATCATACTCTTAGAATCAAGAGAAATTGTGATTCTATGTAATTATTACAAAAAGCCATCTCTAGTAAATTCTGTGGAAGGGTGGTCTGGTGGCAAAGGTTCTGTTCAGTTCACTGAAATTTAATACATTTTCAGTTGGCCTTTCAGGGGCGGATCCAGAAAAATTTTCACGGGCGGTCGACAGATCAAAATGAAATGTATTGAGAATACCACTGGATTTTATTAATTAAAATGTACTAGGTCAAGGGGGGAGGGTTAAACCCCTTAACCCCTCCCCCTTCCCCCTAAATCCGCAACTGCTTTTCCAGGCACTCATCTGGAATTTATCATGGCTGGAAATTTTATGCAGAGACGTTAATTATAAGTTATTGGTGCCTTTCATGCTATTCCTATGCTAAAGCAATAAAATGCTTTTAACAGCTCATAATTACACACGGAGCTGTTTATTATCATCATTGTAATAATTATGAAGAATAGACTTTTGCGTTTTTCTTTGTCATCCGTGACATCATGAGGGCATTGCGGTCACTGATTGGTCAATTCTGTAAACTGTGATGCTCAGCAGAAGGTGTGACATCATGCCCACATCAAGCAAAGCCAGTAGGACTGGGGTGTGATGTCACCTATTATGTATCAGCACACTAAAAGCCCGAATATTCTTTCTTTTGCACTAGTTTTGGGCCACCTGAAGCACTGTTGCTGATCAGAAACAGCAAATGTCTTAATGATTTTACGATGCTCTCTTGTTTGGTTTGAGTATTGTTTTGTTTCATTAGGAAATGAAGCATGAAATTTATGCAAACAAAGGATAAAGCTGTGACATCATACTCTTAGAATCAAGAGAAATTGTGATTCTACGTAATTATTACAAAAAGCCATCTCTTGTAAATTCTGTGGAAGGGTGGTCTGGTGGCAAAGGTTCTGTTCAGATCACTGAAATTTAATACATTTTCAGTTGGCCTTTCAGGGGCGGATCCAGAAAAATTTTCACGGGCGGTCGACAGATCAAAATGAAATTTATTGAGAATACCACTGGATTTTATTAATTAAAATGTACTAGGTCAAGGGGGGAGGGTTAAACCCCTTAACCCCTCCCCCTTCCCCCTAAATCCGCAACTGCTTTTCCAGGCACTCATCTGGAATTTATCATGGCTGGAAATTTTATGCAGAGACGTTAATTATAAGTTATTGGTGCCTTTCATGCTATTCCTATGCTAAAGCAATAAAATGCTTTTAACAGCTCATAATTACACACGGAGCTGTTTATTATCATCATTGTAATAATTATGAAGAATAGACTTTTGCGTTTTTCTTTGTCATCTGTGACATCATGAGGGCATTGCGGTCACTGATGTCACACCTTCTGCTGAGCATCACAGTTTACAGAATTGACCAATCATGCCCACACCAAGCAAAGCCAGTAGGACTGGGGTGTGATGTCACCTATTATGTATCAGCACACTAAAAGCCCGAATATTCTTTCTTACTTATGTCTTAATGATTTAACAATGCTCTCTTGTTTGGTTTGAGTATTGTTTTGTTTCATTTAGAAATGAAGCATGAAATTAATGCAAACAAAGGAGAAAGCTGTGACATCATACTCTGAGAATCAAGAGAAATTTGAAGAGTGATTCTACATAATTATTACAAAATGCACTGTTTGCTTTGCAAAGTGACACCAAGCAGACACTAGGACATATCACTCCTAAACTTGCCCTAAAAATGGTTGACACATATTTTTTACCAATCCTTAAGTATAATTGTGAAATATGGTCCAGTTACAAACCTGTAAATGAACTAGAGAAGGTACAATTAGGATACCTAAAAAATATTTTAGGAGTTAGGAAACAGACCTCGTCACAAGCTGTGTATGGTGAGACTGGCAGATTCCCATTTCATGCACGACAGCAGTTTAGAATGATCAACGATTCGATTAAACTAGAAAAACTGCCAGCTAATAACATTTAAAAAAAATGTTTAAATGAGCAAAGAGATATGCACACTTTTGGTAATAATGCTTGGGTTGGGAAAATTATTCATATGCTCAATGAACATTATCCACAAAGAGACATTTAAGACTTGCAAACAATGATCTAGAATCCATGCTAAAAAAGTGACAACTGGTAATAGTATTAGTCCCAAATAACAACATCACTCAATTGATAAGAAAACCACTCTAAGACAAAATGTGTTACCTTGTTTTTTTAATTGCCTAGTTAAATTTCCATCTTAAAATGACCTTGTATAAAGTAACTACTATTGTGAGATTACACTGAACAGCAACAAAAGACTTACACATTATATGAAAATACAAAAATAATGACAAAAATTTTCCGTGGCAACGTGCAGTGTTTGAGACTGTTCAATAAAAAAAATCAACTGACTGATCTGAGAATCCTAAACACTAAAGTCAAAACTATGCACAGACTAGTACTTCGACTGCTTGCTGTACATATTTCATCATGATCACTGGGCATTTTATCATGTGAAACTTCTTTTATTCCTTTGAATGTATAAACTGCAGAATTGTGCAATTATAAGGAGCATTGCAGAATTTTGCCTGTTCGTTGAAATAAAACCTTGTGGGTGAATATTGGGCCTTCTGGCAATACCAAAGGTTTGGTTTAAATCAAGGCAAAAAAAGTTTATTCAGTTGAAAACTAGATTTTTTACGACTCAAAACAAGATTTATTTGAATACAACAAGATTTTTTTAAAGGGGAAATTTTTTCCAAAAGTTACATTTATTGTATGTTCGTTTTTAGAGCACAAGTCAGTAAGCTTAAGAAAGAATGCTGCAAAAATGATCAAACTAGGCTCATGCTAGACAGTAATTGAGCCCTAGTTGTATTACTAATAAAATCAGATGTAAATAAAACCAATACGATTAAAAATAAACAAAAAAAAAAACAGAATTTTTTAAATTTAAATAAATATATAATTTTTACCAACCCTGCCCAGATTTGGTTCTAAGCACCTGATGTATTCCCAAAGGTACTGCAACTATTAAAGAGCAGCTTTAGGGTTATTGCGAAAAAAGACATCAAACACTCAAGGTGCAAATTGCAGCAGTTCTTCTGTCACCTATTATGTATCAGCACACTAAAAGCCCGAATATTCTTTCTTTTGCACTAGTTTTGGGCCACCTGAAGCACTGTTGCTGATCAGAAACAGCAAATGTCTTAATGATTTTACGATGCTCTCTTGTTTGGTTTGAGTATTGTTTTGTTTCATTAGGAAATGAAGCATGAGATTTATGCAAACAAAGGATAAAGCTGTGACATCATACTCTTAGAATCAAGAGAAATTGTGATTCTACGTAATTATTACAAAAAGCCATCTCTTGTAAATTCTGTGGAAGGGTGGTCTGGTGGCAAAGGTTCTGTTCAGATCATTGAAATTTAATACATTTTCAGTTGGCCTTTCAGGGGCGGATCCAGAAAAATTTTCACGGGCGGTCGACAGATCAAAATGAAATTTATTGAGAATACCACTGGATTTTATTAATTAAAATGTACTAGGTCAAGGGGGGAGGGTTAAACCCCTTAACCCCTCCCCCTTCCCCCTAAATCCGCAACTGCTTTTCCAGGCACTCATCTGGAATTTATCATGGCTGGAAATTTTATGCAGAGACGTTAATTATAAGTTATTGGTGCCTTTCATGCTATTCCTATGCTAAAGCAATAAAATGCTTTTAACAGCTCATAATTACACACGGAGCTGTTTATTATCATCATTGTAATAATTATGAAGAATAGACTTTTGCGTTTTTCTTTGTCATCTGTGACATCATGAGGGCATTGCGGTCACTGATGTCACACCTTCTGCTGAGCATCACAGTTTACAGAATTGACCAATCATGCCCACACCAAGCAAAGCCAGTAGGACTGGGGTGTGATGTCACCTATTATGTATCAGCACACTAAAAGCCCGAATATTCTTTCTTACTTATGTCTTAATGATTTAACAATGCTCTCTTGTTTGGTTTGAGTATTGTTTTGTTTCATTTAGAAATGAAGCATGAAATTAATGCAAACAAAGGAGAAAGCTGTGACATCATACTCTGAGAATCAAGAGAAATTTGAAGAGTGATTCTACATAATTATTACAAAATGCACTGTTTGCTTTGCAAAGTGACACCAAGCAGACACTAGGACATATCACTCCTAAACTTGCCCTAAAAATGGTTGACACATATTTTTTACCAATCCTTAAGTATAATTGTGAAATATGGTCCAGTTACAAACCTGTAAATGAACTAGAGAAGGTACAATTAGGATACCTAAAAAATATTTTAGGAGTTAGGAAACAGACCTCGTCACAAGCTGTGTATGGTGAGACTGGCAGATTCCCATTTCATGCACGACAGCAGTTTAGAATGATCAACGATTCGATTAAACTAGAAAAACTGCCAGCTAATAACATTTAAAAAAAATGTTTAAATGAGCAAAGAGATATGCACACTTTTGGTAATAATGCTTGGGTTGGGAAAATTATTCATATGCTCAATGAACATTATCCACAAAGAGACATTTAAGACTTGCAAACAATGATCTAGAATCCATGCTAAAAAAGTGACAACTGGTAATAGTATTAGTCCCAAATAACAACATCACTCAATTGATAAGAAAACCACTCTAAGACAAAATGTGTTACCTTGTTTTTTTAATTGCCTAGTTAAATTTCCATCTTAAAATGACCTTGTATAAAGTAACTACTATTGTGAGATTACACTGAACAGCAACAAAAGACTTACACATTATATGAAAATACAAAAATAATGACAAAAATTTTCCGTGGCAACGTGCAGTGTTTGAGACTGTTCAATAAAAAAAATCAACTGACTGATCTGAGAATCCTAAACACTAAAGTCAAAACTATGCACAGACTAGTACTTCGACTGCTTGCTGTACATATTTCATCATGATCACTGGGCATTTTATCATGTGGAACTTCTTTTATTCCTTTGAATGTATAAACTGCAGAATTGTGCAATTATAAGGAGCATTGCAGAATTTTGCCTGTTCGTTGAAATAAAACCTTGTGGGTGAATATTGGGCCTTCTGGCAATACCAAAGGTTTGGTTTAAATCAAGGCAAAAAAAGTTTATTCAGTTGAAAACTAGATTTTTTACGACTCAAAACAAGATTTATTTGAATACAACAAGATTTTTTTAAAGGGGAAATTTTTTCCAAAAGTTACATTTATTGTATGTTCGTTTTTAGAGCACAAGTCAGTAAGCTTAAGAAAGAATGCTGCAAAAATGATCAAACTAGGCTCATGCTAGACAGTAATTGAGCCCTAGTTGTATTACTAATAAAATCAGATGTAAATAAAACCAATACGATTAAAAAAAAACAAAAAAAAAAACAGAATTTTTTAAATTTAAATAAATATATAATTTTTACCAACCCTGCCCAGATTTGGTTCTAAGCACCTGATGTATTCCCAAAGGTACTGCAACTATTAAAGAGCAGCTTTAGGGTTATTGCGAAAAAAGACATCAAACACTCAAGGTGCAAATTGCAGCAGTTCTTCTGTCACCTATTATGTATCAGCACACTAAAAGCCCGAATATTCTTTCTTTTGCACTAGTTTTGGGCCACCTGAAGCACTGTTGCTGATCAGAAACAGCAAATGTCTTAATGATTTTACGATGCTCTCTTGTTTGGTTTGAGTATTGTTTTGTTTCATTAGGAAATGAAGCATGAAATTTATGCAAACAAAGGATAAAGCTGTGACATCATACTCTTAGAATCAAGAGAAATTGTGATTCTACGTAATTATTACAAAAAGCCATCTCTTGTAAATTCTGTGGAAGGGTGGTCTGGTGGCAAAGGTTCTGTTCAGATCATTGAAATTTAATACATTTTCAGTTGGCCTTTCAGGGGCGGATCCAGAAAAATTTTCACGGGCGGTCGACAGATCAAAATGAAATTTATTGAGAATACCACTGGATTTTATTAATTAAAATGTACTAGGTCAAGGGGGGAGGGTTAAACCCCTTAACCCCTCCCCCTTCCCCCTAAATCCGCAACTGCTTTTCCAGGCACTCATCTGGAATTTATCATGGCTGGAAATTTTATGCAGAGACGTTAATTATAAGTTATTGGTGCCTTTCATGCTATTCCTATGCTAAAGCAATAAAATGCTTTTAACAGCTCATAATTACACACGGAGCTGTTTATTATCATCATTGTAATAATTATGAAGAATAGACTTTTGCGTTTTTCTTTGTCATCTGTGACATCATGAGGGCATTGCGGTCACTGATGTCACACCTTCTGCTGAGCATCACAGTTTACAGAATTGACCAATCATGCCCACACCAAGCAAAGCCAGTAGGACTGGGGTGTGATGTCACCTATTATGTATCAGCACACTAAAAGCCCGAATATTCTTTCTTACTTATGTCTTAATGATTTAACAATGCTCTCTTGTTTGGTTTGAGTATTGTTTTGTTTCATTTAGAAATGAAGCATGAAATTAATGCAAACAAAGGAGAAAGCTGTGACATCATACTCTGAGAATCAAGAGAAATTTGAAGAGTGATTCTACATAATTATTACAAAATGCACTGTTTGCTTTGCAAAGTGACACCAAGCAGACACTAGGACATATCACTCCTAAACTTGCCCTAAAAATGGTTGACACATATTTTTTACCAATCCTTAAGTATAATTGTGAAATATGGTCCAGTTACAAACCTGTAAATGAACTAGAGAAGGTACAATTAGGATACCTAAAAAATATTTTAGGAGTTAGGAAACAGACCTCGTCACAAGCTGTGTATGGTGAGACTGGCAGATTCCCATTTCATGCACGACAGCAGTTTAGAATGATCAACGATTCGATTAAACTAGAAAAACTGCCAGCTAATAACATTTAAAAAAAATGTTTAAATGAGCAAAGAGATATGCACACTTTTGGTAATAATGCTTGGGTTGGGAAAATTATTCATATGCTCAATGAACATTATCCACAAAGAGACATTTAAGACTTGCAAACAATGATCTAGAATCCATGCTAAAAAAGTGACAACTGGTAATAGTATTAGTCCCAAATAACAACATCACTCAATTGATAAGAAAACCACTCTAAGACAAAATGTGTTACCTTGTTTTTTTAATTGCCTAGTTAAATTTCCATCTTAAAATGACCTTGTATAAAGTAACTACTATTGTGAGATTACACTGAACAGCAACAAAAGACTTACACATTATATGAAAATACAAAAATAATGACAAAAATTTTCCGTGGCAACGTGCAGTGTTTGAGACTGTTCAATAAAAAAAATCAACTGACTGATCTGAGAATCCTAAACACTAAAGTCAAAACTATGCACAGACTAGTACTTCGACTGCTTGCTGTACATATTTCATCATGATCACTGGGCATTTTATCATGTGGAACTTCTTTTATTCCTTTGAATGTATAAACTGCAGAATTGTGCAATTATAAGGAGCATTGCAGAATTTTGCCTGTTCGTTGAAATAAAACCTTGTGGGTGAATATTGGGCCTTCTGGCAATACCAAAGGTTTGGTTTAAATCAAGGCAAAAAAAGTTTATTCAGTTGAAAACTAGATTTTTTACGACTCAAAACAAGATTTATTTGAATACAACAAGATTTTTTTAAAGGGGAAATTTTTTCCAAAAGTTACATTTATTGTATGTTCGTTTTTAGAGCACAAGACAGTAAGCTTAAGAAAGAATGCTGCAAAAATGATCAAACTAGGCTCATGCTAGACAGTAATTGAGCCCTAGTTGTATTACTAATAAAATCAGATGTAAATAAAACCAATACGATTAAAAATAAACAAAAAAAAAAACAGAATTTTTTAAATTTAAATAAATATATAATTTTTACCAACCCTGCCCAGATTTGGTTCTAAGCACCTGATGTATTCCCAAAGGTACTGCAACTATTAAAGAGCAGCTTTAGGGTTATTGCGAAAAAAGACATCAAACACTCAAGGTGCAAATTGCAGCAGTTCTTCTGTCTGCTTCTAGGTCTGTGTCATGTTCAGACATGGATATATAATCTTAGCAGCTTGCCTGCTTTCCTTTGACAAAAACATTTTAAGCTTTAATTGCTTTCACAACCAGAAATTTTGTCATGCAGGGGGTTGGGTACATTAACGTATGCTTGTTACACATTGTGAAGCCACTTTGTGTTAGCCTTACCTGCATACTGTGCCGTAGTGTCCATGTGTGCCAGCCAGGACCTCAATTTGTATCTGAGATAAATACTTGTTGCCGGCGAAGGCCACACCCTTGATGTAGAGCAGGTCAAATGACATCAGAAAAGGCACCACTCATGTCGCAACCAACATCAGGTTCATTGCATAGGTGACCATATTCATGGTGATCCTTTGCTGAATATAAAATAGAAATCTGTAATGTGTGTTAGATACAAAGCATTTTTCCATCATGCAGTCTGCGCACTGAAGAATTACCTCCACTAAACCAGATAACATTCTACATCTCACTTCATTGTCTATGTATCACTTCATTGTAAGTAAATTACTACAGATAATACATGTGGTTTAATTAATACAATATGTTAACTTGAATGGACTATAAGTATTGAGCTGATGCTCAGAGGCTTATTTACTTGTAAATCTGGAAAAACGTCAGTCCAGTGTCGTCACTATTGGTACAATGTCGGCCCAATGTCGGCCCAATGTTGACACATTGTAGGCCCAATCTGGGATGCTATCGAGGACGTGGTTATGCTGATTTACCTGCAGATAATTTTGAGTTATTTTTTTATGTAGATATCACGAATGGTTACAGGTAAATTCCTATAAGATTTTGATGGCAGATTCTAAATGTTTCCTGTAAAATGGGATTACATTGTGGTATTTTGATCAAGGATCTAGGTTTTTCACATATAGATAGATAGATATGGGAAGTGCAGCCTCTAAGGCAAGTTCTTGCGGCTATCGAGGGTTGCTTGATGAGGTGAGAGAGGAGGAGTCCACCCAAGTTACACATTTACCCCATTGGTGGGATCTTTTACTTGCCTCAGCATAGACACTGACTAAAAGACACCGCCAATTTAACATCACATTCGAACGACATCCAGCTGGGATGATGCTCATGAAAGGGTGCCACCACAAATCTTGGTGGTCAATACACTCTCTCAGTGTGCTCTCTGGTTTGCCAATCAATTGTAGTTCTTGTCTTCACAACAGAAAACTAAAGTGTCACAATCCATTTGGATATGATGAAAAAGACGGTGATGCATACACAGGGAAAACACTACCTAGATTATATTACTCCCAAGGAGAACCTTGAAGGAAAATGTAATTACCACAAAGCAGGAGAACCAGACTAAGGGTTGTCAAGGTTGACATTCATGTTGACCTGTGTGACATCCCTTTGAGATTAACGACAGAAGAGGAAAAAAGGAAAACACAGAAGCCATTTAATGCAGAGCTTAACAGGATATCAACATTTTGCTGCCAACAGACCCAGACAATGTCTTTGGCTCATTGATGGGTAAGTGAAGAGAACTTTTGGCTCAAAATTATACCATGTACAATATGCTGAAAACAAGGAACCAACAATTACCAAGGTCTCATGTGAATATCTACCGGCAAGTGTTTATCTATGGAGAGGTAGTAGTAGGTTGAGATTGATTTGTTATTCACAAAGGTGTCATTCACATCAGAGTGATTAACATTAGGATCTGGGCTACAGGAGCATAAATCAATAGATGGATTGTACCTTTCGACAAAGGACTGATAAACAGGCCCTTTTAATATTTCTGGGCAGATCAAGATGAGGATAGACTGTATAAGGAAAAATTCATTTTCTCCATTACCAAATTACACATTTACAGCTAAGGAAAAATGTATTTGCTCCATTACCAAATTATACATTTACAGCTGTGCTGTAGTATTGACACTACAACTGTAGTAAGCCTACGTAAAGCCATATCATTTAAATATTCAAAGAACAAACCTTTGTTGAAAATCGCTGCATCGTGATATGAATAGCAGCTGATAAGTATGGAGGACTGGTTTCACAAAATTCCCACCAAACTGCACAATCACACAATTACCCCAGGTTATACTCCACTTAAATGGTTTTCCTATTGTTCTGAGTGGGCAATAACTAATGAAAATGTTAGTTAACTCCCTCCTGATTGTAAACTGAACTTGTTTTGCATAATAAAGCATGAAAACAAAATAAACAATCAAGCAAATTAGTAAATATGCCTAATGGCTTCGACGTCGGGATTCTCCTCAGTCAACGCCAAATGCAGATCGCTGATTGTTCAAGAGCTGGTAGATATATTTCCGTATTCACAAAATGGTCATATAAGCGACGCCCTCAATATGGATATTTTTAGTATTTCTGAATTGCTGTCACGGTAACAGCACATGAGGGCAACCAGTTGCAGAATCTCTCAATAATGGATAAGAATGCAGACGAAAACTTGACATTGCCGCGTTGCTAACTAAATTGCACTTCTGCTAACATGTAAATTGTTTGCGTCCGACAATTAGGAGCCGAGAAAATAATTAATTAATAATTATTGTATACATCACTTTTAGACCGCGATTTTGATTGTGGACCCAGCATAGCTAGGAAATGATCCAGACGACTGTCAAAGCATTTCTGTCGTATTGTTTATGATTTTAAGAGAGAAAGATGAAGTCTTTATCACATGTTGATATTTTGAGAATACAGGATAAATTCCTGTATTCTCAAAATAAACATGACATTGTGATAACTTATAATTACCAATAGAAATGTTGGCTAACTCCCGATGATCAGGTATAACACTAATACTTGTCCTCAATGCATATTAATCAATGTTGGTTGTGAATTGTGTGCTTCTTGTGAACCAACAGAGACTTATAGCCCAAGAGCAATAAGACTTATGTAGCTCGTTTGCACCTACACCAGCCACTAGTGTTTTGTCTAGATAAGAAAATTCGCTTAATTTGGGCGTGCTGGCATTTGCCTCAGGCATTTTGTAAAAAAATTAATGTGTTGCACTACTTACCAGATAGCTGGACTCAGAATGACCAGGGGTCAGGAGTGAACAAGCTGTTAGACCTCAGTAAATATCAAAAATAAATACTGTCTACCTGTATATTTATTTCTCTTGCGAAATCCGAGTTTAAAAATGAAACACGTTTTGATAAAATTTCTACAAGCCCAGGAAATCACCATTATCTCAGTGGTATTATGATAATTGCACTGCCATGCCTTGGGTGGAAAAACTCAAATGTAATGCTTTGAACAAAAACTCAAATAGCATATGCTATGAGTGATGACATTTTACCTTGGATGTCATTTGTAATTTCAAAATAAAATAAATATGCTCCTTATGTGCACCTTGGGAAGATATATCACAGCCAGCATGCTCCATCAGCTTCATATCTGTGTGACATCTATTTATACAACTCAGGTCATGTGATAAATGGGAAAAGCACATTTTGGAAGACCCTACTCTTAACACCAGCCTACATTAGTCAGCAGGCACATTGCAAACTATAATGAGAATGCAAATCTGGCTTGGGCTGAGAGTTTGAAACCCATAAAAGAGGGGTAACCATATTGGTGAAGTGTTCATTCTAAAGGTGTGCATTACCAATACCCAGCCCTCGAAAGATGTGGGCCTCCTCGTGGCAACGGTAGTAATACTGTGGGCGAAGACCTCGAACCCCAGTGGCGAACACAGGGCTCTGCGCAATGTACACTACAGTTATGCTTGTCTACCTATATATCTCATATCTGGCGCATATTAATGAACTTTCAGGTAGCTTGTCATTCAATTTAATATCGCTCACACAGTACCTTACGAACACCTGGTCATTCCTGAACATTAACACAGACTGACCTCCTATATCAAAGGTTTTAAATTACATTTAGCATGGGAACTATATCAAAGACATGCTCACAGCCATTTGGATCAGGTTTCAATACAATGGTCATTTGGCTCTCTCCACAGATACAACACAAGAAATGGAAACTTCAGAAGGAAAGAATGGTTATCAGGGTATGGTCAACCAAAACACAAGTTTATGCATATTTTCTTATTAAATGACTTTCTCCATTTGTGGATCATCACCTTTAAAATACCTTTTGGAGCTTATTGCGATTAGCAAGCGATTTTCGGAACCATTTTCTTTATATGGTTCTAACTTAATTGAAACTACACCATTATACCTAATACAAGAGCAGAATATGATATGACATAATGTCTTTGTAACCTCTGCATATTGGTAACATTGATAATGGCCAAATACAGTTTTTTCCAATTGATATTTTAGTATTGAGGAATTTTCGATATCAGCTCATTTAATGTCATGGCAAGATACTAGAAGAACCTTTCCGCTAAGCTACCTATAGTTTAGAATACATTGATTTTTCTGATGACATAGTGAGATCTTAAAAGTGAAGGGAAATGAATGTGCTAGAACACGAGTCCACACTTAGTGCCCTTAATTTTATGTCTACTGAAATAGCAAAGTTTTGGAATGGGTTCACACTGCACTAAATGATCCTAGGACACACTTCTCATTAATAATGCACAAAAAAAGATCAACTGTTGATGAATTGTTTGCACAAACAATAACAGAAAGTGGAATGCTTTGAACTAGAATTTGGAGGCAATACCACCTGATCAACCTGATGTTATAAAGCTTCAATTTGAGGCTTATACTCTTATACTCTGGCAAACCAGATTGATCTATCCTATCATTATCATAGATGATAGTGCATTCGTTACTGCTGTTCAGAACATCCCCATAGGATTACAATTTGCAAGGAGATTTGTTTATCTGACGGCAGCCTTCATGACCCAACAATATAATACAATCAAAATTGCATCACAGACCATTCTGTTCTTTTGTGATGTCACAAAGGACCAAACCCCCCAATTTGGTGCAATATGTAGGGTGTCACTGATACTGTAAGCTTAATGTGGTTTCTTTACGGCACATGTGGGCAGAAACAAGACAGACCAAAAAGGTTACAGTGTTGTTATGTAGAACTTTTAGATAAGCAACTAATTGAGATTGGCAGAGCCATTCATAAACAGCATGAAACACAACAAATAAACATACAGGGCTGAAAAACCTACAATATGCAAAATTATAATGAAAAGCACTTTCTTCACAAAACATACATGATATTATGTCTTCACAACTGCTTTGAATTTGGGGCGGAGAATGTGGGAAAATGCAGTACATATTTGTCAAAATTAGTAAAGCCACCATACAAACCACTGTTAGGAGCAATGGTGTTTCTGTTGGGTTTTTTTGGAGGTGATAAGTTACCATATTTTGTAAATTTTCAAGTCACTCTACAACTGATATGTAATGTTACAAACTGTCCACATATGAACTCATATAGACAACATATTAAAAGCATGAAATAGAGAATAATTTCTTTGCACTAGATTTTCATCAGGTTTTCTCCGAATTTGCTAAAATTCACCTTGGAAAACATTCATATAAAATATAATGGATTATTGGCTGGCTAGCTGAAAATATGTAGGACTTAAAATGAGCAATAAATTGGTAAAAGTGCATAATAATTACATCTTATTTTTCAAAAAGCAATCTTTAAGGTTGTACTTCAAAATTACAGTGTTTATTAACTGCACATTACCTTCATCACATACATCCAACAAAATCTTGTCATGTTGCACCACATCTTCCCTCCATGTCTGATGGGTTCAGGCTGTAGAAGTGTTCCATAATCTGAAACGTTATAAACTGCTAAATATGATAACATTAAATGCCTTTCTTTCAGCGAAGACTGAAAATCATTGCTATGTTCTAGTTCTTCCAAACTGACACACTTCATACACATTCTCTTATAAATCAGCTTACATATTACAAAATAGATGATAGCTTGTAAACAGAACAATCTCAGGGCATGGCTGGATAACTCTAATGACACCAAAACAGCATAATGTTAGTTGGGGGGGGGGGGGGGGGGGTAAAACATAGGAAATATAACAAAATATCATATTATTGTCCACTACAATTTAGGCATACTTTTCGTGCATGAATTTTTGTAAAAATGACAGGGTCACCAACTATAAACCATACATGCTACAAAATTTTAAAGGATGTCAAAATAAAGCTTAAAAAATAGAATACATTCTCACAAAATTCATTCGTGCAGGACTGCAGGTACTGTATAATATCCACAAGGACGGCTCGGAAAATAGGATTTTTTTTTTACTTTCTGCTTAGTATGAAACTTTTGTTTCCGGAGCAAAAATCCAACACTACTGCATGTACAGTCATATAATTTGGTATTTATTTGGTTATTATGGCCTAGTTGTGATAGTCTCACTGACGTGTTGTTTCAGTGAAATTTTACAAATTAAGGAAAACAATTTAAGTATATATTGTTTCTTTTCTGGAGCAGAACACTAACATTACTGCACCTACATGCTTAAAACTTGTCAAAATATGTCTAGAATAGTGTGGTTGTGCCTTATGGGGGTTTTATGGCCATAAAAAAAAATATTGAATTATCGTAATGAGGAAAAAATTTGCTTACCTCTTCAAAGCTAATCCTAGAGTGCTTAAAGTAAAGCTTTACATTTTAGAGCTGTCTGGATCTAACACAGTCAATTAGTAGAATAGTCATTGATCTTCATGGGTGGATGACTGCGTCGTTCTTAACTATTGCATGAATGGAGGTTAAACACCAGAGTCATGGGAGAAAGGGTGTCAAAAATGTAATGTTAGTTTCCCAATTTAAGGCACATGGTCTAGCATTACATGTTTGTAACTAAAATCATCAATATGAAAGATTTTTTCATTATATAGATATAGATATAACAGTGATCAAGAAAATTCCAAGTTCTATAAACACTGAAATGTGTTTATATGAAATGACAACAATCAAAAGTGTTTATAATCAAACACTTTACTTGAACTATACGCACTAGTGTTTATGAAACTCACTCGTGGCTCTGTTAATCATGTATAAAGGTTTTCCAAGAACGTGAGTGAGGCAGTCGTACATCGCTCGCCGGACGTCCGTAAAACACTCGCCGAACGTCTGTCCTCAGGCATCCATGAGGCAGCCGTGAGGCACTCAAAGATCGTAGATTGGCTGCCGGACGTCCGCCGAGCATTTTATGAGCATTCCACAAGTTTAAGCCAGTGGATGGCGAGAATAGACAGATGGATAGTGGCTACGTATGGCTATGTATGGTCACGTATGGTCACGTATGGTCACGCGCGTGAACGTACATATAACGTACGTAGAATGTATGTAGGATGCTTGCCGACTGACCCCCAAGCAAGTTACGTAACTAATATAAACAATTTACTCGTAGAACGTCCACCAAATTTTAAGTGTATTTAAATTGTTTTCCTCTCTTCATGTATGTCCGTGAGTGGTCAAGCGTGACCAGGAGCATCCTACGGATTAGCGCTAGTATACCTAAACACTCGGCGAGTGAATCACGTATGGTCAAGGATGAACAAGAGTGACAAAATATTTTCATACGTGGTCATACTCAGCTCTAATACGTGGCAGTGTAAACGCCCCTTAAGAAAGGCATTGGTTTTTAGAGAGCAGGATTTCCTGAAGTTGTTCCTGATTGAGCGCTTGGCAGAGCCATTTAAAAAGCATGCAATCTCATAGCACAGGGTGCGGCATAAAAACTTGCACCAGCAGCTAATGCTACCGCTTTTGTTATTACCTCAATTGACAGAGATCGTATGCAGCTACAATCATACACACCAAAGTAATAATAGTCCTAAATTATCTTTATGACTATATTTTCTTGTTTCCTCAATAATCATAGATCATATGGATCTAAATATAGCACATGCACAATTATCACACCTTCGGGTCATTTTCACCTCGGCCTTTGCAATACAAGCATTAGATTATGTTGCTGATCATACAGATGTGTTATAGACACCTTTCTAGACCTTTGCCACCAAAAATAGGGCAAGTAGATTAATTTTTGATAAGAACATAGAGCATTGACACCTTTGAGGCGGAAAGTGCCATTTTGGGATCAGGCTCATTTTCTGTCTTTTCTGTCTAATTGACTGGCCCATCCTCCTGAAAATCAGGTAATTATTTCAAGATTAATTGAAGATTCAAATAGTCCCTCTGGAATGCCATTATATTTCTCTGTTAACATTTTAATTTTATGACCTTGCTGGATCAAAAGTGGAACCCAACCTTCTTATCATCTAATACCATAATATATATATGCACATATAAAAAACATCGAAGGAGGATTCTGTGCAAATATTATATTTTCTGTGGCCTCAGAGGTGTGGTAACTAGAAAATCTCTAATTTTTAAACTTTTCTGCAACTAGAGACACCATGCAAGCAGACAGAAATTTGACTTCTGTGATATGTGTCAATGCCCTGCAGCATGCACCCTCTCAATAATTCAGACACTGATATTGTCTGACATTATAAGGTCAAAAATATCACAATGACCAATTGCTTATACCCCTGACTAAATGTGGCAAAACTTTAAAAGACCTCATAAGCATATGAGTAACCCAGAGCTATCTCGAAAGAGGAGATGCCTGGTGCAAGTTTTTAGGCAGCACCCTGTAAACAGCCTGAAACACAACAAATAAACAGACAGGCCTGAACAACACTTCCTTCACAAAGCATACATATCTTTATAGCTGCTTTGAATTTGGGGCATAGAATGTGGGAAAATGCAGTACATATTTGTCAAAATGACTACATCACCATTGATACCTGACACCGTCACACTTTAAAATCCAATTGAAAGCAAAATGAATAGTCCCATTGCAATTAAAGTGTATTAACCTCATATGTAGTATTTCTTTCTAGACCAATTACTAACTGGTCCACAGTTATTTTTTGCTAAATAACAGGAGGCATTTTGGCAGGAGGGTAAGACTAAGCCATAAAAAGGATATCCGGAGATGGGTAATGAAGGTCTTGAGAGATAAGGCTTTGATTGACTCTCTTGTATTTCTTTTTACGTTTCTTCTGACCATGACAATTATGGCGACAAAAAGACAAAAAACTAATAGAAAGAAAGGTACAAGTTAATAGCACTTCTATCAGGGAGTTGGACTTATTGCTAAGATTGATCTTATTTTGCCCACTACAACCGTATCATGATACTCCACTTAGCTCATCAGATGACAGTCAGAAGTGCCTGGATAGACAGAGTCCCCCTGAGGGATTTCTCTCATAAAATATAATGACAGAAAAAAAGTGAAGAAATTTGTTTGATGCTTGTTGTTGCAAAGAATCAACATGCACAGCATAGCCATTGCACACACGCTCGTAAGTAAGTAAGTAAGTAAGTAAGTAAGCAAAATTTTATTTAACGTCGGGGATGAAAACATTGTACAACAATCAACACAAGCTATAAAGCTTTTAACCGACAAGTAAAAATGTTGAAAATAAGATGAAATATTTACAGATGAGTTAATGAAATGTTAAAATATACATGTTCGTATCTCCATACCTTGAAATTATCTTAAGTTATCGATTAAGCAGATTACGCATGAACCACATTGACAAGCATTAAATATGTTACATTTGACAAGTAGATTTTTAAATTCCTGTATATCTTGAGTACGTTTAACATTTACTGGAAGGTTATTCCATAACAATGCACCCTGATAAGAAATACTTTTATATCCGTACTGAACTGTATTATATCTAGGCTTCATTAATTTCATATTGTCTCGCATAGAGTAAGGTGTACATTGTATTTTGAAGAAGGAGGGTTTCACTGGAAATGAAGTACCATTTAAGATTTTGAAAACTTGTTCGACGAGACCATATTTGCGTAAAATGTAAAGCATTGACTTCTTTGATTGACTTAAAATTTGTTTATACGTAGACAGGTAGTCATTACATACAAGTCTTAGTGCTCTTTCATTTAGTTTTTCTATCTTTCTATCATTTGTTATAATGAAAGCGTCGTAGACAACTGAGCAATAGAGAAAGTTAGACACAATAAATGATTCATAAATTCGCATCTTAGTAGAAAAATCAATATATTTGCATAATCTTTGCAGTACATTTATCTGCCTAGCAGCTTTCTTGCATATTACGGAGACATGATGGGAAAAAGTCAGTTTTCTATCTATGTGAACACCTAGTAGCTTGACTGTGCTTTCTGAATTGACTTTGCTACCATCTATTTCATATTGAATTGAGATGTCATCTTTACTAAAACATATGGCTTGGAACTTTGAGGTATTGGCCTTCATGTAGTTATTTTTGAACCAACAAAGTGCTGTTCTGGAGGCGTGTTCTAATGTGAGTTTGATTTGAGAGGGATTGTGGATTTCCCAAAGCACAAACACAAACAAGTGTTCTTGACACTTTGTCAGGAGTATAACAAGCATGACACCCAAACAAAAGTGTCAGGAACTCGTGATGAAGTAA
This sequence comes from Alitta virens, assembly GCA_932294295.1. Lineage (NCBI taxonomy): Eukaryota > Metazoa > Annelida > Polychaeta > Phyllodocida > Nereididae > Alitta > Alitta virens. The sequence goes on from OW028581.1 coordinate 20,092,657, forward strand.
TGACACAGATAAGAAGTAGGACACTGGAAGTCTGGAACATCACATGCAGCTCACATCATAAACAGGATCACTCCTTAATTAATTAATACTTAAAATACTATAATGGCATAATGCCATTGTTGATAACATTGTATCTTATATAAGTGGACAGACTCAGGTTCAGTTGATATAGCAAACTTCATAACCTGATAAATGTATAATGCCTTTATTAGTGATATGCCTGAACCTAAATTCTTAATTTGTCTTAATAGTGAAGTAAAAATCTAATTTAGTCTGTTTTTATTTCATTTTTCTTTTTACAATGGTTATTTTGCAGGGGTTTTGGTGGCTACCTTTTAGGTTCACCAAGATCCTGGTTGGAATTGTGAGCAACTGAGAGCGATCCCTACCAATGGGGTATATATCTAAACACGGTGTGGACGCAAAGCCTCTTCATTACATCAGCCTCTGGGTGCTGGTTATATAAGCTAGCTAAGCTTCAGATAGGTATCAAAATAATAGAATAGATAGAATAGAATAGAATGCAATACAATAGAATACAATACAATACAATACAATACAATACAATACAATACAATACAATACAATACAATACATGCAACTAAATAAGCTGGTGATCAACCTGGCAAGTTTCCACTGTATCTGATGGGGGTACACCTGTGGGAAATTATGTTTCTGTCAGGCTATCAAATTCTGGACAGGAAATTAAGCTTACTGAACTCTACGGGTAAATATTCATGGGAAGTATTTCAAATCTGGCTGATGCCGTCAATGCAGATTAGGTTATATTATATTCTATTGTCCTGAAAGGAACATTAACAGAGTAAATATGCTTTTTATTAACTCATAAAAGCGAACAGATTGAGCATCGAAATGTTGCAAATTTCAACAACACAGAGTAAATAAAATACGATGCAGCTCTAGTTAGATCATCCTAAAATATCAGACGTGTACCATACCTGCCATGCATTTGATATTTGTTTTTAGATTCAGATTCAGATAAAAAAAATTTGTATGCCAAACATTTCAAAGATACAATTTTATATATAGTATTATTACTATTATTTGTTTAGTTCCGGGTGCTTTAGCATTTCTTAGACAGACTATGTAGTGTTGATTTGTAATTAACTGTTGATCCATGTATTTCTATTATATTCTTATTTTTGCCATTTATTATTTTGTCATGCTGACACATGTATCAATTCGATATTTTGCTGCCAATAAAAATCTATATATATAATAATGAAAAATACACTATCATTGATTTTGCAGAATTTGGCAGTGTGACCTCCCAAAGATATGTAAGATATCGCTGTCGGGAGGCCACCCTACAGATATAAATTTCACTGTTAATATATTTAGCTGCCAGTGGAATGGTAAACATTCATCACAGATAAATTAACATGACTATTCAAGGAGTTATAGTGATAAAAAAAGAGTGAACATAAACATTTGCAAATGTTGGTACAGAAGGGTTTAAATGCACTATTATAATATATGTATAATATGTATATGTATATGTATATCAGGGAGTGGTCTGATATGCCGTAGACAAAGGCCAAAAGTGCATGTCAATAATGACAGACAATTAGGGACGGTGCAGTCAATGTTGTATGATTCTAAAAAAATTCTTTTTACATAAGCTTTGAAACCTCAGAACTATGTGTATAAATCTTATCTTTAATATTATGCCCCATACTATTAATTGTTTTGGAAATAGATATGAAATGCTATATTTTGCAAATTCATGGCTTACAGCAGGCAGACGATAATCATTATGTTGTCTTGTATGGTATTGGTTATGTATAATGGAAATTCTGGATGACATATCATATGTGAAGTAATTGGGTAGGGTCCTGTTTTAGAATCAGAATTTGAAATCATGCAGTGAGAGGGTGCAGCATGTCATCTTGCTTCAGTGTTCTTAATTGGTTGAATATGGGACAAGTATGCGCATTATATATATTTTGGTAATAATTCTGATTGCAGCTTTTTGTAATTTAAATATTCTATGCTTGAACCCACCCCAGATCATGATTTCATCAGTGTAAATAAAAAGGATTGTAAAAGTTGCCCGCTTCCATGCATATTGAAATCATGAAAGTGTGTTAAAAGATAGCCAGGTAATGAAGTAATGTAATGCATGGACCCAGTTCATATCATATCATCATGACATCTGTATTGTTAACTGGTGATACAGACTATACTCCAAACAAATGGTTGAACTATTTTTGTACTTTTTTTTAATCTCCCTAAGATATGCTGCACATGTGTGAATTCGTGTTCCCTATATCATGGCACCATTTATTTGTTTGTATTTTTCCCCACTTGACTGCTTAGGAGCTTGTCCCTTTTAAGGGTCCCCTGATAAGACATCAGCTAGCTTTTTCTTTCCCATCACATATAGACTCTATGCCCTATCAATACATGGCAACTAATACTTGCTTTTTCTCCGTTCAATTAAACCATCCATGTACACATAAATAAGGTAGGACTTATAAGTACCCAACCTTGCTTGACCCCATTTTTTGGAGTAAAACAATCAGAAACAATGAATTTGTTGTTATTTAACACGGTCAAAAGCTTTAGATGCTTCCAAAGCTACAGCATACACCTTGCTACCACTACTGTTATAATAATCTACTGTCTGTTATACAATAGCTAACAACTGTGCATCAAGATTGTAGATGTCTTATAACCAAGTGTCTTGTCATTCTATTCTATTCTATTATTTTCTATTCTATTGTATTCTATTGTATTGTATTCTATTCTATTCTTTTCTTCTCTATTCTATTCTAATATTTTATAAATATATTTACTAATTTAGATACAGGGATAATTCTATGGGTGTGTTTCAGATTTAATTTAAATCCTGTTATTAGATGGTGTCATTTAATGTGTGAATTGCATATTCGAACGGTTGTTTCTGTTTTGTACATTTGTGGTGGGTGGGTGGATTCGGGTTTTACGTCTAGCTATTTATGCACCTGATGGGCTAATTAGGATAGACACGTACAATGGGAATGAGAGGCTCGACCAGCAATTGAACCTGGGACCCAGTGGTGTTTTATGCATTGGTAAAATGGAAAAATTAGCAATGTATGACATGAAAAATTAGCATTTTTAGTCACTATACTATAATAATAGCAACAAAATATGACATTTTGAGCAATGTAGGCGATTTCAGCCTCTACAGAGTCTATAGGCAATAAATAACAGATAGTGACAAATGATGGATAATTGAATTCCATAGTTCAGATAATTCGGTGTTGCTAAGCAACACTTCATTGTGATTTTTGGCCAACTGTCAGAGGCAATTGTGTTGATGATATGATAAGATAAACTGGGACTGCAGCTTGGTTGCCCAAGACATTGGTCTGTTGGAAGACTGGATGGCTCCTCTGAAGATTTTAGATTTGATTCCTGGCTGGGCACTCTTAATGAGCTATATCTCAGCTTGATATTGATTGCATGAGATGTTAAAATGGTGGTGCCTTACCCTCGATGTCTATGCTGGGGCATGTAAAACACTCCACCCATGGGAGTGAATGTGTAAGATGTTGCTGAACCTTATCATCTCATCATTATGTCTGCCTCTAGCAGCTGGTCATATGAGCAGACGAAGCTGCACACCAGTTACTGTAGCACTGAATCAAAGAAAAAGACATTCTAGGTTGTTAATGTCCCAACCATTAGTCTGACCCTAACCCAGTAGCAGAACTTGAGCTTCTGCATCTGTTTGTTGCTAACCATGAAGCCTTTTGACCTCTTACTTGGAAGCCATTTCTGACCATTAGGCTTGTTTGCAAGACTGGTCATCAATGCAGGACAACACGTTGGCAATGTTTATAAAATGACGTCAAAATGAGAAAGTTAGCATAGCCTTTATTCTCCATGTTTGCCAATTGGCAGCAAAGCTGGAGTCTATGGCCAATTGCGTACATGTATATATCAATAAGTGAAAAACATGTAATTATGTCTGGATGAGATTCATGTTGGTTTTATTGTGTCTTCAATTTATATGATTAATATAATTTAGTATAATTCATCATATTTTTCTCACACTACTGAATACAACAAGGCTTAGTGTCAGAAATGGTAAATATTTATTATTTATATATTCAAGTATCACTAACAATACAATCCGTATAGTTCAAGTTCTATACAGAATAATCATTGTACCATGACATTTATCAGCAGCTAGATGGCACTGTGACATTTTTCTTTTCAACAAAACTAAATAAATGGAATTCTGTTACTAAACTGGTGTCAGCTATGGGTCATTGATAATGCCATCAGTCATAATGAATTAGCCTGAATTATTTTGATATTTACTTAGAAGGTCACCATTAATAATCCAGGAAATATTCACAAAATTTGAATAGCTTTTTGTTTGGTATTATGTGTATACCCAAGCAGCATAATGTCATCCTAAGTCCAACATCTCCATATTCCATAATATATGATATCTTCATAAAATCATTAAATGCTTTTGACTTTTTACTAAAATGGGTAGTATCACAGTTTTGAACTTAACTGAACAGAACTTTGTTTCCAGATATTTAAAACACAGATTGAAATTGGCGAATAAATGACACTCATACAGCCAAGAAAGGAATATGAAGCATTAGCCTGAAATATGAATTAAATTTTCCATTTTGTAGGCCTAAGGAAATAACTGCTCAATAGAGATAGATAAAAAAAAATTAAAAAAAGCAGAGAACAATCAACTACAGTGCATTGCAATAAAGTGTAGTGAGTGATGTCACAATTTACCATGCTTGAGTGGTTCCCAGTCAGGCCCAACTAGAAATGGTCTTAATTTCTTTAGCCTCTAAAAATTCATTTACAGCTAGTCAGTTGTGTTATGATGCTTGGTGGACATAATCACAAAATGAATTTAGCTCATATCTTATCATCTACACCATTGCATCAAACCATCTCTGGATACAAAACAATTATCATGAAGTAAAGCAGCGGATTAAGATAGTTATTTTGGGAGCCAAATATAGGCACTGGATCAAATCCAGGTTCCAGCTGAGATGCATGCAAAACTGTGATGTGGCAGCCACACTTAGAATTAGACTGATGGCCTGTTGACTACGCTTCAATGCAATCAGCTGTAAAGAAAGTGTATTGAGCACTTTACTACAGTGTACAGTAATACAGGTTTTCTTGAACAGACTGCTAATATTCCTTATCTGCTAATGATAGATTTGTATTCAGGTCAGACTATACCAACATCTTCCCAGTTCATTAATTATTCATGTAATCTGGTTGGGTCTGAACAAAATCAACAAGAATGGGAAGATTATGGCAGCCGTAAAAATACTGAAAATACTGAAAAGGGCATGCAAAACAAGACAAGCATGCAGAATTACACAAGTTTCATGGTGGTTCGTAAGCGTGTCTATGCTGAAGCAACTATGCTCAAAGGCCGGGTGGTGCAAAACATATTCAATGAAATTTTGAAATTTTGTTTATTTATTTATTAACTAGGTTGTGGCCCTTGATAGCCACCAAATTTCTGCCTTAGAGGGCCACTTTAGTATGTACATATGTTAATGTGATATTTGAATAAATTGTTCTGAGTTCAATGCAGAATGAATATGGTCCACTGAACCACACTAGGATCTTGAATTCATACAGCTCATATGGCCGTAGCATTGCCTGTGGTTTGGAATGTAAGGGTAAACCCTACACTACTCGAACCCAATGATATGTCGCTGTAGGAATATATTACCTGGGTGAGTCTGTACAGTATGCTTTCATTTCTTACAACACTTAAGGGCTTTTTGACTAAAAAGACAGCTACTATATTTTAAAACAGGCTAGTTATATATAGTTGGTCAGTAAAATATCAGGCACTTCGAATATGAACTGTCAGCGACTGACTCATCCCAAAATGATATTGACCAATATTGGCTTGACATCTGTTGTCAAACGTTTTTGGCACTTTCTTGATCTGGCACCATAGGTTTTATAACCCTTGGCCATGAATATGCACATCTGCCAGGTGAACCTCACTCATAGACATGATTACTTCATGTATATTGATGCTTAGCTCATGGAACTATGTGTAATATACCTAAGAGGAGAAAACCTCAAAAGGGTCAAACTCATCCAGAATCTTGTGGCTCTTCACTCTACTCACGCAAGCCAATCATGCTTTCTTCTCTGACCAATCATTAGTAGCTCACAACACATATTTGCGTGACTGTCGTGCAAGGTATTTTCAGGACAGGTAGATAGTCCCTAAAGAAAATAGACCAAGGAAGAGGGCTGTAAAGTAAAAAAACCAGACCAAAATCAAATCATTCTGAAGTGTCGGAAAACGTTTGACCATGTCTGTAGTTGAACACAGCTTTGGAAAGTCCTTTTTAAACACATTAAAGTAGCTGTGATCATAGTTGGAGAAGTTTTTATTGCATGAGAAAATATTAGATTAGATTAGATTAGATTAGATTAGATTAGAGCATTACTAGACTCAGGTCCTATTTGACCTCTATGTCCAGATCTCAATTGGAGCGACGGTGTGCAATAACTCAATTTGCAAATTGTAGCTATATACAGAGGAAAGCCACTGGTGCTGCCTGACCAAAATCAAGACGAAATGACATTGGCTGCAAAATAAAATGCACATTAGTCATATATGCAGTTAAGTATTTGTCTGTACAAATTGAAATATATACATCTATATTACACATAAATGAACAATTGTTAGAGCCACACTAACCAGATGACTACACCGGTGGGCCGCTAATGCTGCCCTCCCTAGTCACATATACTATACTATTCGTCATATGGATTAAACTTACTTGGATTCATAGCCCAATGACAGTCCAATCTATTTTTAAATGTATTGACGTTGTCTGCAGATACCACCCCCTCCCACAGCGTGTTCCATGTGTCTACTATTTTCTGGGTGAAGCTGTATTTTCTAAGATTCAATCTCTCTGTCCTGCTTTTGAATAGCTTGTAATTATGTCCTCTTCTTCTACCTTTATCCCTTTTCAGCAATGGTGTTGTGTTGTCCCACGGATATTCTTGAATACTTCTATCATGTTGCCTCTTTGTCGTCTAAAGACCAGTGATGGAAGACGCAGTTTTCTTAGTCGTTCAGAGTAGGTTAGATTTCTGAAACCATTTACCCTCTTCGTGGCATTTCGTTGTACTGCCTCAATCCTTTGGATGTCTTGTCTGGTATAAGGACTCCATATACTCTAGCCATACTCGAAGTGACTTCTGACCAATGCATAAAAAGGAAGGAAGATGTCTGGTTCCAAATTGTGGACTGTTTGCCTGATTATGCCCATATTTCTTGATGCCTTTCCTATTATTGATGTAATGTGAGTATCGAACTGGAGATTGTCTTGGAAGATGATGGATCTTCTCTTTTGTAGTCACTGCTAGGTCGATGAGTGTTCCACTGGTGTTTTCTTGTAGATATCTTATAGGCAGCTATGCATCATCGCGCCTTTTATGCATATGCATTTGCATGCATTTGCTCGGGTGGAATTTCAGGACCATTTATCAGACCATTCTTGTAACTTATTTAAATTTGACTGAATTTGGGTTAGGTCATCTTCTGTCAGCACACGAAAGAGTTTTACATCATCGGCGAACATAAATATCTCAGAAGAAACTCATTTGGCAGGTCATTGACATATATGACGAACAGCAGTGGACCTAAAACTGAACCTTGCGGTATACCACTCATAACTGTAAATGGAGTTGAACCGTTACCTCCGATCATCACTCTTTGTGTTCTTCCCACCAGAAAATCCTCTAGCCTAATAAATCCCCTTTGAAACCATACTGGTGGAGTTTCTGTATCATTCGGCGATGGGGCAAATATAAATAACTATTTTGCTCTCCTAAATGATTAATGTGTATTTTCATATGGCTGATTCACCCTGTGTTAGATATATGAGCATTGCATCAGGAGGGAGGCAGAAAATTTGGCTAGGAGGAGGGGTTCTGGTTCATGTGAGCCAATTTAGTTACCTTGAAAACTACATAAACACAGCGAGGCTCCTACCCATGGCATGTATAGCATGTTACAACCAATTTCACAGACTTGGAAACCAGTCTCCGATACTAGGAAGCTAATACCCAGGTGATGTAGGGCAGTCCCATAACTAACAAGAGTCCTAGACACACATGACCTTCTCTGGCAGGTCTCCACTGATCCGCTGATGCCCCACACTAAATGCGCCACAATAAACAAAAAGATAAGATATGAAATATGAATGATATATTCCATAAGGCAAGCCAAATGACGCCTGCTGAAAGAAGATCCTGGATATGAGCATCAATGCATAGTTCCTTCCTATGGGGTCATCTAAAGAAGCAATGGTGGACAACAGTAAAAGGATACGAAAGACCTCAGCCTAACTCAAGACCTCACTCACGACCATAATGAACGGAGATGATGCACTTCATATTATCTGTTCCAAGCAATAACTCAAGGCCTTCATACAGTCAGAACTGTTTAATCCATGTCCACGACTGATGCAAGGTCAAGGAATGAGAAATCCACATGTGGCCATATAACAAAATTCATATTGACCATTTTATGGCATTTGCTTATTTTGAAATTATTGAAGCAAACCCATCTAAATCCTGGATATTTGTCAGCTGTAATGATAGAAATCAACTTTACAATGTAATTTGATATTGAAATGTGTAATAAATCCAAAATATTTATTTGGTCATATCTCATAATCATCCAGATATATTTCTTCATAACTGTTGTTTTAATGACTGTCTGAGCATAACCTTCTATTTTATGGAGTAATCATTTAGTTTAGCTTCCTAAACCAAGTTTCCATAAAGAAGTCTGGGGTGTATAAACCAAAATTTTAAATTGAAATATCTTAATATTTTCCAAACATAATTTTCTGCCTTGTGCATTAAAATCAAGGTTAGACCATACACTAAAATCATGAACTTACAGAATTTTGTTCAATTTCCTTTACTCTTAAAGTTTATTTAGGAGCACTGTGTCCAGAAAACATCATGTGAATAAAGACTCTCATTGGCTAAGTCAGCCTCTCAGCTGATGGGAGTCCTGCGATCAGCTGACGTTCTCTGAAGTAGTTTCCAAGTCTTTGAAATTGGCTATAGATCTGTAGTAGTAGCATATGTTGTCTAACCAATAGAACAGACTTAGTCTGTCACATCGACACAATTTAGGCTGCTCAGTTTTACGTCCCAAAACTTTGTTTGTGAACAAGCTCTAGAATATAAACCCACCTTTATATATAGTATTACCACTTCTGTGATTACCGAATGTGGTTATAATTTTGATCTTTACAGTTCATATTTTAAAAGGCAATAATGAATGCTTATACCTTGTCTTAATAGTTTGAACTCCGTATGTGAGAGTAGCAGTTCGATTTATTGTTAACAATGCACACGTACAGTATATGTGATTCACAATACCAAACAAACATTATATTGTAAATATAAATACCAAGTGTCTGCTATGGCAGTACTGCTGTAATATTTCTTATCAACACCAACCAAGCAGATCATCATCTGTCTGAAATCCCAGGCAGGGCATCAATAACCTAACTTGGTTTTGTTGACACTGTACTGTCTAGATGATACAGAAGCTACCCAGTTATTGATATAGCAATGTAAGAGAGTTCATTGATAATCAACACTGCACTGTGGCAGCAGTTATTTCCATTAAAAAATTGCAACACAATACTCAGTTGTTTCCATTTTAGAAAACATTTTCTTTTCTGTCTAGAAATATATATTATGTGTAGTAATACACGGTATTAAATTAAGCATAAACGGCAAAAAACATCAATGCAATGTTTTGCAGCAAATTAACAACATCATGAAGTGAGCACAGTTGTGGAGCATCAAAATACAACAATGATTATGATTGAATGCGGTGGTGCTGCCATTGTATTTGAAATATTGAAAACATTGTTTTGTGTAATCTCACAGGCAAATGTTGTCAAAATGTAGTGAAATGAAATACACTTTGAAGGATAGTTTGTAGCAGGTCACAATTAATTTTTGTAATGTTAAATACATTAAAACCTTGACTTGAATTAATACCAGGGATACCAAAGATGTGTAGTCCATAATATTTATCCAATTGTAAGAAACCAGTGATGATGTGATGATATCGTTAGTCCAAGTAAAGGACATCACTGGTTATGCCTTTTAGATATGAAAATGAGCTATCAAGTTCTTTAAATTGCTTAGCTTAATTTCTTCTATAAATGCAAGCTAAAGTAAAATCCATTCTGCAGTTATACTGAACAGCAACAAAGACTTTCACATGATATGAAAGTACAAAAATATTTCACAAAATATTCCATGGCAATTTGCAGTGTTTTATTTAAATTTTAACATCAAGTTTGAGACTGTTTTCTAATTAAAAAATCAAGTAACGGATCCGAGAATCCTAAACACTAATGTGAAAACTATGCTCAGGTATGTACCTTGACTGCTTGCTGCAGATATTTTATCATGATCACTAGGCATTTTATCATGTGTAACTTCTTGTTTTATTCCTTTGAAAGTATAAACAGTTGGAGGGATGGTGCAATTGTAAGGAGCACTGCTGAATTTTGCCTTTTCGTTGAAATAATCCCTTGTTGTGGAATATTGGGCCTGCTTGCAATACCCAAGGTGTGGTTCTAGGCACCTGATGTATTCGTCAAAGGCACTGCAAGAAATTGTAGAAAGGCTTTGGGGTTAGTATGAAAAAAGACATCAAACACTACTTAAGGTGCAAATTGTAGCAGTTCTTCTGTCTGCTTCTATTTCTGAATATTTTATTTACTTCATCAAATTGGAATGGTCAGACTTGGATATTTAACTTTATAATGTGTGGGTGCCTTCCTTTAGACAAAATATTGAAGTTGTAATTGCTCTTACAACAAGGTGACAACAGGACAACAGGTTAATCAGCCATAATTTCCTTGAGTTACATCATTGCCACAGATACAATACCAATACAATTTTAGCACATGCAATGTATAATTGATTAATACTGTTCTAAGAAATTGTAGTAGTAGTGGTAGTAGTGGTAGTAGCGGTAGTAGTAGTAGTAGTAGTAGTAGTAGTAGTAGCAGTAGCAGTAATAGCAGTAATAGCAGTAACAGCAGTAGTTACTGTAGTAGTAGTTCATTTTATTGTAATGCAGTGGGCTAGGTACATTGACGTATGTTCCTTGGTTCACATTGTGAAGCCGTCTTGGTCTTACCTGCATACTGTGTTGTAGTGTCCACGTGTGCCAGCCAGGACCTCAATTTGTATCTGAGATAAATACTTGTTGCAGGCAAAGGCCACACCCTTCACATAGAGCAGGTCACATGAGAGCGAGAAAGCCACCACACATGTCACATGACATAGCACTGCAACTGACAGCAGGTTCATTGCATAGGTGACCATATCCATGGTGACCCTTTGCTGAAAAATAAAGTAGACATCTTTCAGTTTTGAAGCATATTTTCAGAACATGCCCTGTTAGCCTAACATTAGTCGAGTGTGGCACTATTGGCCAAATGTCAACCAATTGTAGGCCCTTTGAAGTCCCAAATCAAATGTTTTCATTATTTCTGAGTATTCTTCATCAGTCTATCCTTAAAAAGGTGACTGAATTTCAAGCTGTTTAAGCTGTTTAACAAAAAAAATAAAATGGCAACTGTGTGGCCTAATGGCTAAAGCATCCACCAATTTAACATTGGCCAGCTCTGCGGAAGGTCCTGGGTTCAATCCCTGGCCTGGGCACTCTACATGAGCAACATCCCAGCTGAATGTCAATTGCATAAGATGTTACATTGGAGGTGCCTTTACATGGTATTTATGCTGAGGCAAGTAAAAGACCTCAACCATATTATGTCTGCCTCTGGAAGCTGGTCATATAAGCAAGCTCCAGACACAATAGCATTGAGACATAACTTCTAGGGAAAATGCAATGGTAAGAAATAAGGCTTTAATTACCATACAATGTTAAAATCCCTTTGAAAATTTCTTGTAAATATTGATGCCTAATGAATGTTTGTGTCATCATCCATCGTCAAGCATTGACCATCACTCGCCAACCAGCAGTTCCTGCACTACATGCATTTGTATATATTGTGATCTCTGTGCTATTACATCAATGTATAAATATATGGACTATGCCTTGTTGTACTCCTAATTCAAATGTTGTACTTATATTAACATTGCGATAAGGACCAGTATTAACTGCAGTAATATATGTATTTAGTGTTACTGTAGATATGATATATGTAAACAAAACCTAATGCTCAAGTAATACCTCATTGTGATCTGACACAATAAATATAGGACTCATATAACCATGCTATTGTTCAGCAACTGGGACCATGGATGTGTAGATTATCTATTAATAATGTATACCATGCATATATATTGAATATAGGAACAGTGAATAGAAGTAGACCTAATAGATCTTTTAATCTGTTATTTTGACAAATGTATCATGTATGATATAACTGTGTCAATAAAAGCATATATAATGTTGCGAAGCTTAACATAAATGTAATAAAATGCTCACAGCTCAACATGAATGTCGATCAACCTTCACAAGTCTATCAGCATGTGTTTATCTAGAAGAGGTAATGGTAGGTTGAGTCATTCACATCAGGAGTGTTTAACATAGGGGTCTGGGCTACAGGAGCATAAATCAAGAGATGGAATGAAAATGTTTGACACAGGATTGATAAACAGGCCCTTGTAATATTTCTTGGCAGATCAAGATCAGGATAGACTATAAGGAAAAATGCATTTGTTCCATTAATCGAATTATATTAGATTCGCTCTCATTTCTTCATTCACTTCACTTCATCAACACTTCTACACACCACTGCACTCGAGAGTTTCTGTGCCTGATGCTGTTGACAGTTATAGTTGGCGTTTCTTGAGCCAAGAATAGGTCTCTGATCCGCTTCAGCCTATTGTCATCGGCGGTCTTCCTGTTGCTACGTCTGAGCCGTTAAGCTGACCATCAACAACGTGAGTGCAGAAGTTTCTCTGCTTTACATTTAGTGGAAAAGCCTCCCCATGTGCTATATTTTGAAGACAGAAGAATAACGCTTTGGGTATTGCAAGTTATGGCTAAAGGGCGTCCGAAGAAAGAACGCAGTTGTACTGTATGTGGTAGAGCTGTAAGGAATCACGAGGGTCCGATTGGTCCCGGCAAGTGCAGTCAGTCGCCATCTTTAAGCAGAGCTGTAGCAGCATTGAATGGAGCTGGTAGCACAGTTGAAGAGGGGGGAGGCTTACTGCGAATGAATGTAATTCTGATTATGGTGGGCACAGTCAGGGCTCAAGAGAAGATGAAGTGTCACGAGAGAGCGAATTTTTGGCTGAATCTAATCAACCCAGATTGTCAGGCAGCTTTAAACACACTGCAGGGGGTTCGTCTTTATTGGGTTCAGTCGTGGGAGGCGAGAGAGGTTCTTTCAGTAGGCCGCCAATTCAGGTATCAGGGGCATTCGCCCCATATCGTGAAAAAGTTGGGAGTGAGGAGAGAAATTTGTCAGTAGCCAGTGGTTCCTCCATTGGTCGTGCTGAGGCCAATCGGTTGGCTTATGAAACAGATATGATGAGAAGGAGTCAAATGCTTTCAGAGGCACCAGGTTCAAGCCATCGTGAGAGAATTGTGCGATTTATAGACCGGTATGGTAGGGAGAGTGAGGGCGAGCACGAGCAACGTGTCCAGGAGTCAGCCCTCTGTGGTGAGTTCGTTGAGCTAATAGACTTATTGAGCAATAGTGTTGCTGACTGTGATGAGTTCCGAAGTTTCGTGGATAACAACGGTATTGTTAATTTTAAATGTCAACGAAGTAAAAAGGCTATCTCTTACTCATTTAAGTGGCTAGAAGCCTGGAATGTTTATGAACTTATACTCTGTAGTCATTTTGGATTTGAGGTGTTTCGAGAAATGGTCAATTATAGATCTTTTATTCTTACCATGTTTAGTAAATATAAACTCCCTTTCGTTATCACATATGACACGCGACATAGTCAGATGCTAGGCACTCGCAGTTCGCTAAGGTTCACACGTCTAAATCAGGAGCTTTATGTGCTGACCTTTGACTCTTCCGCGTTGCGTAATGTAGTTAAATGTGCTAAGTGTTCATCGGTTGAACATCAAGTCGCCGAATGTCCCTTTCGTGGCCCAGGGCAGGCAAGCGATCTGTCCAAAGTCAGAAAATTTAGTCAGTTTAGCCAATCTCAGCCACAGGTCCAGGTCCAATCACAGTCGCAGGTCTCAGATGAAACCTGCTACCGTTTCCAGGATGACGCCTGTAAGTCAGGAGCAAGGTGTAAGAGAAAACACGTTTGTGTTAGATGTGGTGGTTCCCAGGGGCTTAAGTCCTGTGTCAGATGCAGCAAACCTAGACCTAAAATCGGTAATATTCCTTGAATAGACAATATTGGCAGAAATTACTGCCACTGGTTTATGATCATAACAAGGCTGCAGGTCTATATGATCAATTATGCAATGGCGTGCAAATTGGGCGTCAAGCTGCATCTGACACAGTGATATCTGCAAATTGGCCATCTGCTGTTGATATATATATATATATCTGAGGTCATTGACCATGACCTGGCCCAGGGTCGCCTATATGGTCCTTTTACTATTATCCCATATGTTCAATGTGTTGTTTCCCCGCTGGGAGCGTTCATGAAGAAAGATGGTAGTAAGATTCGTTTGATTCATGATTTGTCTCTTCCTCCGCTTAAATCAGTAAATGCAGACATAAATGCGGATGAGTATTCACTCCATTATGCCTCGGTTGATGATGCTGCTGCTTTCTGTAGTAAGTTAACTTCACCTTATATGGCCAAACTCGACTTAAAGGACGCTTACAAGCACGTGGGGGTCAGTCCGCTTGATTGGCATCTGCTTGGCCTCACTTGGGGCGTAGCTGAGGGTTTCCCGGTTTTATTATTTTTCCAAGGTTCTCAACTTTGGGCTCCACTCAGCGCCTGCCTTATTCGATCAGTTTGCTGGTGCACTACAGGCTTTCATGTGGCACGAGGGCGTTTGTCTCGAGGTAGTTCGGTACGTAGACGATTTTCTGGTAGTAGCACCATCCGAGAGTTTATGTCAGCAGAATCTTAACCTAATGCTCTCTGTATGTGGCAAGGCTGGCTTTGCAGTTCAGGCCAGCAAGGTATCTGGGCCAGCAAGAGTAATTGAGTTTTTAGGCATCGTAATCGATGCGGAACGCTTCGAGCTTCGCATATCTGGTGAGCGGGCTTCAGAGATTAAAGCAATACTCGCCGGGTGGCGCTTGAAGCGGATTGGCACCAAGCGGGAGTTGCAGAGCCTGGTAGGAAAGTTAGCCTTTGCCACCAGGGTCGTTCGCACGGGTCGCGCCTTTCTTGGTAGGCTTATTGGTTTATCTAAGAGGGCCAAGCAGCTTCATCACAAAGTTCGTCTTTCAGCTGAGGCCTGCGCAGACATCGCTTGGTGGGAGCAATGTAAAGACACCCATAATGGGGTGCAGTTGTTTAAACTTGTTTAAACTTGATTGGTCAGTAGGTCATGTAAATCATTTATATACAGACGCCAGTGACTATGGTTATGGTGGGGTTCTTGGTAGGTATTGGTTCGCAATAATATACTCAGGGGAGTGTGCTGACCTTGTCCTGCATTCCATGAATTGGTGTGAAATGCATGCCGCAGTAAAAGCAATGGCAACATGGGCCAAGGACCTTTCGGGGGCCAAGGTCATATGTCACATTGACAACTCAGCTGTGTGTGGCATACTTAATAAGCTGTATACGCCTGTAGTCGAGCTTATGGAGTTTGTTAGGCACTGGTGTCTGTTGGTGGAGAGGTACTCTGTCGCTGTGGCTGTGGTCTACATAGCCTCTAACGATAATGTTGATGCGGATTTCTTAAGTCGGGGCAGGATAGATGAGTTCATTGCTCGTAATGGCAATGTAGTGCCGGAGCGTGTCTGGAATCTTATTTGATTCATTTATATTCTTTCAGAGTTTGATCGTAGGGTAGTTGGTCTGGTAACATCGGGGCTAGCGTTCAACTCTCGCAAGTCCTATTCTGCCGCACCAGGTATTTGAGGTTTGCTCAGGTCTACTCGCTCGATCCTCTCAGTCTCTCTGAGCTGTCTGCTCTTAGATTTATCACATATTTTTCATCTTCCGGTTTGGCTTTGTCCACTATTAGAGTGTAGTTATCAGGTGTTAGAGCCTGGCTCATATCATTGGGGTGTCACCCACCCAATATCTATACAGTTAGAGTTAAATGGGCATTAAAATCTGTGGAACGCTCTGCTCCTTGCCCAATGCAAGCGAGGCCAGTATCTTATTCCATGCTGGCTCATCTCCATGTAACTGTTGATTTTACATATAATAATTTTATGTTGCTTAGCGCTATGACGCTAGCATATTTTGGGTGTCTGTGTGCGGCCGAATATTGTTATAATCTGTCAGTTTCGCCACCCTTACTCCCAGGTGCCTTCTCCTTTCATGGAGCATCAATTCCTTTCATGTTAGTCAAAGTGGCATCTTCTAAGAATTCTATAAAAGGCTATAGGTTGCTCCGGAACACGTATCTGTGCCTTTTGTAGCATAAAGCTCTATCTGATTGCTAGAGGCTCGGCTGCTACTCAGCCAGTTTTTCTATTTCAAGATGGCTCTCCTCTTACTCATGCCAGTTTTTCTAGTTCCATGAAGAGGCTGTTTCGTCTTGCAGGGATTTCTGCAAGCAATATTACCCCACATTCTTTAAGAACAGGTGTGGCAACAGATGCGGCCGCTATGCAATTGCCCGAGTCCGTAATTTTCTATTATTATCTGAATTATTCTGAGATTTGGGTAGTGTAAATTGCTATCTGCGTCATCACATATACTCTATAGCAGTATTTTGTTTGTCATTTTTGCTATAAAATTTCATTCATAATATAGGCAGTCTATGCCATAATTATTTTGTATTCATAATTGTATGAGTAATTCTTGTATATGAGTAATTCCAATTATGTTTGCATGTTTGATATTATGAGGGGCTACCACAAGAGCAACCACTTGAGTTGTGTTGCTTTTGGCACTTTATTGTATGTCTGAGTGAATGTTGTGTAAGCCAATAAATGGTTCATTTGTCCACACTTAATCTTTGTCCTAGTTGTTTCTGATTATTAAACATTTACTGTAGTATTGCGTATGTAAAGCCATATCATTTAAATATCCATAGAAAATAATCTCTGTTGAAAATGGCATTGTGATATGAATAGCAGTTGATAAGTATGGAGGAATAGTTTCACAAAATTCCAACCATTTTCCATAATTGCCCATGAACCCCAGGTTGTCCTCAATGCATACTGATAGGTTGTCGTGAATCGTGTGCTTCTTGTGAACCAACAGAGACTTATAGCTCAAGAGCAATAATACTTATGTAGCTCTTCTACACGCAACACCAGCTACTCGTTTTGTCCAGATGAGGAAATTGGCTCACTTTTGGCATGCTGGCATCTGCCTCAGCCTTGTTATAAGGAATTGATGTTCCGCAGCACTTCCTGCTAGATAGTCATACTCACAATGACCAGAGGTCAAGCAGAAACAAGCTGTTAGATCTCCCAAATCTAAAATAGATACCGTCTAATCTGAGATTGGACTTTATACCACGCTTGAGCCTTTTCTTCCAAGAATTTGGCTTGATAAATAATTTTGATATTGACTGTGGGTGAAGAAACAACCTGTATAATATATTTTTCATTAACTAGTGGAATCTGAAATTTCCAAAACAAGCACATTTTAATGAAATTACTAACTGCCCAAGAACTGTTTAATTTGATAATCACACTGATTCCTTGGATGGAAAAACTCAAATGTCATAGTGGTATTATGATAATCACAATATAACATGCTCAATCAGCTAGACATCAGCATGACATTTATTTATACAGCTCAGGCCTTGTGACAAATCGGAAAAGTATATTTTGGACAGACCCTGATAACTTGCCAATCGGACCAAGTTCAGGCTGATTGACACTAATGCTGGGTTTATAGCGAGCCAGCAGTGCAGATTAGTGCCGACTATATATATAGAAATACAAGTGTGGTTTGGGCTGAAAGTTTGAAGTCTATAATTACCAATAACCAGCCCTGAAAAGTCCTGGGCCTCCTCATGGCAAGGGTTAATTACACTGCGTCCCAGATAGCATTCCAAATCAGCCCAGCATCGTTTCCATGTGGGCCACTATTGTAACCACATCATATAAACGTTGCCGACATTGCGCCGACGTTGAAATAATTTGAAATGCTGTCTGTCAAATGACAGTGGCCAACACAGAGCTCTGCCCAATGCACAGATGACAGTTATGCCTGTCGAGCTACCCCACACCTAGCACAGATGTGAATGACTTTTCAGAATAACCCTAGATCATAGTGACTCCATGGATTAACTCTCATTAAATTTAATATCACTCAGTTACTTACTTACACCCAGAAATTCTTGAACATCCATACAGATTGACTCCATTGTCAGACATCCACCCAATGCTTCACTGGCCAGTGGACCTTTGCTGATTAATCTGCCTGAAGCTTGCATAATTATCAGGTTTCACATTAGGCATGGAGCTACATCAAAGGCATGCACACATAATGTAATAATTACATTTATCCATGTTGAGAGGAGCTTAGTCATTTGGATCAGCTGGTAATGCAATGGTCATTTGGCTCAAGTATCTGGCATGCTCGAAGAAAAATGCCTCTAAGCAGGTGTAATATAAGACAAGAAAGGAACATTTTGGAAGGAGAATATTTTGTGTGACCTCCATTGAAGTTTACCAGAATCATTTTCTAAACCATTAGTTTTTCCCCATATAAATTAAGGGGAATTAGAATTTTGACATGAAAACCACACGTAATAGTAGGATATGATTTTATGTGTAGGTCATTTTTAACCTCTACATGTTGGCAAAATTCAATGATTCACTTTTCCAATTAGTAAAGATGGTTTTAATTTTGACTCTCCCATAATATCCTGAAGTGAGAGTTTTGATGTTATCTCATGTGATGTAATAGCTATTGACACCAGTGGCAAGACACTATAGAACCTTACTGCTAAGGCCATACTTTAAAATATATAATATATGAAATTGAAAGTGAGGTGATCTGACTGGTGAGGTGAAATACAGTTGCTAGAACAGACCATATTTTACAGTTGCCAGAATAGCAAACTTAAGGTGTTTTTGGAATGGATTCACATTGTACTAAGTGATCTGACTCTAGGGACACTAGTCCCATTAATAATGCACAAAAGGAATCAGCTGTTGTTGAATTACGTGCACGAACAATAGCAGGAACTCCAATATGATGAACTGGGATTTAGAGGAAATTACACGTTTTGGTGGATATGTTTTAGGTTTGCTTAGGCTCTGTACTATGTAAACTGGAATGTGAACCACATGTGACCCTACAAGACCCATGGGATAAATGCGTAACATGGTGTGGAATCAAAGCCTTATAATTCTCATCATTACGTCTGCCTCTGGCACTAGTCAGACTAAGCTTCCACATTGATACAAGACAATACAATGCTATGCAGTGCATTACAATGTGATTTAAATTTAAGTAAATTTTCAGATGCATTCAGCTGACATTAGAAAGCCTTGCAATCATCATTACTGCCACAAGTCAAGTTTCCTCTGCATCTGAATGGGGTCGAATTGATGCTGTGGGAATTACTCTGGATTGCCCTCGTGTGAATGTTTTTGCAAGGCTTGAATATTCTGGACAGGAAATAAGGCAGACTGAACCCTGCAGGTAAATATTCATGGAAAGCATGGCCAATACATATATTAGATTTCATTGTACAGAAAAGACCATCAACAGATAAATACTCGTTTTATTATCTCATAAAAGCAACACAGCCGAAGATATTGAGTATGAAATGTTGTAAGTTTCAATAATTTTAAGTTAATAGCTTGAATAAATATAACACAGCTGTGCTTAGATCATCTCTAAAATATCGTATTTGTATCATATTTTTGGTTAGCATCACCTGCAATGCAATTGATATTTGTTTTTATCTGTGAGAATAAATTAAACTTACTGAATTCAGGAAAATAAGTAGAATAGCCCACTCAAAGAGTAAATGTAGTGTAAACGTAAATGTAAATTGAGTTGATTGTCTGAGTTATCACCGTCCAAGCAGTCTCAACCGACTTTACAATTACACTCTAGGAAGGCCTGTTCAAACTTGAGCTTTTCTCAACTCCCTGGGGAGTATACAGTCCGTCACACAGAATTACCTGCAGAGGCTAAGCACTTGCAATTGCCATCACTGCATCTAGGCAAGTACCCATTTACACCTGGGTTGAGTGAAGCAAGGAGTTACGGAGGATCTGCTAAGTTCCTCCATGCCATGGAGGGGACTCGAACCTACAACCATTCGACTTGAAGGTGGGCGCTTTAACCACTAGGCCACGGCACCTCTGCATACACCCAGCCCTATCAAATCATCCATTTGCCTGCCAATTAAATGGTGATATAAGCTTCTCACTCCTACCAAATTATTGTTTGTATTCCTTGTTGTCTGTTCATAAGGTGACCCACACCTCAGTTATGTAGCTTTTAGTGGTCCCTTGTTAAGGCATTTTAAAAATAGCTTTTCTTCTCTATCACATAAGTGCCTTATAGACAAGAGTCTGTGCATTCCTCTCTCTCTCTCTTTTTTTTTGTAGTGTATGTCAAAATATGTATGGTAAGATTGTGTGTGTTAACAGTCTTTTCTTATCAAATTATTCTATTCTATTCTATTCTATTCCAGTCCATTCTAGATGGTGTCATTTAACGGTAATATGTATTGACACAATCACATGTATAAGAATTCTACGGAACACACCCTATTGTACTGTTAGGAGCAGTTGTGTGACAGGAACATTGTGCATCTTTAGTCATGTGATTTGGATTAGTCAATACAAT
Source organism: Alitta virens (assembly GCA_932294295.1). Classification (NCBI taxonomy): domain Eukaryota; kingdom Metazoa; phylum Annelida; class Polychaeta; order Phyllodocida; family Nereididae; genus Alitta; species Alitta virens. The sequence goes on from OW028581.1 coordinate 20,113,615, forward strand.
ATAGATAGGAACAACAAATGAATAATTGCATTATACGAGTCCTTTATCCTTTTTGGAATTGTTAAGGACAATTCAAATATTTTAAATGGTCTAAAAGAATGTTACAAATTTTTTATCCTTTAATTGCCTGGAAAATAGAGAAAAATTTCAATAGTTTAGATAATTCGATGTTGATTAGCTAAGGCTGCAGCTGGGTGGCCTAGTGGTAAAGACATTGGCCAGTTAATATATTGGTCGGCTCCTCTGAAGATTGTGGGTTCGATTCCTGGCCTGCCAGTGGGCACTCTTCACGAGCTACATTTCAGCTGGATCCTGGGTTTGATCCCCGGTTGAGCCTAAGTTGGATGGCTGTTTCTTCCTTTATCTCATTGCCATGGTATCTGCCTGTCTTAATAAGCCCATTAGGTGCAAAAATATAGGACATAAAACCCTAATCAACCCTCGCACCCACATCTCAGCTAAATGTTGGTTGCAGGAGATGTTAAAATGGTAGTGCCTTTCCCTTGATGTCTATGATTGGGCATGTAAAACAGCCATGGGAGTGAAATGTGTAAGATGGTGTTGAATTCATTTCTAAGGATCATCTCATCATTATGACATGTCTGCTTCTGGCAGCTGGTCATATAAGCAGACTAAGCTCTTCACTCGTTATTGTAGCACTGAATCAAAGAAAAAGACGTTCTATGTTGTTAATATCCCAGCCATTAGCCTGACCCTAATCTAGCAGCAGAATTTGAGCTTCTGCATCTGTTTGTTGCTCACGTATTAACCATGAAGCCTTTTAACCTCTTACTTAGAAGCCATTTCTGACCATTAGGCTTGTTTGTACGACTGGTCATCAATACAGAGCCTTGCGGTTGAATTTTTTCGTAGGTGATAGATACATTTCAAACAAATTAAAGTGAAGAATATTTAATCCAAAATTTAATCCAAAAGTCAATTTAAAAATCAAAACCTACAGGAAGTAGCTTATTCTCCATTCTCCATATTTGCATACAAATAAGGCCTGGTTGCCAATTGGCAGCAAAGCTGGTTTCTATGGCATGTATCAACAAGTAGAAAACATATAATTATGAGATTTATGATGGTGACTTGGCTTTCAGAATAGTGTATTTAACTCATGTAATTTAGCACAATCCGTCATATATACCTCACTATTCAATAGATAATCCCTGCTATTTTCCAGCTTGAAGCCACCTCATTGTTGCTAGAAATACTTAAATGAATATATAATTTATGACAAATACCTAGTCAACATATAAGCACAAAAATATATGAAACTTTCCAAGGCAAAAGATATCCATCATTTGTTGATTTGCATGCAGAATAATCATTGTACAAATACATAAGCAGCTAAATGACACTGGCATTTTTTCAAAACAAACTTCTGCAGCTATCCCTCTATGATTCATTGTTTTAATTTCTTTCATATACAACTGATAATGCCATCAATCATAATAAATAAGACTGAATTATTCTGATATTCACTTTAGAAGGTCACAATGAATAATCCAGGAAACATTCACAAAAAATTGAATAGCTTATTAAGTGAAAACGAGGAAATCTGTTTGGCATTAGGTGTAACTTAAAGGGGAACTCAAGGATATCTGTGAGTTAAGTTTATAAGTTCAATTAGATGTAAAAAAATATATAGCAACTTAAAAAAATATGTAAAAGACGACTTCAGCATGATTTTAAGCCTATTCAAAAATGCTATTTGCACCACCCGCCACAACGCTGGGGGGAGGGGGGGGGGGGCGCTGCCATTATTGCATGCGGCGCTGCCATTATTGCATGCGGCACACAAGGCTGGTGACGTCACTTATTATGTCCTACTTGGCTACTGAATACTGAGCTTTGGGCCACATATCAGCCGTAATTAACTAATAATTCTGCACACATTGCAATCTGTTTCATTGTTCATTGCAATTATGACAAGAACAATCTGAAGAGATAGCATACCATATGTTAATTGTACTTTCATGTGATTAATTAACAGGAAATTAAAACCGATTGATTGCAGTGAGAATAATACAAGTTTTCAGCATGAGATCTAGGGTAGGCCTATAGAGGCTCATTTATGCATGGATAATTAATCGCATTGTGCTCAAATTGTTCAGTGGATATTTTCTGGACGTTTAGTGAGAACCGTGACAATGCGTGGCATGCTCTTATAACAAAAGCTCTCAAAAACAAAGGCTCAATTGCAATTTACACCTGTTTCTGAACTTAAGACTGAATTGACGGGCCTCCAGCATAGTTGGCCCTGATTGGCTGAGAGCTAGGACAACAGTGATGTATTTCCGGCCAGTGCCAAACACCCGTGATAGTCAAATATGGCGGCCTCCCTAGTTCTCAACAGGCTAAGCACATATACAAATTATGAATAATGTGGATGTGTTTCAGTGGACCCAAGCTAATATCTGAGAGAGGCAAAGTGCTGAAGGGTTTAGTTCCCCTTTACCTATTGTGCTAAGTTGTTAGTTTTCTGATCACATCAAATGCTGATTGCAAAATGTAATAGACAAGTCTGTGCTTTGAGAAGGTTGAGTACTGTACTTGACACAGACAGGGATACTCTTCATGAGCTACGTCCCAGCTGGATGTCATGCGTTAAGTTGGCGGTCCCTTGTACTCAGTGTCTATGCTGAGGCAAGTAATGGGGTGTGTAACATGGGTGGACTCTTATCTCTCTCTCACTTCATCAATTAACCCTCACTACCAGCAAGAGCTTGCCTTAGAGGGCTGGTTTCCATATCTATATATCTATATATCTAAGTTAAAAATAATTCTAATTCTAATTCTATCAAATATTAATATATGGTGACTTATCATTACAGATAGGCATTCCATGATTTTCACTCCAATAACAATGAATTGTTATGCCATTCTAAATATGATATGAGTCATTGTATCTTCGTAGGATAAAATATATGCCAGTCAATGTCACAAGGTTAAATTTGATGCTCTTCCTCCAATTATTATATCACATGCGATTTCTTTCAACAAAATTGACAACTTACAACTTAAGGAGGTGCTAACTTGGCTCACCCTATTTACAACACTGTAAGACATGGTTTTAAGTCTTTTAGATACAATAGTGCAATGCTATGCAATAAGTAACCCAATGATTTTAAGAATCTTAATTTAAACGATTTTAAGAATGCTACTCGAAATTGGAAGCCTATCTGTGAATGTAACTCATGAATGCTCTTATTTTCTATGTTTTAAGAAATACAATTATTTTTATCTTATCCAATTAATTTTATCTTATCCAATTATTTTTATCTTATCCAATTATTTTTATCTTATCCAATTATTTTATCTTATCCAATTATTTTATCTTATCTTCTCTGTATTCCATGATATATTCATAGAATAAAGCACCCATTTAACATTTTTCTGTCTTTTTCAATTACTAAAGTGGATATTTTCCCACATTTATAGCCAGTTTATGAGTACAATATCTAACAACAAAACTTGGTGAATTAATGACATTTATACGTCCAAGAAAGCACCATAAAGCACATAGGCCTTAAGAAAACATCACCTCAACTGAAATAAATAAAACAAATTGAGAATGAAGAACAATCAGCATTTATAAAAAAAAGAGTAGCTTGGTGGCCTAATGGTTAAGGCATCCGCAAATTCCACATTGGCCAGCTCTGCTTAAGGTACCGGGTTCGATCCCCGGCACAGGCATTCTTCATGTCTTTGAGCTACATCCCAGCAGCTGGATGTCGATCGCATGAGATGTCAAAGTGGAGGTGCCTTGCACATGGTGTCTATGCTGAGGCAAGTAAAAGACCCCACCGATGAGGTAAATGTGTAACATGATGTGGACTCCTCTCTCTATCACCCCATCAATCAACCTTCGCTTGCTAAGAGGGCTGCACTTTCCATATCTCTCTATCTCTCTATCTATCCTTCTATCTCACAATCCATCCCCTGCCACACAGACAGTCATCATCAGCTATATCTCAGCTGGATGTCAGTTGCATGAGACTGTAGATCAATTGTTGGTTGATCATACTAGGTGTCTGTGTTGGGGCAAGTAAAACACCCCTCATTAAGGGTAAACATACAACAGTGGGGACTTCAAACCTTACAATCTCATCATAACATCTGCCTCTGGCAGCTGGTCATATAGACTGACTGAGCTTCCGACCAGTAGCATTTAGACATTGCCATTGTTAAAATAATAAACTCTATATTTGAACTCATGCAAAAAAAACAGGAATGGACTTCCTTTAACAAACCTACTCTGAGTCAAATGAAATGTATTGAGTTTCGCCAATTAGTTTCTTGTTTTTAATTGAACATATCTTTCATTCAGAAGTAACATATATGTACAAAATTTCACAATATAAGTAACTAATAAATGAAGGACATAGGATAATACACGAAGCCAGATACTGACTTAATTCCAGTGTGGTCCTAGTTGAACACAAGATTGAGTCATTGAAGCGCAATGTACATGATGTGCATAAACAATTTGATATTAGATTTTTTTAAATATAATAACTAGTTATGTACATGGTCAAGTGCCCCTAATGGTGTGCTTGAGTATTCAGGTAACCTTTGACCTCTCCCTTAAAAAAATTATTTTCAGTATTAGTCTTAGCCCAAGGAGATAATTCATTCCATAATGTTGTACTGTTGTAAGAAAAGTTACCAATTGTGACACCAACAGGCCTGGGAACAACAAAGTTGTTTATAGAACCTCGAATTGAGTAGGAATGATTGATTAAAGAAAAGTTATTTTTATATTGAATATAGTCTGACCTGAATAAAAATCTGTCATTAGCGGATAAGTGATAGTTAATGCACTGTGGGAGGCTGATTCAGGATTTATTACACAATAAGAGCAATAACTCACTAATACTATGAGAGTAGACAACTTAAAACTAATTTAAACAGAAGACTTAATCCCTCTTAGAATTGTTAGTTGTTAGTCTTCGGTTGGTTGGTTTTAAAGCAGAATGATTAAATATAATCCACCTTGAAAAGTTATTCTGTTGCATGATGGCGTCAAAAGACTTTTCTCAAATTGAATGCAACTTTGAAATTGGCTTAACACAACTTTTGAATATACCAACTGAGTCCCTTTTTGAAGATAAGCCACTGTTTGAAGATAAGAGCAGCAATGACAAATCACGGTTTGGAAATGAAATTATGGATGCGCTTTTGGATAGAATATCTACAAATACCAAGAGGAGCACAGAAACATCAATTGCCACTTTCAATGCATGGAGAGATTGGCATCAATCCAACCCGAAAAATTGGCTGATTCCCATTTTCCCATTCCTGCACTAACTCCAGAGATGGCAATGGATACCGATTTAAAGTAATGGGACTACTGATTGGCAAGGTAAGTCTATAATTGTTTTCTCAAACTATATATATATATACGGCAGTTTTTTTGGAATCAAAATCTGAAGCGTTTTGTCAAAATATGCATACTGTAGCATATTTTAACTGTTAATTGTAGATTTATTGATGAAGCAAAAACAATCGAGGGAAAACGCTATTGTCCGTCATCCCTGACAGTTTTGGCAGCTGGAATCCAGCGTTATGCACGAGACATCTTAAAAATCTCAGATTTTAAGCCTTTAGTTAAACACAACAAATATTTTCCTACTTTCTATGATGCATTAGATCGGAGGAAGAAATATCTAGTAAAACACAAGGATGAAATAAATGAAGCTGAGGAGGAAAAATTATGGGAAACTGGGATGTTTGATGCTAAGACAGCATCTGGTCTTTTGAATATCGTGTATTTCTACAATATGAAAGTTTTTGGGTTCCAAATGTAGATGAACACGACAAGCTAATGCAGGATCAATATGTGTTTGGATCCCAAGATGGCTTGCAGTACTTGAGATATCTTGGTAGAGCAAGTAAGGCTGTCACGGGCGCAATTGAATTAAAAGCCCAGCCGAAGGTGATCACCCAATATGCAGACAACAGCAATCCATGTTGCATTGTAAACCTGTTCTCAAATACCTGAGTTTACTACCTGATAAGGGGAGATTTTATCATAAGCTACGTGAAAACAAAGATGGCACAATTTGTTTCAGCACCCAAGTTTTTGGCAAGAATACCTTGGCTAAAATAATTAGAACAATGAAGGAAGGAGCTGGGCTAAGCATAGAAAACAAAAATATTAGCGGTCACAGTGGCAAAGTTACCGGCACGACTCGTTTATATCAGAGTGGATTCGATGAACTGTACCTGATTGTGTTACTTAAGTGGTGATTACTAAGAATGGCAAGAAAATCTCACTGGAGTTATAATTATCATTAATATTATTGTTATATAAGGACAATATATATATATATATATATATATATATATATATATATATTAGATTGAGTATTTGTTATTATAAGCACTATATATATAAATATATATATAGATATATCATATTGGGTATTTTGTAAAATTGTTGTGTTTTCCAATTTATTGAAGAAGTTGGTCTCATGTTCCAGTTTTTTTCAATTACAGAACTTGTTTATTGTTTGCCCTAGTTGTCACAAATCCCTGAGTGTTTGACTTAGTTATCACTCCCTGGTGATCACCTAAGTGTTATCAGCTGATAACTGATTTTCTCGAATGGTATTAGGAATATTAGCATTCTGTTAAAGGAAACTTGTATTACTGTATGCTGTAGAAAATTGCAGGTAAATGTTACTGAAACACTGGCAAACTTTCAGAGGAGTCAGTCAGCGTGCGAACAGGCCAATGCCTATAGCCTCTAGACCACCCAATTGCTATTCGTCTGTCTTATCCAATATCAAAAAGCTAGAACGTTGTAGTGGCAGTTGCTCAGTATGAAGACAGTTAAAACAAGCTAAAAAAATTTAATAAAATTAAATGACAGTAACATTTCAAGGAATCCTATATAATTTCAATAGAATAACATTTCAAGGAATTCTATATAATTTCAATAGAATAACATTTCAAGGAATTCTATATAATTTCAATAGAATAACATTTCAAGGAATTCTATATAATTTCAATAGAATAACATTTCAAGGAATTCTATATAATTTCAATAGAATAACATTTCAAGGAATTCTATATAATTTCAATAGAATAACATTTCAAGGAATTCTATATAATTTCAATAGAATAACATTTCAAGGAATTCTATATAATTTCAATAGAATAACATTTCAAGGAATTCTATATAATTTCAATAGAATAACATTTCAAGGAATCCTATATAATTTCAATAGAATAACATTTCAAGGAATCCTATATAATTTCAATAGAATAACATTTCAAGGAATCCTATATAATTTCAATAGAATAACATTTCAAGGAATCCTATATAATTTCAATAGAATAACATTTCAAGGAATTCTATATAATTTCAATAGAATAAAATATCAGGTTTCGTATAAGCCTTACCTCATTGTTGGTTGCTAGCGGCTGGTCAATAAACAATCTAGACAGCTTTTGGATATGGCTCAGTTATAAGAGATCATCAATTGTTGTCAGGCAGTTGACATTGTTTTTTTGTGATTTATGTTTGGCAACTTCCACTATAAAAAACTAAGGTGTAGCCTGTTAATGCTCCACTAATTATTAGGTAAAGTAACTCAAAGTTCAAATGTAATGTCAATCAATACAGAGAAACATGTTATAAAATATTAAGAAAACAGCCCCATGACATCTTATTACCGTCACTATTAAAATCACTTTAAAATTAATGCTACTTAATTTGACCTTGTTGCTGCACTAGGTCCTATCACACGTAACTTCAGAAACTTTTTAAGTGTCCTGACAATGATGCTGTGCATCTTTCTAAAAGCCACTTCAGCATGGATTGGGACCAAACTGTTTGTCTGGTCAGTTTAAAAGTCATTAATTGGATTGTTATTTACTTGTGACAGTTATGATTCCTCTAGAAGGTCGCCATGAATAATCCAAGACATGTTCAGGAGAACTTAGAGGGTTTTTATTCATTAGCAGTCATGCAATGTAGTGCTGTTTTTGACATTCATAGAGACACTTGGACTGAAACTCTGACATTTTTATTTGTATTCCAAATGTCACTATTAATTGTTAATTTGTTATTGGTATACATCAAATCTTGGCAATAAGCCATGGCTTTATATCTTAGCAATAAAGAACAAACACAAATGCTTACAATACTATGGTCGATCATCAGAATACTACGGAAGCCATTTTAAGACTTGACAAAAAAAAGTTAAATTGTACAAACAATTTAGTAAATTGTACAAATAGATTACTAGATGTACAAACGATTCAGTAAATTGTACACATTAAATTATTAAATTGTTCAAACAATTTTACTAAATTGTACAAACAATGTAAAATATACAGACTCGCACAATTTAACAATTTATTACATCGTTTGTAAAACTTTTTAGTATTTTGTCATTGTCCTAAAATGGCTTCCGTACAATAAAATATTGTATAAGATATATAGTACAATGATTAGACATATTTCAGATTCCAATATATACAGTTCAATGATTAGATGCTTCACAATGGTTGAGAATGTCACATTGCTAGTTTTAAGCTTAGCCAGCTTTTATGACCAACTGCTCAGAGCAGACATAATGATGAGATGGCGTCCATTTTGTTTTTCTGTTATAGCGATTTAAATCAAATTTTCTGCTAAATGTGTCAATGATCTAATAAAACTCGAAGATGCAAAATGACGTTATTACAGATTATTTACAATGATTAAATCAATAAACCCAGTAGTGTCATTTAAAGTATAGTGAATTTGGCATAACTTTAAATTAGCTAGATGGTTGGAATTTGACCTTTTGCTAACATTTATGTACATTTGTGTTGGTCCATACCATTTATGGAAAAATATTACTAAAAAATTTTTTGAATAAATAATTTTTTTTTTTAATCCTAGCATACTTAACCTAGGTTTTCACATGCGGGTTAGCACATTTTAGTTCAAATTACCATTTGAAATTTGGTACCAACAGGTGTAATTCTCGACCATATTTTTTTTTAATATCCAACAATCTTTGATCTTGGCCAGGGGATGTACACTGAGCATGAGTGAGCTCCATTACCTTCCACCTTTCTCATTAATTATATCAGATATCTTTTGTGTGAGCAACCCAAGATGCTATGTAAGGACTCAAGATCAAAACCAAAAAATTTATTTGGATTTCAAGATGAAAAAGATGTAATGAAAACTTCACATGATGGCGAGATAAGAATTCTTGGCTGGTTTTTAGTATTATATATATAGTTGTAAATGTGAAATAATACTAAAAGAAAGTGATCCAACAAATGTGGAATAAAGACAGAGCGACAGATAGACAGACAGACGTCTAGAAAGTTAGAGCAACAGCTAGCCAGACAGACCGACACAGACAGACACCGCAACAACTAAACAGATAAACTGACAGACACAAGACTACTAGACAGCTAGAAACAGCTAAACTGACAGATAAACTGACAGACTGGCTGACAGACTGGCTGATGGACTTGCTGAAAGACTAACTGACTGACTGACTGACTGAATTTGGTTATTGACCAAGATTTAGTGAAAACCAGCTAGCCCATGACATACACATGTAAAAGAAATAAGGATTTGCACAATCAGAAGCTTTCAGCTATTCCTGTTGTCTGGTTCACGCTGTTTGTGACGCTATACTGGTGTTATGAAAGTGCATTGACTGTGCGTAAATGTGTTTCGCCTACTCTCTTTATTAGCTTTATGGTGTCTCTTCCAGAGGAGTTATCTTTCAACCGGATAGATCTATGAAATATTCATTACACAAAGGATTGAAGGAACTACAAGACCAGTGGCTACTTTGTTGGTCAGGTAACAAGTACGCCCTGCATATCATGTTCTCATTGCCATTTTATTTGGATCATGATCACCAAGATCAAAGCCACTAGAAATTTCATAACAGAGCAAACTTGTCTTATTAAGGGGGCATTCACACTGTCACATATAAGCCCTACTTATGATGAAGGATGGCAAAAATGGACTATACATGCTTACTCGTGGGTCTGTTAATCACGCATAAATGCTTTCCAGGAGCGTACCTGAGGCAGTCGTAGATTGCTCGCCAAACGTCCATCATACGCTCTCCGAACGTCCGTCAAACACTCGCCAAACGTCCGTTGCCAAGTGTCCGTCAGGCATCCGTAAGGCATCAGGCACTCTTAAAGCCACTATCTCACATAGCCGAGTGACAATGCAGAGTAATGACGATTGCTGGCAAACAATGAATCGGCTTCACTCTTGGTCATTTGCCAGTGAGAAAAAGCAAGTCAGCAAGACTCGCCGATTGCTCGCAGATTGCTTGCCGATTGCTCATTGCTCGTCGATTGCTCGCCGATTGCTCCCCTTCTTTACACGCCGACCACTCGGCGAGGAAATCACATCCACACAGCATTCCATGTGACCAAGAGTACTCCCAGAGTGACCAAGAGTACTCCCAGGGTGACCAAGAGTACTCCCAGAGTGAATAGCGAGTGCACAGCGAGTAAATCCCGTGTAAATCCCGAGCAATTCTAGAGCAAAATTGCTCGGCGACACTCCTAGAAAGTTTTAAACATGTTTAAAATTTCACGATCGGTCTACGAGTGTTGCCGAGTGTTCGAGCTTTTCCAGAGTGGTTGGCGTGCAAAGCCGAGTATTCCCGACTGCCTGATTTATTAGGCACTCTGCATCACTCTGCATTACTCGGCATTGTCACTCTGCTATGTGAGATAGGCCCTTAATTAGATTGCTGATAAATCGCTCACAGAATGCTGATAGATCACTCATAGATCGCTCGTAGATCACTCATAGATTTCCCGTACATCACCCGTGCGAGTGGTTCAAGGATGGGGTGGCTACATATGGGCAAGGATGGCCACGGACGAACGTAGAACGTATGTAGCACATATGTAAAACATACTTAAAATGCTCGCCGACTGACTCCTGAGCAAGTTCGTAACTAATATAAACAATCATTCATAGATTCGCCGAAGTTTTAAACATGTTTAAAATTTTTTGCCCTCTCCACGTATGATCAAGGATGATTCAGCAGAAGGTGCACTTTCTTTTGCACTTGTTTTGGTTGACCTGAAGCACTGTTGCTGATCAGAAACAGCAAACATTAATTGATTTAGGCTAACAAACTGTTAACTGCTAAACTGTTTTGATTAATAAGTCTTAATTATGTCTTGGTGTTAGCTATTGCCTGTGGGAGGCTGAATTATGATTTATCACATGAGATGAGAGTAGACAACTTAAAACAAATTTAAACAAAAGCTCTTAGAATTGTTAGTTGTTTGTTATCAGGTGGTTGATTTTAAACAGAATAGGCATTGTCTGCAATAAGTGTGTCTGAAGCAGTAGAGCTCCACTGCACATGGATCTTAGTTGTCACAATGATATTATCGGATGGTGAGATATGCAGATAGAAACAGGTGGTCTTAAAAATAAAGCATTTTAAAAAATGAGGTTATCTTAATCGTGAGGTGGTCATAATAATGAGTTGTCTTCACACAGTGGTCTTAATAGTGAGGTTTCCTACTAGTGAGGTGGTCTAAATAGCGAGGTGGTCTTAATTGTGAGGTGATGGAGCATTGTGGTCTAATGGTGAGAGCACTGGCCTGCTAAACCACTTGCACTCCGGGTGATACCAAACTCTGATGCCAAACTCCGATACCAAACTCTGATATCAAAATTGATACCAAACTCTGATACCAAGATACCAACACAGAATTACTTCCTGATTTCATACTCAACGCCAAGCACCGGTGAGCAGAATTCAATTCTGAAACAGGCGCTAAACAAATACATAGACATTATCATCTTATATTGTAGTGGTCTTAACTATCAAGATGTCTTATATCGAGGTGTTCTTATGGTAGTGGTGCGGTTTTGTAATAAAATGGGCTTAATAATGTTTACTATTGCTAATAAGATTGTTTATTGATGGCCCTATCTAGATAGCATTCCAAATCGGACCAGCGTTGTTTCTACATCGTTTTGACGTCGCCCACATAGGGCCGACGTCAAAACAGATGCTATCGGGGTAGTTGTCACAAACCCTTCAGTGTTTGACATAATTATCACTCCTTGGTGAACACTGAAGCAGCAAGCATTATCAGCTACCAGCGAATAATGCCTTCTGGTTGGCTGAGAAGGGTTTAGAGTGGTATTAATGTTTTTACAATGCTGTCTTGTTTGGTTCAAGTGTTGTTTTGTTTCATTAGGAAATGATACATGAAATGTATGCAAACACAGCAGAAAACTGACATCATGCTCTTAGAATCAAGATATATTGAAGAGTGATTCTACGTAATTATTACAACGGTAATAAGATGATCGAGTTCTATGTATTTTTTTAATGCTACACCAATGTTGGCTGGTTGAACTTAAAATGCTTAAATTGTGTTAAATGGAAAGAACATGTGGAGAGTTTGTGAAATGTGATTTAATTTTTCTTATACTTTAGGGCATATATGTCTATGTGGCAATGGCTTACTAAATTATTGACAAAAAAAAATTGCTTGTAAATAATCTTAAAAAAAAGCCTTGTTACTCCATTAACACAGATCTACAGTCCTCCAACCCCTTACAAGTCGGCCCCTCCCACATTGACAATATATATCATTTTGGCTCTGAAAGTGATTCCCAGGTTGGGATTTGCATTAAAAGTGCTGCATTGTCAAGAGTAAAATCTAATTTGCGCAGCTTTTGTGTGCGTTATTGAGTGGGCTGAAAAATAATTGACTGGGCACTTCCTTAAGTGTCTTGGCAGTATCTGCTTACTTAATGTAGACGCATGGTCTTCTGTGACATACATCGTTCAAAATCTTAGGTGCGATAAAGAAAATCAGACTTATATTCGAATTGGTCCAGATCGCTTGGGGTTTCTGTTTTTAGCAGCCATTTAGTATTTTGTGACCAATTAACCTCAATACGTCACCTTATATAACCTTTGATAAAGTCAAGAAGCCTATTACACTCACCTTAAATCAGTTAACTTTTAAAGAAGATCGTCACACTGACCTAGTTTTTGCTCAAATTTAATAACGCTATTGGGAATATGAACAGGTCTCCCACGACGTCATATAGTTCCTGAAAAGAATTCTTACAATGGATCTCCAGGATTCGAACAAAGAAAACTCTTCAAAAGACCTGTTTTCCGGGTCACAGTTAACCATAGAAGGGTTATTTACTAATGGCCTCTCATATCACAGGTGACACACAGCCAACCTGTCCTAGTATATGAAAGGATTCAGTGTTATTCATGGGTGACATCAGCGCATTTCAGTCAAGATCCTGAAATGTCATATTGACATTCATGACACTATAATATATTATGTCACTATATAAAAAATGTAACAAACACGTGTGCAAGAGAAAAAAAGCAATGGTGATCTGTTTGACAGATCAGTGACGAGTTGTGTTTTCCAATTATTTTCAAATTAGTTTCAGCTATTTGGAAAAACTTTAACAAAGTCATGAATAAAGTAAAACCATACTTAAGTAGTTAAGGATCAATTATAGAGCATGACCTATTACATGTTGATATTCAACAAATGAAGTTAAAATTCAAACATGACGTTCAGAGTGAAATGGGTGATATATCTGAAATTTACAGTGAATAAATACAGTTGATATATACGTATGACCTTGGTCTGTATTTACAGTTTAAAAAAGTTTCAAGGTCAGGGCTTATTTGTGGGGTACTGCTTTTTATGTTTAATGTGATGATAGATAGATAGATACTTTATTTTGATGGAAATGGTACTAACATTATTATGCTGTAAGACATTTACATGATGTTAACTATGAATTGTAATATATTGTAAATATAAGCCCATCAGGAAACCACCTGAGCATTAACTGCAATGGTGGCACCTTCAATAAAAAGAAAGAAAATTTAATTAAGATTAAACAAAAATAATTATGCTATTATTATAAGTTATATAACATGGATAGAATTTGTTTACATGATGAGTTTATATCTACTCAAATTACATAGTGGTCCTGATAGTAAGATAGACTTAGTGGAGGGAGGGACTTTAAAGTGTATCCTCTGTGTCATAAACGTGCAGAAATGAGTTTAAAAAGAAAAACCAAAAAGAGTGAAATGTATTTCTGTCGCATTGTTGCAAAAAAAGTGTAACTAAACGATTTTTTTAAATCTCTATGGTCTCCAGTTCTATACAATGGGCAATAACGATTAATTCAAATATGAACAAGACTTATGTACAGGGGAAAACTCACTTTCAAGACAACATAACAATAAAAACCACACAGTTTGGATTCTATCCACGATCAACTGTAGAGACCTATGTAATTGCAATCAACCCTAATTAAGTCCACCTCAACCAGTTTCCTGATATTTCCACCAGGTGGCTACGACAGAATACTGCAATTCTATTGGCTGGAAAAGTTCCCGCCCTTCACCATGATCGACTGAAGCAAAGTGCATCCTAGCAGCAGTATTTTAAGTGCATTTTAATGTATAATTGACATCTTATCATTTAATTGATATCTGTTATTTCCCTGAGAAAGTTTTATTTATTGAATAGGTTAGTTATAATCTTCTATGTCTAAAAAGCAAAATGAGTTATAGGAGGAGAAGAAAGAATTATGTTTTGTTGAATTCAGGGCTGCTGGATGAAAAGACTATTAGTTATAAAGGCCTTACAAGGTCGGTCACATCACATCATATGGTTAATCATTCTGATTCTCCGTACTTTTTTGAAGTGTCTAAACTCATGCACATCACCAGAACTAAGTCACTAAGTGCTCTGTAATCATCATTAGCTGAGACTGCGTCCATTAGCAAGAATCCCCAGTCAACCTGGCAGTATAATGACTGACTTCATTAGTCAACCTGACTGCCTGATTCGCGAATCATTGTAATTGATATTTTCTCTTAATTTACTGATTTCTGGCTTAGAGCTGTGTTCGTTTGACTATGGGCAAATGAAACTTTTCGGAATTTTGGGGTTTGAGATCAGATTTGCACTTTTAAGAGAGTTGTGAATACATCTTAAACCCACTTGTTTGCTTCATGTTTTACCCCATGTTCTAACTTGGAAAAATACAAAGAGAATTTTGTCACAGCATTGCATTAGAAGAATCTGCAGATCTAATGGTTTTTATAGGCAAGAAGCGAACTTTCTGAAAGTTTTATTCGCATGGGCTTAGCTTGACCAGGTTGTAATATATGCCTTATAGTTGCAATTGGAGTTGGATTATATTATTATATAGCCACATAGCCTCAATGGTGGCCTGCAGTGGCATGTTGTCATTTGTATTGACGCTATATGCATGTAGTATCGTCTTGAGCAAAGCACTGGTTCTAGGCTCATGCAGGTGATCAGGAAGAGCCTCCAGACTATTCATCCTTCACTTCCTGTGACGTAGCAGCAGTCTCCGTATTGATGTAGCCAATTAGAGCTTAGCCTTTCTCCACACTCGTCCAGCTCAACTCCACCTCAGCTTTTAGATCCCAATAAATTCCTTTTCCAGTCCATTCTATTATACTGAGCTGCTGCCCCCAAACCACTGCTAAAACCCCGGTTAATTACTGTATTTATTCCATAAGCAAAATATCTATAGCTTGTCAAATTAATAGTAAAATAGTGTTGTTCAGTATGCTCACCAGAGCGTGCCTTGGAATAATACAACTGAAGAGGATTTGTGTGTACTCATGTATATCTATCTTTCTTTAAAAAGTCATCTGGCAATTATTAATACGAGTGTTTTCTCTATGGTTGATTGTTGTGAACCCATAGACCTACCAATTCGTGTCTGGTGTCCAAAGAGCAACCTGTTTTACATATTGAGTTAAATGATGTATCTGCAGCAGGTAAATGGACAAGATTGGCAATGCCATTAAAAGCAGAGTTTTGTGCGCTGATATTGAGTGGCTATTACAGTTGGTGGAATTGATCTGGGAATTTGTGTTCACTTGTAGAGTGAAAATTGCGATAGATGAGTCATTGGGGAGACATGGACCTTTGATGGCTCATACTAGCATTCATGGCCTGGTTACACTAAACACACTGCTAAACCTTGTTACTTATGAAAAGCATCAGCTAAAGTGACACCACCTGCCCTCTATTATAGATTGAGATTGAGATTGAGATACTTTTTATTTTGCCAAAAAATATTTACAATTTATTTTTATATTTTCATTTATATACATAGTAAACATTAAATCAAACACAATATTGAAATTACTCTCATCAGTAGTAGTTTCATCTACGTTACTCATCTCAAGTTAAAGAATATATTGTTGAAAGATATTAAGAAGAATGTTATGAAGAAGCAGTAGGATACACTTTTTTTTTTACAAATATAGCAATTTTTCAATTATGCAGTCTGCAGAATAAGATGCTACAGTGCTATTTTTCACATATTTCTTAAATCCATCTAAACTATGTGTTTCTAATTTTTCTCTGTAAGTCATGGATTCTGGGTTCAGGTACTACCATAGAAGTAATCATGGGATAGACCAGCTATAGTAAAACATATAGGAGTGTGAGTCTGACTGACTCATCAGTGCAGTTTTTAGTAGAAGAAGACAGGAAAGGTGTACGCATCAATTTGCAGCTGCATCAATAAGGTTACGCAAGAAGACAAATTTCCTGTGAGCTCTCTAGCTGGGAGCCAAAATCCAGGCTGTTATCAGAGAACGACAGTACGTTTTGACTATTGAGTGTGGATCATAAATACCTGAACCCATACTAAAGAGCAGTCAGGTCAAGTTTCATTAATTTGTACCGTTTCAATCTACTTGGCAGGCAGCCATAAAACCCAACTTAATGCGGTTATATTTCTAGCAAGAAGATATATCATTAAGTCTATTACTGAGCCTCAACTGCTTCAGAGTTGAACTCCGCCATTAGACCACATATATGCAAAATGTGTTGGCCGTAATAGTGAGGTGTTTTGAATACTCTTGATAAGGGCCCAAATATCTGTGGTTTTAATTATGAAATAGCTGTTTATTTTGTAGTACTGAAAGCTACATTTGACACTGTACAACAAAACCTCACCATTGAACCCATCTAGGGGCAAAATTTACCAGTCTTAATGTCGAGGTTGTCCTAGCAGTGAGGTAAAATACAATACCAATGACACTATTGAGTTAACAAAAAACGGTGGTCCTAATAGTGAGTTGGTCTGAAAGCAGGTTTCCACTGTAGTTGTATTCTTATTGCCAAATAAATTCAGCGAAATAAATTAAGCTCAAATATACAATAAAAACAAACTAAATTTTTTATATGGTGTTCTGATTATTTATTGCTAGTTGTGGTACTTGAGCATTTATAATAAAAAATACTTAATAAATATTGATCAGTGGGAAACATATAGGCATATTAATATCAGTAATACAAAAGGAACAGAATAACATATAAAATATTATGAACAACTTAATGCATCGTAAAATTGTCATTGTTGATAAAATTGACTTTATGAAAACAACAATATTTATAGCATAAAGCAGTGATATATTAGCTTATGGATCATAAAATATATGACAAAGGAGATTATAGATAGGAATCCAAACGTATTACTGCCAAAAAAAATATGTTTATTCTGCATTTGTGTCCATATTTGCTGTGTAGCCAGGTAGGCAGGTACACATTTATCGCATTACTGTAATGGGCAATGGATATTGTGTATTTGAACAAAAGAAATACATCATTAGTATACCTGTTGTAACCTCATCAGAATGACATTTCTTAGTAAATATCAAACCATAAAGAAAAAGCAATTATGGCCAGATAAAATGCTCCATTATCAACTAGATAATTGTCTTTATAAAAGCTCTTTGTATGACATGATTATAACCAAATGATAATGATGATGAAATAGAGTCATATATCTGTTGCCAGATATCACATTATGTTGGCATAGCATTAGCCCAGCATTTGGCCCAGCATTGGCCCAGCATTGGCTCAGTATTGGCCCGGCATTGGCCCGGCATTTGGCCTGGCATTGGCCCAGTATTGGCCCGGCATTAGCCCAGCATTGGCAGTCTTTGTAACTTTGCAATGCTGTCAGCCTGATAACATGCTGTGTCGGCCCGATGTTGGTCCAACATTGCCCACATAGGGCTGACATCAATACGATATCAAATGCTATCTGGCCAGGGTGTACAGATGTTAAAAATATCTCCCATATTACCATCAATTATGCTGTAAAATTTACTATTTGAATAAATTAAAGGTGCCTTTCCAGAGTTGTCACCTTAGCTATCTTTCGGTGCCCAATAACTATTGAGAGATTAATCCAATTGATTAAATTAGTCAATAAATGCTCCTAGAAACCAATGCCGTCTGCAGATTGATATGTGAATATTCAAGGTGTAATGGTTAATTAAGTTGGGGCTTGTTTATTTTTTAGTCCATGAATGAAAGACAAAAATACCCATTGACTTGGTCAGTACATTATAATTTCTTGGAAATGCATGGACGTAAATAAGAAAATACAGTTATCGGTTGAATTCTGTAAAGGCCTAACCATATTCAAATATTTTGTCATGGACAGACAGACACAGAAATATGTCAAACCTACATCTCAGACAATATTATGATGGACAGGCAATCAGAAATTACCTGAATTTTAGCCGATACATATTGTTATACCTAATTATGTCAGTACACTCAAAATTAAATATAAGTATAGCATATTTAAAGGTCAGGCATGCTAGGAAAATATGCATCTTTTGTAGTGCAGATTAAACTAAATGAATTACACTTGTCATTCATGATAATTAAGTTAGTAAAGCTGCTGATTATTACATATTTAACCAAAAAATTAAATTTTTTTACCATGCACCAATACTAATTGTATCAAAATACACGTTATTCTATATATAGATTAGATTAGATCATTAAGAGCATTAATATACGCCAATATGAATGGTCATATGAACATACCTTGAATTACGCCACAACAGAAGCATCAGATTACATGGCCTTTGGTAATATCCGCTGCACAGCTTTCAGGAAACTGAGCACAATTTGTGAGAGCGACCAGCAATAAGCATTGCAGTATGTTTGCCCGCCACCAGGGGCGCTGCTATGTGAAGCTCAATAAATAACGTCAAACCCACGTGACAGATGTAAACAAGATTGGTGGTAATGTTGATACACTACTCGTCTTTTTTGACAGTATATTGAATAACTTCATAATTCAACAGACTGAAATATATCATAAGGTCTTTCATGTGTTTTAATTCGATCATTTGTGATGAAAAATTGAAACATAATCATCTTGCAATGTGAATTTGTGACACAACCTCATAATAAACATATTTGCATGAGTCTTTCTCATGTGTATTATTTGTGGTGCTCATCGGGAAGTTTAATTGATGTGATTGATAATAGGAAAGACAGTTGGCAAGGTGAAGGTTATATATTTACATGGTAAAAGCATGTACAAATGTAATTTATCATTAACTAAAATGGTGTTTAATTTTGCCAGTTCAGTACGGTGGCTGGGATAGGACATACACTTTAAATTTTTTATTTCGTTCAAACGACATAGTATTTCGTTATAACGAAATAATATTTAGTTATAACGAAATATTATTTCAGTATTGATGCATTTGGCCAATTGCAAAAAGCAAACCCATGAAAATGACAACCTGTGTTCAATTGTGTTCTTGAGTCTGTTAGTCATTTGCATTATGGACGACCTTTCTGTGCTATATTGTTTACTTAGTCTAATTGATTTGTATCTGACCTTAGTGCACTTAGACAATAGGCACCCTACTTATCAACTCTTCCCCCCCCCTCCACCGGGGCATTCAATTACACTATTAATTTCAAATGTTCATTCTATTTAAAAAAAAATCAATATGCAACTCCCCCTGTATTAATTTGAATTGTGTCTCCCTGTTCAGTCAAAATTCAAACAGGTCACTTGCTCTGTGAGTTCATGTGACCTGCCATTTAGCTTCATTCTGAATGCTGTTAAAATAATCTATCTTCGCAATTCGATTTTATGCCCAAAGGACTCCACACTTTCACATCGTGACAATATAAATTATTATTAGAAATGCGTAAATGTTGTGGCACAATAGACCATTTAATTTTCTATGTATTATGTACTTGTGTCATGGCCACTGATACAAAATCTTGTACTTAATTTATTTAGTTAATTACCATGTCATGATGTATCAGTGAGGACTGTTATTGTCACCTAGGTGGTTTGTCATAATGACAACAGGTGAAATTATGCCATTGGATCCATTTCCGACATCCAGATACTGTGAACTGTCTGTCTGGGATGTGCCAAGCATTTCATCAAGGGGGCACTGTGTCAACCCACCACAACTGACCATGTGACGTAAGCAAGTGTGGGGTCACGTGACCCCAGAAATCAGAAAGTTTGACACTCTGAAATCCGTGATAAGCTATCACCATTGAACTCATAACGTTCACATATGTTACCGGAAGGATCATCAGCTCACGGTTTGGGCTTTTATATCTCGAATGTACTCTAGAGACAGAGTATGTAGCATTAGCTAAGAAGCCATTGTGATATCCTTGAATTTACTGAAAAGATATCAGCCTTTCCCTGATATTAAATGGCTCAGACAGTAAGCCCGTTGAAGCTTAAGCTAATACACCGGAGTAACCAGATGTTATGCAAGAAGCTTGATGTCATAGAAGCATTTCTCTGTGATTTTTATTGTTGTTATGTTATCTCTTGTTATCTCAGACTGCTCATTTCCCGAGAATCAAATTGGCTGGAAGGTGAACAGATGTTACCCAGATAATCGTTTCTATATCGGCCACAGCCACGGTCGGTACAACATCGTTTTGACATCACCGACATCGCGCCGATGTTGAAAAGATTTGGAATGATTCACCAACACAAGCAATATCAGGAACAACTGTAATCACTAAATGGAAAGCAAAAGCACGGGGCATTTGAGAAGAGGTAGAAAAAAGGTGGCTATAGCTCTAGCTACGTTGCTTCACTTTATGAAGATTTCAATTCTGAGGACAACACAGGTGTAGAAGTTGTATGAAATGGTTCACTGGCTATTGTGTTATCTGTATACCTAGCTGTGACATTGGGTTGTAAAAATATCAAAACATATATGATAAGGCGCAGCAGATTGTAAAATATCAGAACCAAACAAATGAATTACTGCCAACAGATGCTGTACCTGCACAGTAACTGTAGGCGAAATATGCATATATGTTATTAATACAGTATTTTGCATTTTGCAAAGTCATGACCAGAAATTGTGGGACACTTCAAGATAATTTTAGTACGTGTTTTTTATTTCTTTTTTACTTTATTTCACTTTTTCTCGAATTATTTTCTATAGAGCTATATTAAGTCCTGTATGTGAATTGCGCAATATTTGCCCAAATATACACGAGCAGACAGACAGCTAGACAGCGAGCTGGATGTAGACCTGTTTTGGCATGCTATGAGAGAAACACATAGATGTGAACCAATGACTGGATCTTGTAGATAGATAGATAGATAGATGAATAGATGGATAGATAGATAGATAGATGGATAGACAGACAGACAGAGACAGACAGATATATAAATAGATAGATAGATAGATAGATATAGATAGCTAGGTAGATAGATAAATAGATAGATAGATAGATAGATATAGACAGATAGACATAGATAGACATAGATAGAGATAAATAGATAGATAGATGTGGAAAGCACTACAGCCATGTTTGACTTATTGGTTTAGTAACTTATCAACAAGTTTGTCATAAACATGCACTTCGCATGACTGATTTATTTGTGAGACAAAATTATGTTCAAAGGGGCCATTTGTGGTAGCTGTATAGCTATTTGGATTACCTTACTATATTAACTCAACAAGCTAAATATAGCTTGCTGCCTACATTACAGTCTGCATCATTAAGATGAGAATAAAAAGAAATGGTATTAGAAGAAAAATTGTATATATGGAGATACCTAATTCCACAGGTCTGTTTTCATAGTGGCGAGTATTTTTGTTGCGGTATGTATGTCTTGATGTGGCTATACTGTAGTTGTTGTCTGCACACGTTCTTGCTATTATCATAATTATGTATGGACACATCATACTGACGCCTGTGCTTTTATGGTATAGACACCAAGATGCCATCTGGATTGATTTACTAAGAAATGATAACATAAACGTGAGACTGCTGTGCGTCATTTGATGGTGGAACACTAGACAAAGCAGTGAAAACTCAACCGAAAACATGAAGTAATTCAAAACGATGACATTCAAGGAATTTAAATTGGACATGTCATTTATGAACGTTCATGACATATTGTGTTACAAAAGCAATCAGTAACGAAAAACAACAGTGCGGTAGACAGGTTCATCCATCCAATTGTCAGTTACTATGACTTATAAGGACTCCTATGACTGAACCTTATGGCATATTTCATAACTATTGAGAGATTAATCCAATTGATTAAATTAGTCAATAAATGCTCCTAGAAACCAATGCCGTCTGCAGATTGATATGTGAATATTCAAGGTGTAATGGTTAATTAAGTTGGGGCTTGTTTATTTTTTAGTCCATGAATGAAAGACAAAAATACCCATTGACTTGGTCAGTACATTATAATTTCTTGGAAATGCATGGACGTAAATAAGAAAATACAGTTATCGGTTGAATTTCTGTAAAGGCCTAACCATATTCAAATATTTTGTCACAGACAGACAGACACAGAAATATGTCAAACCTACATCTCAGACAATATTATGATGGACAGGCAATCAGAAAATACCTGAATTTTAGCCGATACATATTGTTATACCTAATTATGTCAGTACACTCTAAATTCAATAAGTATAGCATATTTAAAGGTCAGGCATGCTAGGAAAATATGCATCTTTTGTAGTGCAGATTAAACTAAATGAATTACACTTGTCATTCATGATAATTAGGTTAGTAAAGCTGCTGATTATTACATATTTAACCAAAAAATAAACATTTTTTACCATGCACCAATACTATAATTGTATCAAAATACACGTTATTCTATATATAGATTAGATCATTAAGAGCATTAATATATATGCCAATATGAATGGTATGAACATACCTTGAATACGCCACAACAGAAGCATCAGATTACTCGGCCTTTGGTAATATCCGCTGCACAGCTTTCAGGAAACGGAGCACAATTTGTGAGAGCGACCAGCTATATGCATTGGAGTGTGTTGGCCCGCCACCAGGGGCGCTGCAATGTGAAGCTCAACAACGTCAAACCCACGTGACAGATGTAAACAATATTGGTGGTAATGTTGATACACTACTCGTCTTTTTTGACAGTATATTGAATAACTTCATAATTCACAGCAACTAAAATATATTATAAGGTCTTTTAAATTTTTGTGTTTTAATTCGATCATTTGTTATGAAAAATGGAAAAATAATCATCTTGCAATGTGAATTTTTGACACAACCTCATAATAAAATATTTGCATGAGTCTTTCTCATGTATATTATTTGTGGCGCTCATCGGGATGTGATTGATAATAGGAAAGACAGTTGGCAAGGTGAAGGTTATATATTTACATGGTAAAAGCATGTACAAATGTAATTTATCATTAACTAAAATGGTGTTGAATTTTGCCAGTTCAGTACGGTGGCTGGAATAGGACATACACTTTAAATTTTTATTTCGTTCAAACGACATAGTATTTCGTTATAACGAAATATTATTTCAGACAGATGAAATACTTATTTCGTTTCAGAGGTAGGATACACTGCGCATAAATGTAAAATATTGATGCATTTGGCCAATTGCATAAAGCAAACAATGAAAATGACAACCTGTGTTCAATTGTGTTCTTGAGTCTGTTATTCATTTGCATTATGGACGACCTTTCTGTGCTATATTGTTTACTTAGTCTAGTTGATTTGTATCTGACCTTAGTGCACTTAGACAATAGGCACCCTACTTATCAACTGTCCCCCTCCCCCCCCCCCTCCACCGGTGCATTCAATTACACTATTAATTTCAAATGTTCATTCTATTTTTAAAAAGATCAATATGCAACTCCCCCTGTATTAATTTGAATTGTGTCTCCCTGTTCAGTCAAAGTTCAAACAGGTCACTTGCTCTGTGAGTTCATGTGACCTGCCATTTAGCCTCATTTTGAATGCTGTTAAAATAATCTATCTTTGCAATTCAATTTATAGACCCAAAGGATTCCACACTTTCACATCGTGACAATATAAATTATTATTAGAAATGCGTAAATGTTGTGGCACAATAGACCATTTAATTTTCTATGTATTATGTACTTGTGTCATGGCCACTGATACAAAATCTTGTACTTAATTTATTTAGTTAATTACCATGTCATGATGTATCAGTGAGGACTGTTATTGTCACCTAGGTGGTTTGTCATTATGACAACAGGTGGAATTATGCCATTGGATCCATTTCCGACATCCAGATAATGTGAACTGTCTGTCTGGGATGTGCCAAGCATTCTTTCATCAAGGGGGCACTGTGTCAAGGTGAGATCAGAGTTTCTGCTTGTTCAATCAAACTGACACTGAGTCCAAGCAACCCACCACAACTGACCATGTGACGTAAGCAAGTGTGGGGTCAAAGAAAGCAGTGAAGTGGTGGGCAGGGAGGCGGCCATTAAATTAAAATGATCAGTCTTGCTGCAATACTTTCTGACCCACATTTAAATTTTCAGACCCTCCCGAAATCAACAATTATATGGGCAAAGAACAAACTCAGGGATTGGCCAGAGCTTCTTATACAGCATGACATCATGTACATAAACATTTCCATAAATCTCATGTGTGAAATGTAGTCAGTTTAATTGAATGCTCTATAATTATATAAAGAAATGTTAAGTGATATGGCTTGGAGTCCACACCACGTGTGGTATGCGGTATTGCAGCACTTGCATGTATGCCACCTGAAACAACTCACTCTAGCTATTTTTGCATTGGGATCTCAATCAGGTATTCCCTATGATAGCAATACTATTCAATGAATAAATACCTTTAGTGATTATGAAGCTGCTTGGGTGGCATAGGGCTGTTTTCTACGTCATCGTTTTGTTGGGGGAATCCTGGAGCTGATTACATTTCACTTTAGGGATCCCTGGTGGGGTTTCCTTGTGTGATTGGAGAGGGACCCTGAAGGAATTTACAAGTGTAGGCCTAGTGGTAGTTCTCAGATATGATTCTTGGTTTATGACATAAATGTCAAGTAAGGATGAAATCATTTATTATAAAGCTTGCAGAAGCCAAGGCCATGTTTTGACAACTGAGACCCGATACCAATCACTTTGTCAATCTTTGTTGCAGGAAATCATAATATGAAAACCTTTTGTTGTTTATTTGTAATACAAGTATTTAAATTATATACATGGAAGGTGTACAAGTACAAAGTGCAGAAATGTGATAAACTCGTAAGTCAAGTCCCTTGATTTTCTTCTTGCTTAACTTCATCACCAGAAATCGTGTGTGATTGTCACTGTACATGTCAGTGGGGTCCTGACTGGTGTCAAACTGAGTTAATTGATTTGCAGAACCTGCTCTTAGCTGACTTCTCTGTCTGAGACCTGTATGAAATATGCTTCAAAAACTGCTCTTTGATGTAGTTTGGGTAGCATGCTATATATGCCACCACACTGCATTCATCTTGCTTGGCTTGTGTGTCTTTCGTATTCCCAGCATAAAATACAAACACAATAGAAAAGCCATTTGCCACCCTCACTTGATGTAGCTGCGCCAGGTGTCAATTCCATGAATATATTCATCATTTTTGTCAGTCACTGACCTGAAGATGTCCTTTAAAACAACGTGTAGGCCTAGTATTCATTCGCTATTTTCTGGTCACTGAGAATGCTGTTGTGTTTTTACATGGCCAATTGTGCCACGTGCATTTTCCATGCGTTTTCCATGTAGATAAACACATTGGTTTTTGCCTCATTATAATTAGCTAAAAACCATGCATTTTCCATGCAATTATCCTTCTCATGGAAAATGCATGTCGCCCATTTGGCCATGTATAAAGAAATGAAATATGCCATAAGGTTCAGTCATAGGAATCCTTATAAGTCATAGTAACTGACAATTGGATGGATGAACCTGTCTACCGCACTGTTGTTTTTCGTTACTGATTGCTTTTGTAACACAATATGTCATGAACGTTCATAAATGACATGTCCAATTTAACTTCCTTGAATGTCATCGTTTTGAATTACTTCATGTTTTCGGTTGAGTTTTCACTGCTTTGTCTAGTGTTCCACCATCAAATGACGCACAGCAGTCTCACGTTTATGTTATCATTTCTTAGTAAATCAATCCAGATGGCATCTTGGTGTCTATACCATAAAAGCACAGGCGTCAGTATGATGTGTCCATACATAATTATGATAATAGCAAGAACGTGTGCAGACAACAACTACAGTATAGCCACATCAAGACATACATACCGCAACAAAAATACTCGCCACTATGAAAACAGACCTGTGGAATTAGGTATCTCCATATATACAATTTTTCTTCTAATACCATTTCTTTTTATTCTCATCTAAATGATGCAGACTGTAACGTAGGCAGCAAGCTATATTTAGCTTGTTGAGTTAATATAGTAAGGTAATCCAAATAGCTATACAGCTACCACAAATGGCCCCTTTGAACATAATTTTGTCTCACAAATAAGTCAGTCATGCGAAGTGCATGTTTATGACAAACTTGTTGATAAGTTACTAAACCAATTAGTCAAACATGGCTGTAGTGCTTTCCACATCTATCTATCTATTTATCTCTATCTATGTCTATCTATGTCTATCTGTCTATATCTATCTATCTATCTATTTATCTATCTACCTAGCTATCTATATCTATCTATCTATCTATCTATTTATATATCTGTCTGTCTCTGTCTGTCTGTCTATCCATCTATCTATCTATCTATCTATCCATCTATTCATCTATCTATCTGTCTATCTACAAGATCCAGTCCTTGTATCATTGGTTCACATCTATGTGTTTCTCCCATAGCATGCCAAAACAGGTCTACATCCAGCTCGCTGTCTAGCTGTCTGTCTGCTCGTGTATATTTGGGCAAATATTGCGCAATTCACATACAGGACTTAATATAGCTCTATAGAAAATAATTCGAGAAAAAGTGAAATAAAGTAAAAAAGAAATAAAAAACACGTGCTAAAATTATCTTGAAGTGTCCCACAATTTCTGGTCATGACTTTGCAAAATGCAAAATACTGTATTAATAACATATATGCATATTTCGCCTACAGTTACTGTGCAGGTACAGCATCTGTTGGCAGTAATTCATTTGTTTGGTTCTGATCTTTTACAATCTGCTGTGCCTTATCATATATGTTTTGATATTTTTACAACCCAATGTCACAGCTAGGTATACAGATAACACAATAGCCAGTGAACCATTTCATACAACTTCTACACCTGTGTTGTCATCAGAATTGAAATCTTCATAAAGTGAAGCAACGTAGCTAGAGCTATAGCCACCTTTTTTATACCTCTTCTCAAATGCCCCGTGCTTTTGCTTTCCATTTAGTGATTACAGTTGTTCCTGATATTGCTTGTGTTGGTGAATCACCAGAGGACATCACTACCAAGATAGCATTCCAAATCTTTTCAACATCGGCGCGATGTCAGTGATGTCAAAACGATGTTGTACCGACCGTGGCTGTGGCCGATATAGAAACGATTATCTGGGTAACATCTGTTCACCTTCCAGCCAATTTGATTCTCGGGAAATGAGCAGTCTGAGATAACAAGAGATAACATAACAACAATAAAAATCACAGAGAAATGCTTCTATGACATCAAGCTTCTTGCATAACATCTGGTTACTCCGGAGTATTAGCTTAAGCTTCAACGGGCTTACTGTCTGAGCCATTTAATATCAGGGAAAGGCTGATATCTTTTCAGTAAACTCAAGGATATCACAATGGCTTCTTAGCTAATGCTACATACTCTGTCTCTAGAGTACATTCGACATATAAGAGCCGAAATCGTGAGCTGATGATCCTTCCGGTAACGTATGTGAACGTTATGAGTTCAATGGTGATAGCTTATCACGGATTTCAGAGTGTCAAACTTTCTGATTTCTGGGGTCACGTGACCTCAACAATGTCGTAAATAATCGGCTCTGACAGCACTAAACTGATCAAACCTAATGACTTAATTAAAACATTTGACATAAGAAATTGTAATAATGTTCAATTTGTGACAAAATTACCATACTTGCTGTTCATAAAAAAAGTGACGAACGAGCAAAACTTTGGCTTTCCTGTTCGCACAATATTTTGGGTTTTCAACAGGAAACCATTGATTAATGTTGTAGGAGGCATCACAAAATGGCAAAATTACAATAAATACCTGAGTGAACATGTGAATTATAAAAAATACAACATTTTAATAATAAATACAGTATTTGTAAACCCAGTTCTTGAATGATTTATATGGCGTTTTGCATTCACATTTGAAATTGATTGATGACGTAAGAGGCTTTTGCTCAAACTCTTCCTGTAATCTGTAAAAAATTCGGCTGAGTGCTGACATATTTTTAAGTTGAAAGACTAATCAGCTGAAAGACAAGAGAATTTTGAGGTAATGTAATGTAATTTAATGTCTGTACAGCTGACTTGCTTTGTTATTATGTGCAGTAATAATAATAATAATCATAATTTATTCTATAAGCGTTCATACATAAAAAAACTGGTCTGAATCGCTTTACGGATTGTGAATTTTTACAAATTACAAAATTATAAAATAACAATAAAATCGATAAAATATCAATTATAAAAATTTAGGTTTAATTTTTTAGGAAATTAAAAACAGTCACTAAAATATTGTATAAATAAAAGATTCTTCAACTTCGATTTAAAAGCGTCCAGTGAGGGACTTACTCTGAGATCAGGCGGTAGGTCGTTCCACATGCATGGCCCAACAGTACCAAACGCTCGGTCCTTGAGAGTACTGTGATGTGTGAAAGGGACTTCGAGCAGATGTTGTGTAGAAGATCAATTTGAAAGATCTGGTGGCCTGGTAGGGTTTAATAAGTTCCATGAGGTATGTCTGAGCCATGTAATTTTTGCACTCGAAAACAAGCAGCAAGATTTGGAATTTTATTCGCTGCTGCAAAGGCAGCCAAAGGAGGTCATGTAGAACTCGGGTAATAAGACATGTTGACCTGCTAGCGATTTATAAGGGAAGATGGAAGGCCACAGAGAAGAGCATTGCAGTAATCAAGTTTCGTAGTTATATTGTTCAGTGGACTCCTTATTATAAAGGTGGAATTGCACAGCTTTGCAAATGGGTGAACAGTATAATTAGTTGTTAGCCTGCGAATTATTCTCTATTCGTCCTGTATTAACAGTGATTTTCTTCAAAATAAGACAAAAGAAGCATGTCAGGTGCTTTTTGTGATTGGCAACATTTAGTAAAACAGAAAGGCTTCCTAAAATTGTCAATAACAATCCAACTATGAATTAGTAAGTCAAAACCCAAGTTATATGATCGAATCAATTGCCATTAGATTTTCCTTTGCAGCGCTTTGTAACAGTTGTCAATTCATGGAACTGTAGTTCCCCTGGTCAACAGGCATGTGACCATGGATTCATTTTGTGATTGGGGCTTCATTTTGATGACATTTTGTGCGCATAATATAAACTATTTAAGAAATATTAAAAAGCCTGTACATCAGAATTGCTAAGCTGTCTGGGCATTGGGTGAATCAATGACAGTAGGCGTTTTAGAAATAGATTGTTGACCTTTTAACGCTGGGTTGTTGCCGCTTTGACTAGCAAGCCATTTTGGGAATACCATGAATTTATTTTAGCTGTTTTGGCTTAGCCTTTTTTCCAGTGTAGCCGTTTTGACTCGCATTAAATGATATATCTACGTGATGTATACTACTAAGGTAGGTTGAGTCAGGCAGTTAATTTATTGGGCCAGGCTTAGTACGAAGATTGTCTATAGTTATTGATTAAAAAAATGAAATGGATGAGTTTAAAATCCAGTATATTTCCATGATGGCACTGCATCAAAGGCAAATTTGCTAGATTATTTCCTCTTGTCATGGCTGTGGCGTAGCAATTTGTATCCAGAATGTTTTATGCTTTGTCATACAGACATAATGCCATCAGAATAAAGCTTATTCCTTTGACAGATGCACGGTTTTTGTATAAGGCGCTGGCTATGGTTTTTCCTTTGCCTCATGTTTTGGTATGACTTTGATGTGGCTGGCAATATGTTATGCGATTAGGTGCAAGTTGGCTAAAGAAATATATTTGTTATCAGTTCATAGTTATTTTCCTCAGTGTTCACATACTTTCAATATATATATTGCATCTTTGACAACAATAAAACTTCATATGGCATCTGATTGAGTCATCTGCTTATAGAACACAAACGCCGAAAGCATGACAAACAAGGATAACTGCTCTGGACCGACCAGACTGGCCTTATATAAATGATCCTATAAACTTGATGGCAGTCAATGAGGTTTCATACAATTAATAAGAATTTGTTTGTTTATAATTAAGTAGCAGTACCGTAACGGAGGGTATTATCGACAGGGTGGGTATTATCGACACTCGCATTAGGATGAGAACAATTTTGTTAACAAACTAATTTAAGTCTCGAAAATACCTGCCCTGTTGGTAATACCCTCCGTTACAGTATATATTTTCATACAAGTAATGATAATTGTTTGTATTTTATTTTCGACAAGATTATAAGGTAGCGCTGTCCTATATAAGGACAATTATATATCATAAGTATAAGGTACAATTTGTATAAAATTAAAGCATTTTTTAAGGCATGTAAGAAATCAAAGTACAAATATTATAAATGAGCATTAAACTGCAGTAGGCCACGTAAGACCAGAAATAATTATATAATACATAAGGGCTAATGGTATAATTTGTAAATCGCCAGATACCTGATGGAATTTGAAAATTGCAAAGAATGTTTTTTAAGAAACAGGGAAATGGGTGGGCTGGGTTAATTAGAAGTGCGAAGAAGGGAAACAGGTGGCCCAGCCTATACAGTGGAGAGGAGTTTGGACAACAAACAGCTCAGCTAAATATTGAGAAGCCCCACAACAAAAATGGGCTTATGAGAAGCTTAAGCCAAGTCCAGTGAGTGCGGCTTTGATACTTAATAATAGATAATAGATAATAGAAACCTCAGAATCAATAACTATAGAGAATCTTCGTACTAAGCCTGGCCCAATAAATTAACTGCCTGACTCAACCTACCTTAATACTCAGACACATAATAAGTAACTATCAATATTGTACAGCACATTCACCAAACAGTGTAAAAAACCCACACGTCATTGTCATGAAAATATTTTGGATTTAAATCCAAATTGTGTTATTGCTTTGCTGTACTTCTCCCAGCTCAACAGTGACAGATGTGACCTTTTGTAGCTAAACACTAAACAGTGAGAGATATCCTGGACACAGCTGGCACAAGGCACTAGGCACTCGGTGTCACACGAACTTATCTCATATCATTCTCAACACTGACCACTGCTCGTAGAAATCAATTTGGTATTCTGGAGAAAATGCATTAGCAGGTGATTAGTCAATTAGGATATAGGTCAGTCAATGAACTGCTGTGTCTGGTGTGCTTAAGGAGGCCAAATAACCAGCATCTTCAGACATTTTTAGTGCTTTTATTTTCAACATCTCTAGTGTGTCCAGATACTTGATTTCTGTTGGAAGATTATTTCTACTAAAAAGGCATCTCATGCCAAAACACTTTTTCTTTTGCACTAAAAATGCTGTACCCCTGGTTATACATTATTGGTATATGGTTTGGTATGAAAGTGATCATGGCATTGAATGCAATTACTTCTACTCAAGGAATTACAAGTAATTTTGGTGCGAAGTTCTGGGAAATGGCATCACTTGTATAATGCATCTCCTGTAGAGTTACCATTTTTAGGATGTCTTTTATTAATTTTCAGAGCAGGACAGATGTGCTGGATTTATAATTCTGGATTTTAGGTGATAGTTGGATTGGTTTAACTAGAGGCAGCTCCTCTGGGTTCGAGTTATCCGTTGTCAATGCTGAGGCAAGTTAAGGACGCCAATCAAGGTGTAAGTAAGTATGTAGGCCTACCATGATATGGACTCCCAAGTGATATCATCTCATCATTATTACCATTGTGCCTCAGGTAGGTGGTCATATAAGCCGGCTGAGCTTCAAACCAGTAGCATTGATACATTGAAGAAGTCAAGTAGCTAATAACTGATGAGGGGCTTTCAAAAAGATGTACTGTGTACATATTGTACATATTCTGTTAAGACTTATGTTTCGCATATATTACCGTGTGCCAAAGTTGCAAATATCTGCCAACGTCAAGGTCACCCAGGAACATTTAAATTGTGTCTCAAGGAGGGCCACTTTTAAAGTTTTTCGTCCTTCCATAAGAAAGTCCTATCCGTTTAACAGCACTCTGTGAAGTATCTAATGAAACCAACTATCTGCACGAATGACTAGGCATAAAACTCGGTGTAATTACCGGGACTTTAAAGGAATGGCTGTTATCTGCTGAACAACCTAAGAGAAGTTAACCAGATTTTCGCATAAGACTCAAACATGGCCTTTCACTACAACGACTTGGGGTGGGAGTCTAGCTCAATGGTAGTGCGCTGGGCTTCCAACCACTGGGTCCCGGGTTCAATTCCCGGTCGAGCCTAAGTTGGATGGCTGTTTCATCCTTCATCTCATTGCCATGGTCCCTACCTGTCCTAATTAGTCCAACAGGTGCAGAAATACAGGATGTAAAGCCCTAATCCACCACCACCACCACTCACTACAGTACATGTTTTCAAAATAAAATTGCTAATACGTAACATAGTTTGAATGTAAATTACATTGTATTTGATTATCACTACAGATTCTAGTAAAATTGAGTAGTTCTATAGAGGCAACAGCCTCTTCAATTTTGTAATGATTTTAAATGGAAATAACTCATATATGGTGACTGCAAGCATGCAGTCATTGCAGTATGTGCACCACACCACACTCAATAAGCTTAAAAGGGACAAGAACTGAGTGATGTCACCAAGGGTTATTTAACTTAACTACCTAGCTTCCAGTCTCCACCCATTCTTTAAGAACTCACCATTATCATGCATTGGCCGAGTGTCCCTGTTACATACTACACATTACATATGTATGAGCAGTGCCTTTTTTTAAATATTAAATGATAGATGGATTTAATTTCCTCTCATAAAATTTCCTTAAATTCATACCACTTGCACATGGTAACATAGCTGTTTGAATAAATATTATTGTTCCAACATAAACAATAGCAACAAATGCAGTATCTATAATTTACTGTTGCACCATATAAATACCATTCTAAACAGTAAGTAAGTAAATGTCATAATACATAATTTAGTGTTCACTTTGAAGTGCTGGCAATTATTGGAAAATACGTCTTAAATAATAAAATGTGCTAAATGACAATGACACTTTGTGGAAGTGTGGCTTGGCCTTTCAACATAAATTTGCCACAACAATAAGATAAGTTGATATAACAATGAGATTCATGTTCAACATCCATACATGGTTTGGTTGTAGCTTTCATACCAAGCATGGGGTGGCACCAAATGGACACAAATTTCAGCAATTAAACCCCAACTGATAATATACTCATCGGTAACAAGTATAGCTTCAAGCTTTATATCTTCCCAATATTAGACTTTTTATCATCATGATGGCCATTAGTCCAAGTTACAAAGGTGCAACAGAAAGTAGAATGGAACTTAGAACTCAGAGCAAATTTATTTGATATAGTGTACAAATATACAAGATCAGGATATCCCTTCTAAGACAGCCATGCTGTCGCTGACAAAGCCCCCCCCCCTTATAACAGTGTATGCAATTAATCAATTAATCTAAGAATTTAATTTAACTTAAATTTAAAACTCACTAGGTACAACTGACGTTTATATAATAGATATATTAATAGAAGATATGCTTATGATGGAGAAATGGCATTTGTCAATCTGAAACAAATCTTTGATTATGAAAGTTTGTATTAAACTTGTAAGGTCCTTTTATTGGAATTTAATATGAAATTAAGGTTTTTAAAATAGCTGAAATTGCACTGATATTAAATAAATTTGATGATATTCACATGCCATATTGGTGAGCATTTTCTTTCAGTTAATATTTGATATAATTGGATGACATTCACGTACTATATTTATGTAGCATTTCTTTAAGTTGATCAAACAGTGCATTCACACCGTACATATTGTCCAGACAGTTATTTAAAGCAGAATCCCGAAAGAACCAATAGTTACAAAAGGACATAAAAAAAGCAGGGAAGAAAGAAGAATCCCAAGAGGGAACACCATAGACCACAAAAGAGAAAATTTACAAGACGAGGCACAGAGAGTGATAGTTCGGGTGTTCAATTAATGCAAGTACGAATTTCTTATGTTGATCGAATCTGACAAATGTAACAGTTCTGAATCATACGAATATTGACTTTAATAAAATGTTTTTTGGCATAGTTTTTTAAACCCGGTTGACTATGTGTGCTTATTTTATTGATTATAACATTACTCGCATTATTAAGTATATATGGAATTCTTTACCTCAATCTATTTTTTCATGAAACTTTGTTTAATTCTTGGCAATTGAAATCTATGGGACCCATGAATATGATAACTATGTGTGAAAGTCTGTTAAACAAGGAGTAGAAATATGTTGGGTAACTTTTTATTTTCAAATTTATAGAAAAAGACCGGTACATGCAGCACTCGTATATCTGATATTTTTAATGAAGACATGTTCTTAAATAGCGGTTCAGTATGGGTATTATACTGAAATAACTTTACATTAATGAATAAGAACTGAAAACCATAGTATTTTAATTTATATAATAAAATTTCATGATTTAGGCAATCAAATGCCTTTGAAAGGTCAAAAAATATATTCAATGGAATTTCATTATTTTCCATTTGACAAGCTATTTGATCTATAACTTCAAGAGTTGGAAGATATAGTACCTGCAAACTAATGTTATCATAGTGGTCATTTAGAAAGTTGTATTAAAAATTTAATGATAAAAAAAATCTCGTTTAATCATGTCAATTTTATTGGTCTCTCAAAGCACCGCAAGCAGTGATTATGCTCATTGGTTTGTCCATGCTTGGTGTTAGTCGGGAAATGTATGGCTTTCAACTGTTCATGAAGCCCAAGACATCATTCAAAGCATTACAACACGTAGATAACACACTGTGGAGAATGCAAACAAAATGCATGTAAGATCCAATTACCCCTCCCCCCTCCAAAGTTATATCATTTACCCCACCATGAGGTAATTACCCCTGATCTCCCAAACAGAAGTTACCACCTGTTACCCCATCATGGGTAGGGAAACTTGGGCCGTGGGGCACCTTGATAAATTGGCTCTGTGGGCCAGTTGGTTTATCCATAACCTTGTAAATGGCAATGATTCGGTCCCCTTAGTGAAAAATAAGCTTCCTATCAGGGCAATGTATTCATTAAGAATTTACTACCACAGAGTAATGAACTGCGTCAAGATTGCTATTTTTCTAATATTGATTTAATTAATGGTTTGTTGATTTATTGAATTAATTTATTGAATAAAGCTACTCTTCCCAAAGGCTGAAGGACATGCCGCTTTAGGGAAGAATATACAGTTACACATGTAATATAATAAAAGGAAATTTGCATAAATGTAGAAGATTATGACAAGCAATTTTGATTTGTAGGCCTATTAAATTTGCATTAGTAACAATTTGGTATATTGCATTCTTCAATATAAGCATCAACTGTCGTCTTTTTCACATATAATTTAAAACCGTGGAAGCTATGTGTGTTTATTTTTTCTTTAAAAGTACTTGGCATATTGTTTAATATTTTAGGACCGTTATAGGATTTGTGTATACCACAGATTGACCTCATTGCAGATAAGTAGAGATTTACCTGCATCCATCACTTGTGTTTTTATGCCAGCTTACGTGGGGCACCTTGAGCAATGAAACAACAATAACTGATTAAAAGCATACTATTATATGTTACAAACCTTCAATTATAAACTATATAAACCTTAATTTAACATGCCATGTAGTGTATTTTATGAATATGTGATTTTCCTCCAATTATCACTTACCCAAGACACATTTTACTTGCCTTGGAAATTCAAATAAATAACTTTAATTAAATGATATGCCTCAATATAAATACTTTTAATATAGCAGATGTAGGCATGTTTTTACATTTCAAAAAGGCTTAACAATATTTCATTTTGGCTTGGCAATTGCCAAGCATAAAAATAGTGTATTTTATATGTAATTTCCCAAGACACACTTCACTTGGCCAGGACAGTCAGACAATCATTGAGATTGGGCCCTGCATTTAAGTTTTTATTCCCTGAATGGGTCCATATAGTTAATTGCTGATTGCTCTTGGTGGGTTGGGTGATTAGGGCTTTATGTCCTGTATTTCTGCACCTGATGGGCTAATTAGGATAGGGAGGGACCATAGCAATGAGATGAAGGATGAAACAGCCATCCAACTTAGGCTTGACCGGGAATCGAACCCCGGGACTCAGCGGTTGGAAGCCCAGAGCGCTACCTCTGAGCTAGGCCCCCGCCCCTGCTGATTGCTCTAAGTCTTTGGCAATTCATGTTTGTGCTACTATTGAAGCAAACTAAAGCTTCTTTTTAGCAAATTCCAGGTGTTTGTTAATCTCTCCGGTCAACCTTGGGTCAATCTCAGGCCAACCTAGCACGATAAATAAATACAGTTTTAATTTATGAAATCCTACGCTACAAAGTTTCAAGTTTCAAAAATCTTTATTGACATGTTAATAATAAACATACACAGATTCTTAAGCAATAACCTCCACCCAGCCCCAACTGGGCTTATATGCCAATTGACTTAGCCAAAATAAGATTAAAGTGGTGACGCCTTCATACAACAAACTTCTCAAATAAAACATTTCTTCTGATAACCATTACATTTGACTGCTTAGCATGTGAATGTCTGACATTGCTTCAAACCTAAATGACTGAGGATCATTTGTGAATTATATTAAGACAAATTGATGTGAATAATATTAAGACAAATTGGTGTTATTTGTGTATTTCGTCATATCATGCATCTATGTACTCGATTCACCTGGAATTTTAAACTAATATTTCACAATTATAATATTTCTTTACATGGAATATATGTCTATATATATATATTTAACAAATTTATATGAACAAAAATTAATGCTCATATTACCGTGCTATTATTCAGCAACTGGGACCATGGATATGTAGATAATCTATTGATAATGTATACCTTTAACTTTTATACCAGGTAGATATATATTGAATATAGAAATAGTGAGTAGAAGTAGACGTAGTACATGTTTTTTTTTTTTCTGTATTCTTGACAAATGTATCATGTATGATATTACTGTGTCAATAAAAGCATATATAATATTTAACAGTACTGAACCGTTCTTGTTATGAGAGTAAACAGCAACATACTAGCTAGTGATCTGTGCTTGGCTCAGATTTGATCAGGCAACACAACATTAGGCTAAGCTGAAATAACATCCAGATTGATCATCTGCATAATTTAATGAGCTTGTGCCAAGTCAAATCAGGCACATTCATTAATTTGCTGTCTCAGGAGCCGATCTCGTGTCGCACCTGACACAGCAAAGTGCCCACTGGGCTAAGTTTTTGTAAAAACATCAGTATAATGTCCATCGTTAGAAAGTTATATTGCCATTTATTGATGTCCATTAGATATCTTGAGAGTCAACATGATGGTTATTAATGTCAATAGCAGTCACAGCAATATAATGGAAAACACTTGTCTGGCTTGCTGTCTGTCTAGCTGTCTAGGTGTCTGGGTGTCTAGCTGTCTGTCTGTCAATATTAACTGCACGTGTTATGTTCCCGAACATTCACCCGCAATGGCATTAATAATGACATTGGGATAGATAGGTAGATAGATAGATAGATACGAAAAGTACAGCCCTCTAAGACAAGTTCTTGCTGCTATCGAGGGTTGATTGATGAGGCAAGAGAGAGAGGAGGAGTCCACCCATGTTACACATTTATCCCATGGAAGGGATCTTTTACTTGCCTCAGCATAGACACCGAGTATAAAAGACCGCCAATTTAACGTCTCATGCTATCGACATCCAGCTGGCATGTAGCTCATAACGATGAGGCCACCCAGCTGATTTGAGTGGTATTTTTGCCCTTACAAGCTACACCCATGTGGTAAATTTGCACCCTTTGTTATTTGTTGATGATATTCAGTTAAAGAATGGGGATCACAAGCAAGAAAAAAATATTGTAATATTTCAGACAAAGAGTAATGCTGGTTCTCATGATAATATGTGGACCAGGCATATTTTTTTTTTTTTTGCATACGTTTACTACTGCGAGACATAAGCCAAAACACTCGAAGACTTTTCTGTGTTTTATCTTTCATATCCCGTTAAATTACAGTTGATTAAGAAGTATGTTTTACAGTCAGGACTGTAAAGAGTAAATACACTACAGATTGTATGAAACAACATGTAATGAGCATTGTTTACTAATCTCCTTTAAACCGTTGTAAAGGTTCCTCCTCTTGGACTCTAGCAAGAGGCATACAACAGACCTCTCTGAACTGCTGAAGCAATCTCAGGCATCAAAGGACAAGTTCCAAGGCTTGCGTTGATCTGTCATGTAACCTTCAGTCAGCTTTCCATCCAGGCATTCTGTACAAGTTCCAAGTTTGGTATTTGAAATAAAGAACTCTGCAAGACAGTAGGTTTGCTTCCTCAGTAATGTTTCCTGGTAAGGTAAAAACTGCTATTTTTATTGCTGCAGAGCCTTATATTAACAACAAGGCCCTTCAATCCTCCACCCAGCATGCACTGGGTGGAGATAATATAAACCAATCATGAGTGCTAAAACAATGCACTGAATCTCAACAACCAATCCTAGAACAATACACAATTAGGTGCTGGACTGCTCTCCCTGGAGCAGCAGAGCATGAATTATATAAGAGGGGGGGGGGGTGGATTCCCCCCCCCCTTAACAACAAGCACTGGTAAAATGCCACTTTAAGCTGGCAGGGATTAGGCCTGCAGAGACAAAGGGGCTCTCTGTGCCACTGCATTATACTATGGCTATTTTTAGCCCAAGCTGACACTGGGACACAATGGCAGTGTCAGCAATTGGCAGGTAGCTTGGCTTGGGGTGCAGTAAAGTGCAATTAAGGAGGCAGCATTGCTCCAGGATCAAAGGCCTGCCTGGCCTTAGTGTGGAGGCAGCCTCAGTAGGGAAATACAATGAGCACAATGCAATGTGCAATCAAGCTGGTATTCCGACATAACTATACACTATATTTAACAATGTACAACTGTAATAATCAATGTGTTTAACAACCAGCCTGGTAGTCATGCACCTCAACCCTCATGCATGACTAACCCTACTAAACAATGCATGACTATTAAGAACAATGTAATTAATAACTAAGTGCAAACCTCTTGCATGACTAACTACATTAAACAATGTATGACTACTGTGATCAATAACTAAGATAATTAAGTGCTGACAAAGTCTCTGTGACTGTAATTGTGAACCATAAGAGATATACATGTCATAGAAGTTATCTCTCTCATATGAGTGAGTGATACAGGGCAGTGGACTTTACATCACTCCCCCCCTTTTTCCAGCTCATTGATGCTAGCCAGCAAGGAGCGAATGTGAAGAATGATGACATAATATTAATACAAGGAAAAGAAGAAGAAATGTGCACTTATATGAAGATAGGCTGAAGGAAGCATTTTGTGGAGTGTATATGCATGATTTAACAATAGCTAGAATAATACAAAAATAAATGCAATTTTGTTTACTATAAAGGGAGCGCATGACTAGGCCGTTTGATTATAGTTTCATGTAGCGCTGTACTGCGCCCAATAGGCTGGCAACATGCGTTGACGCAGTAAATGATATTTAATAATCTATATAGCTAATGGCTCCCCTACTGTATGTAATACAATATGTGGCCTTGGTTGTGACATGATGGCAAAGGTGACCTGTTTGTCCATCCTTTGGCATGATGTGGTATAATAATAATTACATTTGTATTATTTGACAACAAGAGTGTGTTAACAGCCACATTTGTGGATTCTGATGATCCAGGGACTTGTTAGAGATGGTGTCCAATGCCTGGCAGGGATTCGCTCCAAGGCCAGTGTCGATTGGTTGATCATGCTCCAAGGCCAGTGTCGATTGGTTGATCATGCTGGTGTAATCCGTCATGTGGATAATGTTTGTGTTTACAGTGCTGCAGTAGATGATATTTTGTTTTGAAGTGGAATTAGTCATGTTAAAAGGAACTGCGAGAGTTAGTCTGTGACAAGACTGGCATGTTATTGAGGATCATAATGGGGGGGGGGGGGGGTTTGCCGTGTTGCAACTAGTGCCTTTCAGGCACTCAGCTAGTGGCGGAAGTACTGGCCAAAGACCAGAGCTGGGGATTGTGGTTGGCTCAGGTGCGGTTGCGCTTGTCAGGGGAAGCACTTCTTGTGGAGACTGTCTAAATTGTCTGATTTTGGTCCTAAAGCGCCGCCACCTGGTATAAAAAATGGTGATTAAGGCCCAGACTATAGTGATGATCACTATGTTAAAGATTGCTAGTGGTGATGGCATGAATTTATACTTGGTTACCGGGCTGGGGGTCAGAGGATGCAACAATAAAGCTACATCTACGTCCATCATTGGATGTGCATCGGCTGACTGCATTGCCGGCAGGGCGATGTGTAAAGCTTTAACAGTTACCATGGTTGTAAAGTTAAAGTGGGCTGTGACCCGCACTGCCGGAGGAACATAACGCCTAGCTAGATACAGTCTGTCAATGCACGTGACCGACCAGCCAGCACCACTAATGGTGCACGGTGCAAGACATGTTAAGTTGTATGTGCCGCGAGTTACGGTTTGATGTGTCTCGGTTTGACCTGGGCATCTTATGACTAACATTTCTCCTTGAGAGGCTAGGGCATACTGGTTTACATCAATGGTGGCCAGTAATGGTTCACCAGCATAGTCGACCACATTAACCTGACATTTGTTTATGAGGGCTCTGCGGTTGGTCAGTAGACCACGTGCACAATGCATGAGAGTTACGCCATATTCGGGGCCAGTCTGACATACTGTTGGCCTGTGGCCCAAGCAATGCTTAGGTATAAATAGATTACCTGAGACTGTGTCCATAGCATAAATCTTCTTAACTTTCAGATTTACTGTATATGAAGTGTTTGAAATGGGCACTGGATGCGCTAAAATTTGATACAATAAATACGGTCTTGGCGCAATTAAGGGGATCTCAACTTTGTACAAGGCTGCCAGTGTCTTGCCACAGAGGTGTCACAGTAAGATATTGAAAATACCACTCCAAGGATGAGATTACCTGATGCTTTGCTGCAGCCTGTAGTAGAATCTCTTTCAGTTGTTCTTCTGACAGTAGATCTCTGGTTAGGTGGCCTAGCTCCAACTCTGCTCTCTGCCTGTGAAACAAGGTAACTTGGGTGACATAGAGTTGTGTAGCAAGGTCCAGGACGTCTAGATATCTGTCCAAGTCGGTTCAATGCGGCTTATCCTCTTCGCATGATCTTGCATGACTTTAGTGAGCTGGTTGATGGCTGAATTAATCTGGAGCACATGCAGCTCCAATTGATGATGCTTCACGGCCAGCTGGCTAATATAAGTCCTTGTCTGGTTTAATATTGTGGCCAAGTTGTTATGGGCGTGAGCCATGTCATTCTGCTGGCTGCTCACTTCCGATAATGCGGCTTTGAACCTGTCTAGTTGCGATGACGTTGCCACACCGAAGAGTGCACTTAAAATTGATCCGCCTATGTCTAACAGGCCACGCTTCACTCGGTTGCGTGAGGTGCCTTCTGCCAATATCGATTGCAGTCTGTCTCTTCGTAGTTTCTGTGTGGCAAGATTGATATTTATGCCAGATGCTGACAGTGACTGTAGGGCTTTGAAGGTGTGGTTGAGTGAGGCGACCTGCTGGGCGAGGTCGGCGGGAAATGGGGGCGGATCCAGGGTGACGTACACGTCCCATGATGCAATGATCTGATGCAGTGTTTCTCCTCCCCTGATGCTGACTCCATCCGGTAAGCGGGTGAGGGCTATTGCTGAGGCCGCAGATGGTTGTGCCAGGTGACCTGCTAGTATGCAGCAGGCTAGTATGAGGCCAGCATAGCGGCTACCTCGTGGAGTAGGTCGATGCGTGCCTTCTTCTGTTGTTCTGGCGTAGGCACTGCTGTGTCGGGGCATAGTTGTCGCTTTGAGGCACGTGGCAGGTATATCCGATTGCGCTTCGACTGGGCAGGTGGGTCGGGCGTGTGGGGGCGCCGGGGGGCTGACCTGTGAAGACGCTTCGAGTCTGATTGGCGTTCCGGGGCTGGACGCGTGCCAGCGGGGGCTCTGCTTGGTGCCAGTGCTTGTGGGAGCGGGGGTTCAGGTGCTGGTTGATGACGCTTTGCCGTGGTCACTTGGTCTGGCTCGTGTGGGCGTCTTGGTCCAGTGCGATGTAGGCGTTTAGCGTCTCCAAGCTTCAGCTGTGCAGTTCTGGCAGTGGCAGTGGTCCTTGCGGGTGCTGTGGCGAGTGTCGACTGTGATGCAGGAGCTCCCTGTGACTGCCTTTTGGTAGCTGTCTTGGGGCTGCACTGGGGTGTGACGCTGCTGGTGTCACTTGATTCGCTCAGAGGCCTTGTGCGTTTTACGGCCGCTTGTCTGGGGGCGGGCGGAGGCACTGGGGCGTGTAGGTGGGTTTTGGGTGTGATCTTTGGTGGTGGGTACATTTTCATGATGCCTGTGGTCTTTGCGCTGCGTCGTGAATTACTGATGGGGCGGCAATTGACTTCGTCCCAGGCAATGTTGGGATCAACTACTTTCACTTTGTTGATATTCAGTGTCTTTTGCTTGGCTGTTTGTTGGTGTGTAAGCCACACAACCTTGCCTCTTACACGCGTTATTGTCCATTGCGGGTCCCATTTGCTTGTTAGTGATAGGGGCTCCTGAGCCTTGATTACCACTGTGTCGCCCACCTTCACTATCCCCACATTGGCCTGACGCTCGAGACGCTCTCTGTTGAGACGCCTTGATTGCTCTGTGGCCGCCATAGCTGCTCTTAGCGCATCTGCAAGGTGCTGTAGTCGATCATCTGTGATGTTGTCATTGCCAAGAATGCGATTTATGGGTATTCTGGCCCGTCTGCCGTGGTGTAAAAAGTACGGAGTGTGCCCTGTAGTGTCAGAGACTGAGTTGTTGTAGGCCAGGAGGGCTGGCCCAAGCTTGTCTTCCCAGTTGTCCCTGCTGTTGTTAATTAGGCGAGCCACAATTTGCTTAAGGGTTCCATTGAAGCGTTCACATTTGCCATTGGCCTGGGGGTTATAGCTTGTGGTGCATCGATGATCAATTGCCAGAGCTGCTAGATACTCCCTGATGGCCATGGCGCCAAATTCCAGACCCTGGTCTGTTATGA
The DNA here is from genome assembly GCA_932294295.1 of Alitta virens. Classification (NCBI taxonomy): domain Eukaryota; kingdom Metazoa; phylum Annelida; class Polychaeta; order Phyllodocida; family Nereididae; genus Alitta; species Alitta virens. The sequence goes on from OW028581.1 coordinate 20,157,190, forward strand.
GGACGTCTGGATAACTATGGCGGGGGAAGTATAGTCTGGTCAAATGTTTCCACACCTCATAACTCGTCTTGGAGGGAATTGGGAATGCCTCTCCCCAGCTGGTGCAGTGATCAATCACAGTCAAGATGTATTGGTTGCCTGCCGGTGATTTTACCAGTGGCCCAATGAGATCTGCAGCGATGATTTGTACTGGCGCTGTGGCAATTGGCATATCGCCCATCGGCGCTCTCGGTGTCGCTTTGCTGTGAATGATGCATGTTGGGCATTTGGCAACAAAGGCTTTTACGTCTGCCTTCATTCTGGGCCATGCGAAGGCCTCCTGAAGTTTTCTCATGGTCTTTTGAACGGCCATGTGACCCACATCTTTATGTGCTCGCGAGATGACTGTTTCGTGTTGTCCCTGCGGGATTACCAGACGCGGATGGTCAGCGGCATATTGGTATGGCTTCCTTGTGGAATACAATAGGCCATTGATGACATCATAGTCGCTGTCATCGTCATGGTGCTCGGTCCATTCCGTCATTTCTCGCTGTTGTTGTGACAGCAATTGCAGGTCTAGTCCATACGCATCTGGTGGGCTTTCGTCGTCTGGCATGTCTGGCAGGGCATCCCCTAATTGCCAGTAATCCGCATCAAAGGTGGCTAATTCCTCAGACTGCTTAATGCGGGAGAGCATGTCTGCCCTTATGTTTAATTTGCCTTTGTGGTATTCCTCTTTGCAATTGTATTCTGCCAATAAAATTGCCCACCTTTGTATTTTTGTATTGTTCAGGTCTTTTGTAAATAGACAAGTCAGAGGCTTGTGGTCTGTAAAGGTCCTATATTGCGCTCCCCACAAGTAGGGCCTTAATTGTTTAAGGGCGTATACTACCGCATAAGCCTCCTTCTCAATTGTTGCCCAGCGTCTCTGGGTGTCCGACAATTGCTTGGACAAATACACAATGGGGCGTTCCACCCCTTGGTCATCTTTTTGGCAGAGAATAGCACCAATTGCGTAATCGCAGGCGTCTGTGTACAGCTGGTATGGCTGGTCAGTGCGGGGGTGTGCCATGACACTGTCACTGGTGAGGGCCTTCTTCAGCTGATCGAACGCGAGTTGATGACGTCCAGACCAATCAAAACGCACGTTTTTGCGAGTGAAGTTCACTAACGGTTCAGCAATGCGTGCATAGTCATGTATACAAGAGCGATAGTAGCCAGTCATGCCCAGAAAGCTGCGTGTCTCCGCTAGATTCTGTGGGGCTTGCATCCTGACAATGGCTGACACTTTGTCTGGGTCTGCTCGTAGACCCGCCTGGCTGACTACATACCCCAGCAGTTTCACTTGTTTCAGTCCAAACACACATTTAGTTGGGTTCAAGCGTAAATTGTACATCTCTAGACGCTCCAACATCATGTTGAGATGCGTGACGTGCTGAGCTTCATCCTCGCTGTATACTACTATGTCGTCTATATTAAGCATGCATATGGTGCCAATCAAGCCTTTAAGGACGACCTCCATGGCTCTTTGAAACAATTGGCTGGCGTTGCACAAGCCCATCGGTAGTCTGGTCCATTTAAATAGTCCCCTGTGGCAGACGAAGGCGGTCTTTTCCTGGTCCTCTGGGTGCAGGGGCAGTTGATGAAAACCTGACTTCATGTCTAGTGTTGAAAAGACTGTGGCCCCTTGCAGTTGGTCGAAGATGTCCCTTATGAGTGGAATGGGGTATGCATCTTTTTTCGTGACCTTGTTGAGTTGGGTATAGTCAACACAAAAGCGGGGACCTTCTGATGGGTCCTTTTCTCCACCAGTACTACTGGAGATGCCCAAGGTGATGAGGAGGGAACTATGATGCCTTGCTCCAGTAAGTCATCCAACTTTTTGTCAAGGGCGTCACGCTTGCTGAGGGGCAATCTATAGGGCCTTCGTTTGATAGGTCTGCCCTCTGTCTCAATGCGGATTGCAATTTCAGGGTGACATCCAAGATGCTCTCCTTTTGCCGCAAATAAGTGTTCATTGTCTGCGATGCATTTGGCTATTGCAGAGTCCCCTATTATGGGCGGCCGGTCCCCCAAGGAATCAATGGCATGGTTTTCTCGGGCAGGCAGTAAGGGCAGGGAGGTGGCTTTCCAGGATAGCCTGCCTTCGTCATAGTTGATACTGGCCTGCTGTTTGAGGAGTACGTCTCGGCCAAGGATGAGGGGGTGGGCGATCTGGTCCACTATGATCAGCCTGATTGTGCCAAATTTTGACTCATACAGTTCAGTGCTGCCTAAGACAGAAATTCCGTGGCCAGTCACTCCACAGAGTGGTATCGATTTTTCAAGAATGGGCATCCGCCCAGTTTTTGCACATAATAATTCAAATTCATAGCGCCGCAACACGCTTCGTGAGGCTCCAGTGTCTACTAGTCCCGGGATGATATATCCATAGAACTCTAACTCTACATACTTGAGCTCATCCGAGGGTGCGGCGCTTATTGGCCCCCCTGGGCCGGGCGCTGAGGACGCTGGGCCGCCTTGCGGCTGCGGCAGTGGCACTGGACGTGGCCTATCTTGTTGCAGTAGCTGCATATGGGCGTCCCTTCCTCGGTGTAAGCGTATGAGGACTCATTGGCACTAGGGCGAGGCGGCTGTGTCGCGATTGCTGTGCGTGTACTGGGATTCTCCGATGTCTTCGACTGTTGCAGTGTTGACATTAATTTGGTAAACTGTTGTGTCATGCCATTCATTTGACGTTGCAGCTGTGCCAAGTCCTTGGCTTTTGCCAATTCCTCGGTTGGGGCCGCGGCGCGGATAGGGGCGGGGGTTGCCGCTGACGGCGGGGCGACGGCTCCAATCTCCATTGGCTCCTCGTGCCGGAGCAATATGCCATCATCCAGTGCCATGCGGATGTGATATTCATCTCCCTCGTAGTCCTCTACTAGTTTCATCGCCGCTTGATAATTCTCTGGGCGGCCATGTTTGAGGAGGCGCTCCACAACATGACGGTTTCTGAGCCCTCCTAAATAAGCTTTTAGGATTATCCTGATCTCAGCATCATTCCTTGATGGCTCTGCCTGTGGCGGTATGACGCGGGGTGGATACGCCAAATCAGCCGCTTCTCTAAAGCGCCTGCTGTATGAAGCTGATGTCTCATATGCTCCTTGCTTGAGTTTATCCAGCTCGTGTCGTAGGCGATCATCCTCATGGGTAGACAAGAATGCTTTTGCCATGTGGGCTCGCAGGGTGGGCCATGCGATAGCTTGGCGGTCGTCTTGCAGTGTCAAGTGATGCTCTAACTCGCGTCTGAGGGCTCCTCGTGACGATTGTGCTGCAATGTAGACCGATAATTCCGAATAAGGGATCGTCAGGTCTACTTCTAGGAGCCATTCTCGAACTGTCCCAGGGTTGGCTCCGTCACACGGGGAGATGCGCTTGGCAAGGTTGTCGGCGGCCAAGTGATCACTGGTTTTCTGTTGCCGTGTCTCCCTTTCATCATGCTCTCCTTTCGTGGCGAGTCGCTGTTGTTCACTTTGGAGTGTAAATTGTGTGATGAATTCTGCAAATTGTTGCGAACCAAGCGGGGCTGTCATTTTCGTGCTGGTGTGTTGTCAATTGTGCGATATACGGGGAGAATGTGACGTGTCAACCACAGGGTGTCAGTTAGGCATCACAAGTCATTTACTCAAGGTTCAGCATGTTGGTCCTGTGTAGATTTCCCATTTCGTAGTAAAATGCCACTTTAAGCTGGCAGGGATTAGGCCTGCAGAGACAAAGGGGCTCTCTGTGCCACTGCATTATACTATGGCTATTTTTAGCCCAAGCTGACACTGGGACACAATGGCAGTGTCAGCAATTGGCAGGTAGCTTGGCTTGGGGTGCAGTAAAGTGCAATTAAGGAGGCAGCATTGCTCCAGGATCAAAGGCCTGCCTGGCCTTAGTGTGGAGGCAGCCTCAGTAGGGAAATACAATGAGCACAATGCAATGTGCAATCAAGCTGGTATTCCGACATAACTATACACTATATTTAACAATGTACAACTGTAATAATCAATGTGTTTAACAACCAGCCTGGTAGTCATGCACCTCAACCCTCATGCATGACTAACCCTACTAAACAATGCATGACTATTAAGAACAATGTAATTAATAACTAAGTGCAAACCTCTTGCATGACTAACTACATTAAACAATGTATGACTACTGTGATCAATAACTAAGATAATTAAGTGCTGACAAAGTCTCTGTGACTGTAATTGTGAACCATAAGAGATATACATGTCATAGAAGTTATCATTCTCATATGAGTGAGTGATACAGGGCAGTGGACTTTACACTGTGTTGCTTAACACAATAACAATCAGTGATTTAAAGAGCATGTACATTTTTCTGAGTTCACTGCACTCAGCTTCACTTGATACATGTAGGTCTAACCAGGCCAGAACGATTAACTTAAGTGCCAGTTGAGGCGGAACATTTGCTTTTTAATGACACACTAGACAAACATTTGACCACACAGAAAGTAAAATTTTTTTTTTTCGTGTATGCAGTTTATGCCTTGAATACAATATATCAATGGTGCACCTCATGTTATATAAATAACCAATGAGTATGACAAGCTTATTATCCAAAACCTATTTTAACTTTTAGGAAACAGTCAGAGATAAGATTGAAAGAAGATCATGTGCCATACCCCCATATAATGTGGTATTAGCTGGTAAGTAGAATGGTTTCTCACTATTTGTGCACTGTTAATATGAAATTGGAAGCACTATACTAGTGGCCATTGAATGCAGTCTGGTCTCTAAACAGCGGCGGTTCCAGTCTCAAAATAGATAGATAGTCAATTTAACATCTCATCTGAACGACATCGAGCTGGGATGTTGCTCATGTTGGGTGCCTCAGCCCGGAATTCAACCCGGGTCCTCCAGAGGAGCAGGCGAGCGTTTTACCACCAGACCACAAGCGCAGTTTCACAACATAGGGAAATCCTGCCAAAACTGTTTTAACTTGCGATTTCAAACAATATTGGGAGTACAGCTATAAATGGCACAACATTAGAACCGCAATACAAAAGTGCAACTTACAAACCAAATTTGGCGAAGATCTGACCAGTAGCAGCCGAGAAAAGTTTGATTATAGTACAAATTCAGGCCTCGCAAAAGCCGTGAATTTTTGACTAACATGAAACATGTCAAACTTGACGGCTGTTGTTTTTTTATGAAACGGACTTTGTTTTAGTTTTATTTTTATCTCGAATTGTTACAATAATATAAATCCACTGTATTAGTGCTACTCCACACATTTAAAAGCTGCAGCGCCCTCTGGGAATAGATAATCTCTTTCATATAAGCAAACAAGTATTCCTTCTAAAAAGGATTGGGCGTTGAGTAGAGGTTTGATGATATGGGGAATGACTGTAAATGAAAAGCAACGCAGTGACAACACAGGGGATTTTGTAGAAAAGTTTTATTTTTTCTGAAATGGACTGGCCTTTTATAAACAGTAAGGCACTGTGGCAAAAACATGCTTGAGTATCATATGACTAAGAATCTTTTCTAATAACAAAATGTTTAATGATCTAGGAATGTAGAATAATGAGCTATGAAACATGTTGTAAGGGTGTGCTGTTTTTGCAACAGTAGTGGTTTCCATGTGATAAAAGTGGTGTATATAGATATAGGCGACTTACAGACAAAACAATTCTGTAATACAATGTACATATAATATATTAATAGTAATATATACCCCTGAATAATGTATGAGTATCTTAGGAATAGGAACTGTTCTGAATAGGAACATTTGCAATGAAAGCCCGGCACTGTAATGACCTAATGTAAATAAAAAATAAGGATGGAATTGCGAATAATCTGGAATACATATTGTAAAGGTGTGTTTTAAGCAGGAGCTTTAATAATGGGATAAGAGCAGTGTATAATCATACAGTTGATATTGCCAAAAAAAGCATTGTGTAATGTCATATACAATAAATTGGCCATAATGTAGTTATCTTAAAAGTATAGATGTATATTTCAATGAAAGTAATTATGATACGCCAGATACGGGTGAGCTGCTGCTTAGTGGAGTGAGTGTTTTAACAAGCTTAAGATGCAGTTTTCATTAAATTTTGTAAGGAAATTTCTTATATGAATGGGGAACTGCTGTTGTCAACACATGCGCAAGTATGTTATCACAAACATTTTCTACAAACAAGTCTATTATGATCAACAGTGCAATATCATGAACGAATGTCAAAGTTTCAGTAAACACTAGTAACAGTTTGAACTGGGCAGTCTAATGCTGGTATAGGACTGCAATAGCATTACTGATGTGTGAAAGTTTCAATAAATGCAAAGAAAGCGTATATATGAACAATAAACCAGTGTTGTGAACACATGGATGGGCCTGTTATGACTAGGATGGATGGATGTATAGAAGGGCTTTACGTCCTGTATTTTCGCACTTGTTGAGGCCTAAAAGGACTCAAAAATAGTTGCCCTAACCTCTCAAGCTATACAGGAATAGAAAGATAATGAAAAAAGGTTTAAGAAAATATTTTTTTGGTTGCTGTACCTTGTATAGGACCCAGGTTCAAAACGCCTGAAAATTGCATATATAGGACACTCTGTGACCTTGACCCTGTAACCAAAAATTCTGAAATAACTCACATTTGTGAAGCACATGTATATACACTCCTGTGAATTTTTTTGGTTCAATCTATCAACAACATTTTGGTCTGAGTAAGCAATTCAGGCTTTATCAGTGATAAAAAAATTCTAGGACCTAAGCTGTTTGATGAAGTTAATTGCCCTTTTACAGTCATGTAGTACTACCCAGAGGACATATGTGTGAAAAGTATGAAGAAAATTTAAGAAGTCTTTCCTACTTTTTTGGGGCAAAACGCGTAAACTTCCTAACATTCATTGTAAAAATTGCTGACTCAGCGATCTAGGGTTCAAGGAGGTAGGTAGGTCAGCAATTCAGGCTTTATGAGTGAAACAAAAATTCTAGGACCTAATCTGTTTGATGAAAGTAATTGCCCTTTTACAGTCATGTAGTACTACACAGAGTTCATATATGTGCAAAATATGAATGAAATTGAAGACTTTCTTCCTGGTTTTTTGGGGCGATACACGTAAACTTCCTAACATTCATTGTAAAAATTGCTGACTCAGTGGTTCAGGGTTGATAGGTCTCCCCATTGGATAACATGGGAAAGAGAATTTTGGCTCCAAGTTCGAAACTGGTAAAGGTTGGTGAATAGACAAGGTATCCTATGTAAAGTCCTAATTTTTCTCTACATAATGACACCAGTTGCATGAAATTTGGTTGAATAGAACTCGAGTTAAAAATTATTGAAATTTGGACTGAAAAAAAATTCTAGGGCCTAAGACAAAAACTCTGACATGCATAATTATAGTCAGAATGGCAACATAGAAATGTGAATGTTAGTTAAGACTTAGCTTGGACACCACTACCTGTCAATCACACATAAAAATGAAGAAGCCTGACTGTTTTTGGAGAAAATGAGTAGCCATTCCATCATTCACTATCTTCCCCGTAGCCGAAATGACTTTTCAGGAAGTTCGAAAGGGGGGCCAGTCAAATCGCCCAATTTTTTCTTGCCCGTTTTTTTCTCGCCACAAATACAACTCGCCCAATTATTTTTCGCCCAATAAAAAACTCGCCCTTGGCTTTATTTTTCACCCCTATGTGTTTGTTAATTAGTTAAAAGATAACTTGTCAAAGAACCATTAAAATGCGTTTTTTCACCCCTGTGTGTTTGTTATTTGTGTAGTTAGTTAAAAGATAACTTGTCATTGAAGAACCATTAAAATGCGTTTTTGTGTTAGGTACAGCTGTAAATATGGAGATATATATATTGATATGTATCTCAAAAAAATATATAAAAGATGTCTATAGAGCTATATAGATATATCTATAAAATTAATAATAAAAGATGTCTATAGAGCTATAACAGCTATATATATAGGCATTTACCCTATAACTGAAATATATTATAACATAAATGATATTTATGATATGTAAATATATGTAATAATATAGATCAATTCAATTAGCCGAATGTAAAGAAGTCCTTCACAAAGGTTAATTGTCATTAGTGAATTGCAATTGCCTCCATACATACCTGGATTGCAGGTTTAATGTCATGTGCTATGCAATTCACAATTAAAGAGAAGCCACTTTGAACATCATGTATATCTGAGTGTTAATTGTCATTTGGTATAACAGTCAGAATGAATCTGCTTTTTGCCACAGATGACATGCTAAAAAAAACTCAAGGCCATCAGTGTTTTACAGCGTCCGCGACGATAATTGTTCTTTTTAATAAATATTTGTGCAATAAATGTGGTACCAGAATCAGATTCTTCTTTTTACTTATACTCTATAAAGTATTACACTTGAAGCTTGCTTCCGAACTTTTAAAAATACTGTTATATTATACGATGGCGGTCTGCGGTCCGCTGGATCCGCCGTTTACATGTAGGCCTATGCATACAATGGCGGTCGACGGTCCGCTGAATCACCCGTTTACATGTACGCATACATGCGGCGAGGATGGTAAAATAAAGATGCGTCTACTATCACAATTTGTGGCGAGAAAAAGTTGGGCGAGCAAAAATTGGGCGAATTGACTGTACTCCTTCGAAAGGCACCTGCAGCTGTCAGCTATCAGCAAAAGGAAGCCACAACGAATCTGAATTGCGGAGCTTAAATCGGTTACTCCCATGGGATGAACTGCCAGATAACAATTATTAATGTGCACAAGGAATATCCTTTCACAGTCTTACACCATTTTGGACTAATTAAGCCTATTAATCAAAAACTTGCCGCCGTATTTACATGTTGGCCTAACCCAATACAGCTCCATAAAGGCCGTTTGGAATCCGCCTTTCATGTACACATAATGGCGGCCAGAGGTCAAAGTTCACCAGAGTTGGACTCATATGTGGGCGCCGCCGCGCCCACTAAAAATATTATTTGCCGTACTTTAGTGGACTTTTAAAGTGTTGTTAGGTATAAATATTTGATCTACATTCAAGCTTTCAGTATTTCCTGACTTTTATAATCTCTAAATTCCTGCACGTGCCACCACGACGTTGCATCATGAGCAAGTAAGCAAGCTGGAACGCTACCGATTCGCAACTTTAGAAGTTGTGTTAATGCTACAATTGATGTGTTTAACACGTTAGGATGGTTAAATTATGACGCCACAACTTGTTAATTGATGAGGAATGTCCTGTGACGTCATCCCCGCCGATTCTCTGCGCTGTTGATATTTTTGAGGACAGCGTGACTATCACAACTTTTTTTATATTTTGTGGTTAGTAAATGAATTCAGTGGCCAGCAGTTCACATGGACGTAGATAGATGAGGTGAATGATGAGGTGAATGGCAAGTGTTGAAGTTTGACACCTAACACTAGGCAGGTTTTTAAGAAAACGGACTTGTATTTTCTTGAGAGCTTCAATTTGCTTCTCTCGGAACCATATTTCACTATTGTATTCAAGTACTGGTAATATTTATGTGTCAAACATTTTGATACTCAATTTTGCTTGTAGATAGCCAACTGTAGACTTTGTCTTTTCTTTAAGAGCATTCATCGCTTTTTGTGCTTGGGTTGTCAAATGCTCATACATTACTTTGTGTATGTTGCTAGAATTACTAATTACATGACCCAAATATTTTTATGAATTAACTATATCTAATTTCTCATTTTCAATATTGAAATCATGATTATCTTGGGCTGCACATTTGCCAGATTTACGAAAGATCATAACTTTGCTCTTCTGAGAGTTAATTATTAGATGCCACTTTCTACAATAAACTTCAAGATCTTTTGATAGACTCTGCATTCCATCAGCACTTTCTGAAATTAGGACAAGATCATCAGCACATAGTAGATGAGTGCATGTTGTCCCATATATTGTTACTCCACAGGTCTGGTCTAGGTATTCACACATGTCTAATAAATACAGATTAAATAGCTTGGGACTGACTATTCCACCTTGGAGAACGCCATGGGTACTTTCAATGTTTGTCCCTAATTCACCATGCCATCGAACTTTAGCACTAGACATGTCGAACATACTTTGTATTATTTTTACAAGCTTTCCGCCATAGCCTTTTTTATCATTTTATAATACAGGAATGATCAGTTGACAAAGTCAAAAGCTTTCGAAAAGTCTATAAAATTTATAAATAGGGTTTTACGAATTGATTTATGGTAAGATACGATTGTGTCTAATATGAATACATTATCACTAGTTCTGCAACCCTAACTTAAACCAAATTGATTGGGATCTACAATGTCTGTAGCTTCACTTTGGAAGACTAATCTCTTATTTAAAATGGCTTCAAATATTTAACCCATACATGCCATTAGAGTCAGTTTGCGACAGTTATCAGGTTCACTATAACTACCTATTTTATGCAGGGGTTGAATTATTCCCCCAGACCATTTGTTTGGGTAAACTCCCTTTTCCAAAATGTAGTTGAACAATACTGTAAGAGGCTGAAGTAAGTAGTCAGACAAATATTTGTAAAATCATTACTAATTCCATCTATTCCAGGGGCCTTGCCCAGATTAAGGCTTCTCAGTTCAGTCTGTACCTCACTCATTTTTATAGGGTAATCAGTCATGTAGGTACTAGGATTAGTGGGACTGTTGTTAAAGTTTACCATGAACTCTTCTACATATTTGAGGAATTGCATATGAAATGTAGAAGTATACTCACTAGGTGGGGCTTGCACACTTGCAAAGTATTTTTCAGAACAGTCAAGTCTTATTTAGAGATATATCTATATTATTTTTATGTAATCTATCCCAGTATTTCCAGTAGTCACATGGGTTATTCATATCCAATTCACGTAGCTCATTTCTAATTTTATTTTGAAAGGTTCTTTTCTTTGAGTTGTGGCTTTATATGACTTTTTAAGTGAATAATATTGCAGGAGGTTATCTTGCACATTTAGATCATAAGTTTTAGCATAGTCATTTGTTAAGTGCTTTAGGTTTTTGCATTTGTCATCACACCATTCATTTTTAGGAAACCTATCAGTTGCAGCCTTTTGATATTTTTTGGGGCAATTTTCAGTAATGGCTGTTTCTAGGAGAGCATATACATTTGCAACTGCATCACTAACTCCATTGTCAGTAATTATGCTTTCTACAAACTTTTCCTTCATTGCGGAGCATTGCTCCCCATTTATGGAGGATACAAGACCAACCACAGCATCAGCATTAAATGGGTGAAACATGTTAGTTGAGACATCCCTAGCATTCAATTGTATCGAAAATGATAAAGGTCGATGATCAGAATTTGTATTAAGTGGCCCTAGGTTAAACATAAAGGTCATAAAGCTTGGAGTCACAGATTAGGTAGTCAACAAGGCTTTTACCACAAGGAGTGTAACAAGTAAAACTTCCTGTGCTCTTATTTTCCATGAAATATCCATTCATTATCCGCATACCACTAGATTTACAGAGCTCAATTAGTTCCTTACCATATCGGTTGCATTTACTATCATCAGAATAACGGTTATGCCTGGGAAAGTTATTAGGAAATTCAGGGGTTATTGGCAGTGAACCTGGCATATCTATAATATCATTCCCCTCTTCTTGTTAAAATGTGAAATTGCTTCTTGGATTAGGTGAAAGGCATTATTATCTTTTATTGTTGAGGATGTATCAAGTGGGGGAATGTATACACCAGCTAGGAATATATCAGTATTACTGCTTTGTTTAATCTTAAGACAAAAAGTGAAATTGTAATTTTTAATTACAGTTACTTTCCCATTAGAGTATAAGCTATTTCTAATTAACACACCTATCCCACCAGCAGCTTTATGGGCTCGGGGGTGTTGATAATTCCTTTGAAAATGTTTATATATAAAATGACCAGTGTCTGGCACATAGCTATCTAGTTTCATAGTTTCGAGAAAATTATATCATACTTAGAAACATGTGTTACAAAATCATGATCTTTCAGTTTAGCCCCTAGACCTTGTATGTTCCATACCATTATTGTTAGGTTATTGTTAGACATATCCAAGTTATGTGACCTAGAGCTTTCAACGGTACTGACAGAAGACAAATTATGGACATCATTATTAACATCTGAGATTATATCATCATGTCTTTTAAGTTCATCATTATGAAAATCAATATCATTATTAACATCTGGAACTATATCATCACATGTTAAAATTTCACCACTATTCATTTCAACAATGTCCTGCAACACTAAAGTATCACCATTTACACTGATTTCTGAGACATTATCATGAGTAACATTACTTGTTATGACATTGTTCACATTAGTTATCAATTTTCTGAGCATTTATGTTACGCAACACACTTAAGACACTGCTTCACATGGTGAGCAACAGTCCGTGCAACATGGTCCTTCGACTTAAGCGTGAAATGGATCCTGTCCGGGGAAAAAAAGAAGTTGTACGTAATACTAACATGAAAAAACTGTAGAGCAAACAGATTCTCTAACTACTACAGTCCACAGCACTTATTATATAATATTCTCTTATACATATGCATTTATGAAGATTAGTATGAGTTTGAACTTGCTATACTTCAGGAGCAAACAGATTCCCTAACTACTACAGTCCACAGCACTTATTATATAATATTCTCTTATTAGCTGATGTGAGCCTATCCGAATGCTTCATTGTCATTCAGCAAGGGTGTATATTGGACGTTGCTAAGTATATTGGACGTTTATGTCAATGGGTTGCTAAGAGCCAGAATTGGCATCGAGGTTAAAAGCAATTCCACCAAGTCATGAACGTCCTCGATTCGTGACATTTTAGTCTTTAACTTAGCAATTTTTTATTCGACTTTCAATGATTCTCTACAGTTTTTGCATGTTAGTATTACGTACGACTTCTTTTTTTAGGCATCAATGATATCTTCTGTCAATCAATATTAAGACTATTTCTGCCAAAAAAGTCAACTGTTTACTAATTAGTTAGAATGTCTAGGTAACTGGACTAGTAATTTTGATAGAAACGTGGCTTCTGATGTATTATACTTAGATTATTCCAAATGTTTTGATAAGGTCTGGCATAGCAAGTTGTTGTACAAGTTAGAGAAATATGGTGTGAAGTATAGTGCACTTGAATGGTTGAAAGGGACAGAATGCAATATGTGAAGCTTGACAATGCAATATCTACTGCAGCTATAGGTTGAATCTGGCGTGCCACAAGGCATTCATTCAGCTGATCTCGCTAATGTTGTGTCACATAGTAAACTCAGAATGTATGCTGATGACACAAAATTGTGTATAACAAGATGGGCAGATTTGTGGCAAATGGTATTAAATTTAGATAAAACACAGACTATTAGAATAGGCAATTGTAAAACCAATTCTGATTATGTCCTACACAGTCGGAATATTGAGAAGGTAAACAGCATAAATGATATTGGTGTTGTTTTTCAGTCTGATCTTAAGTTCACTGTACAATGTTCGAATATAATATGAAAAGCTTACTTTACTATAGATTAATTCATTTAAATCTAGACTCTTTGGAAGAGAGAAGAATACAATCTGACTTGATATTGTTCTGTAAGATGATCTCAAATATGTGTTAATATAGATAATTATTATACGTTTGTTACCACTAATTATAGCAGAACTGAAAAATGAAAATTATGCTGGAGTAATAGATTACCAACAATTGGAATAATTAAAATCAAAATATTGTTAATAGCATATCTGTGCAAGCACTCAAAGGAAAGTTGAAGATGGTGCAATATATTGGTAGGGGGCATATTTATGTACCTGAACCTAACCTCCCAATATGTTTTTATTGTAACATTTATTTATCAATAAAATATTCAAAATATAATCTCATTATACTCGAATACATTTGGAAGAAGAGGAGTTCGGACTCCAGTTAATTTAAAAGTTATTTTAGCATGAAGAACCTGATAAGTTGACCTACTTACCTGTCTCCAGGGACAATCCCTGGATGTTATGCAAAAAGGAAACCTTAAAGACAGCTGACCTACTTGCAACAGACCAGTCATGTTATATATCAATGATTGATAGGCGTAATATGAAATAAATATGTTCTGATTTTGGAGTTTTGCGTGACCAATTATTTTTGGGCCAAACATTATAACAATAGTGGAGTGTGAGGGGTCCAACATAGAGTTATGTGCGATGAGGAAAGGTTGGCCGAGGCGAATATAATTGTTCCGAATCCCACAAAAAACTGCTTGTCATTTCACATCACACAGAAAAACCTTCATGTATGCTGTCATAGAAACAGGTGCAAACAGCTGATTAAATTTTACATTAGCTGGACAGATTCTAATCTGATCAGTACTTAAACCAACTGCCACAGTGACATTTCTTTCCTGGGATTGCCAGGGAGTGAAACAAATCTGGTCATTATGCAAGCCTTCTCAGCCCCCGGACTATTGCCCTTTAAAAAATATCCTAAAAAAGACCAACAACATCACGAGATTTAAGATTCAAGGTTGTTTATTTTCCACAGAAAAACAATTACTGAAAAATAAATAAATGTACATAGGATGTTACAACCAATAGCACTTACGGTCAAATTAGCTGACCTGGCAGTATATGTTAGTTTATTTTGCAAAAACAAATCACGCTTACCATACCCAGAACATTTACTGGTATTTGTAAACAAGCCTTACGTGATAATGCCACTTGGTCAGCTAATTCGTCTGCCTGGCAAGCAATTATCTTACTGAATACTAGTCAGAAACGACGTTTCGGGCGTCTGAGATATACAGTAAGTTTCATATCTAAAACGGCCTGTCAAATTGAACCTAGACAAAGTTCTGCTATATGATGCTACCTGCCACTTAACTACAGCTGGCTACAGCTGGCTACAGATGGCTGCAGCTGGCTACAGCTGGCTCTAAAAAAGTACATGCAGCCCCATTTGGTGCATGAGTTGAAAATTACACATACTTGTCATAAAAAAAATAATAGAAGATTCATGTCTATTGCACATAGGACAAAAGCGATTTTATTTTAGAATATCATATAACACTTGCTGCCTGCAATGGCGCTTACGGCAAATAAACTAATATCACCACTTTATTTTATAATATCAAATATCACTGAGTGTTGCTGCCAATATCCAATATCTGCCGAGATTGCATATTGGGCTGGATATTATGTCCTTTAGGCCGATAAGCAGGTCTCTGGGCGACGAGCTAGCCTTTGGGCTTGCTCGCCGAAATCCCCTATGACTTATTCAAAGAATATATGGTTTTTGGGCTCACCGGCGAATACTTCTAATATCGCTCCGTGGCTTTTCCCAGAAAGCTTTGCCTGGTACGTTCCGTAAATTGCGGACCATGCAGACCGTTCCGACAGATGCTAATTTGGACTTGTAATGTTAATTTTGTCCACTGATTTCAAAATGTCATATCTTCGTAAATAATTATTCGATTTTCAGTCTGTTTTCACTAACATGTAGTATAAATTATGAGTTTTATAATAAGGAAACAATGTCGATATCTCTCAAGAAGAGAATTACTAATTTCAGGTTATATGCTTTAAGTCCATAAAAATTTAATGTCTGCACCCGTACCTTTGCAGCTTTGTGTACTGAAATTTTCATTGTTATCTACAAAATCCATATAGAGCTGTCAAATCTTTTTTTTCTTCAATAATAATAAAATATGCTATGCAGATATTATTGAAAACACTGTTCATATATGAGCAGAAATATGTGTCCTCACTGTTTGAAAAAATTTTACAACTCCTTTTACGGTGACTTTGAAACCTCCTGGTAGAGATTTTAAGAAAATAATTATATTATTAATACCAGAAAGTGCTAAGATCAGTGGAATGTTTCATGAGACCGAAATAAATGTTAGATATAGCAGTTACACATATTAAATTAGGCAAGGGGAATAAAAAAAAAATCTGTTTACTGGTTTCCTGTCTCCAAATTTCAAGTATCGATATATACCACCCATTTCTCATCTGCTTCATCGATTGGCAATAGAAAAGATTGTTAAATTACAACTCCGTATTTTACAAAATCAGTAATTATATAGTTTGGGTATATAACTGATTCTAAATTTTTTTTCACAATGTTAGGAATAAATAAATTAATCAGATAATTTTAAAAATAAAATAAAATTTATAAATGTAGAGATAAAAAAAAACATAAAAAATAATTACACCACAATAATGACAATGTTGATGAACATGCCACTAAAAGACATGAAGTATTTAATTATAATTACTGTCAATCACGCCAGCTTAATCTAGATTTATAATGATAATTTATTTTATTAAGCCATAATTCTACTTTCATCATCATTATTAGCGAATACTCCCATCTTTACACTCATTAAAACTCATATTAAGGTATACCTGTAGGTAACTATTGCACTGTACATGGATTTTTTGTATCCATTTATTTTAATAATAATTAAAAAGGAGGGTACACACAATAAAATGTGCATACTGTGCATTAAAATCCAAATATTGCAATTATTATAATGAACAGCACCATTTTTCATCAATAAATTTTGTAATTAAATAATCAATTCATTGCAAAGTCTTCAATTAATTTTGTAACAATTGAAAACATTGCAAAGATTGTATTGACTGAATTTAGGCGTTTTATACACCATTGAATTCATACAAATCATTATGTTGGGTTGAAATCCGTCATTCCGCAACTGGTAACATGCTGTTTATGGCCACTATTGCAGTGACCTCTCATGGGACAGAGAAGAACTAAAATTATTCGGCGAGCCGATTTTGGATTATATGACAGGATCTATTTCTTAGTTTTTTGCTCAGACACCTATTTTGGGGATATTTTGACTATTTGGATATTGACATGCAGTCTTTCGGCAGTAGCACTGAGTGACACTGACAAATATCACGGTCAGTTATATTACCTGGCAAATACTACAGAATACGAAAACGAGGCACATATGAACGTCATGAACGTCATTTGCGTCATCGCTTCATGATACATTATATCAAACAGCACCTTCAAGTTTCGTCTGATTTTCAATTCAAAATTTATTATGTACAAAAAGTTTTGGTAATTCGAATATGGCTTAAATGGAAAATCTCCAATCATATATTTTTCATAAAATGACTCGGCGACGCTCTTCATAACCTTATAATGCATATTTGCTTACCAAGCAACAATATCACGTAAGGCTTGTTGACAAATACCAGTGAAAGTGTTCTAGGCATGGTAAACATAATTGTTATTTGACAAATAAACTAATATACCCTGCCAGGTCAGTAAATTTGGCCGTTGAGTGCTGTTGGTTGTAACAGCTGTGATAATTGTCGGTGATATCTGATATTCTAAAAGGGAAATGTGATATTAGTCCATTTGACGTAAGCATCATTGGATACAGCAACCATTATATTTGTCGGTGATATTTGATATTTGCCGTAAGCACCATTTGATGCAGCAACCATTATATTTGTCGGTGATATTTGATGTAAGCACCACTGGATGCAGCAACCATTATATTTGTCGGTGATATTTGCCGTAAGCACCATTGGATGCAGCAACCATTATATTTGTCGATGATATTTGCCGTAAGCACCATTGGATGCAGCAACCATTATATTTGTCGGTGATATTTGATATTTGCCGTAAGCACCATTGGATGCAGCAACCATTATATTTGTCTGTGATATTTGATATTTGCCGTAAGCACCATTGGATGCAGCAACCATTAAATTTGTCGGTGATATTTGATATTTGCCTTAAGCACCATTGGATGCAGCAACCATTATATTTGTCAGTGATATTTGCCGTAAGCACCATTGGATGCAGCAACCATTATATTTGTCGGTGATATTTGATATTTGCCTTAAGCCACTGTCACACGGGCCGGTTTTGCCGTAGTGAACCCGTAGTATTACGTAATAGTTATGTAACAACTCTTTCCGCCGGTTTGGCGGCAGCAAAAAGGGGCGGGGCAGCACCCGCCGGGCGCTACGGGTTACCCGCCGGGTTACCCGCCGGCTTCCACGGGTGCCTCGGCGGCTTCCACGGGTGCCTCGGCGGCTTCCACGGGTGCCTCGGCGGGTCCCACGGGTGCCTCGGCGGGTTCCACGGGTGCCTCGGCGGGTTCTACGGGTGACTCGGCGGGTTGTAGGAGTAAGCAGGCGAGTAGTAGGAGTAACTCACAGCTTCCAGGAGTATACTTTAAAAGACTGCTGCTCCCCTAATATTAGGCCGATTTTCGTTAAATAAGAACTAAATTGTAGGATAATTTATACTGATTCCATACCAGTTTTCGGATCGAAAATATACCAAATATTAAGCGAGTTATTCGTCTGAGAAGGTAGCTAGGTTGGCGGAGGCAAACCGTGGTGCTCTCGCAGACGTCCGCGCCCTGACTGTATCAATGCAGGTAGGGCTGAGCGCTTCTTTAAAATGCTGCTGCTCCCCTAATATTAGTCCGATTTTCGTCAAATAAGACTGGATTGTAGTATAATTCATACTGACTCCATACGTGTTTTCGGATCGAAAATAGACCAAATATTAAGCGAGATATTCGTCTGAGAAGGCGGCTGTCTGGTGGCGGCTGCTGCTCCTTTAATATTAATCAGATTTGCGTCAAATAAAAATTGAATTATAGAAGAGTTCATACTTATTCCACACAGAATTTCAGATTGAAAATAGACCAAATATTAAGCGTGATATTCGTCTGAGAAGGCAGCATGGTGCTCTGTGTATGTTCATGACTTGAATGGTATGGTCAATATTTTTTACCATTATATATACATTGTTTGGATGAGCTTTATTGCAATTAATTTCTACTCATTCTGCCAACTGGCCAATGGGAAGGACTTTTCCTTTGGTTTTGTAAAGTCAATTAACCTATATATGTCAATTGCTATTAGCATTTTGAATAATACCAAGAATGGGGTAAGTCATGCTTTTTCATCATTGATCACAAGCATTAATTGAAATTCTGAATTTCAACTGATTCCTGTTTATTATGCATATTAAAGAGGGAGATTGTTTTGATCATGGATGGAACATGCAATATCAATATTAATTCCAGTTGGATTATTTTCAGAAACAACAACGAAATATTGATAATTTATATAAAATGAAATAAATATCTAAAATGATTACTCTAAACTAGAGGATATCTATCTATAGATAGCTGTTATAGCTCCATAGACATCTTTATCAAGTCGGAATTTTATTGGCAACAAGCAAACAAACATTGTTTTATCATCGTTTTTTATTGATACTAATCAATGAATTATTGATAGTAACATATTATTAGGTTAAGATCTTATAACTATCTGTCTATCTACATATCTATACTCTATAAGGTATTGCTAACTTTATTAACAAGAATATTCTTGTTTGTGCCTAGTATACTCCATTAATTTTCCCCACCTTTAACTATTATATAAATTCTACACATTTCCCTGAATAATTCAGTCTTTATTTCACGAAAATCGGATATGTAGATAGACAGATAGTTTAGAGAGACAGATAGATTTATATGCTTATTATATAATATAGAATATCTAGCTTAATATTTGGTACATATAAGTACATAAAAGATAGCAAATAAAATCACAGATCAAATCACAAATACTAATTACAATATTAATATTAGATTTAAATTTTACAAAAATATACACAAATACTGATCAAAATAATAATTTATTATCACAATAAGATTCAAATTAACACAAAAAGATAAGAATGTTCACATGTATAAAAAAAAACCCAATATACAAATATAATCATTGCCTGGTAATTACAATAGAATACAATGTTTTTAATTAATGAAAGCAATTACATCTTTTTGTAATTGTGAATGACAATCAAGACAATGTCATATTACTGTGTCATCTTTGAACAAACTATGAAATGACAGGTCAAAGAACCCCAATTTAGGCAATTAGGCAATTGACACATGTATTGAGCATTTGCTGTATTCTCTACACCCATTCTGTATATCATTCAAAATCCTAACAGCAATTACTGTGTCATCTTTGAACAATCCATGAAATGACAGGTCAAATAACCCCAATTTAGGCAATTGACACATGTATTGAGCATTTGCTGTATTCTTTGTATCATTCAACATGCTAATAGCAATTGACATAACGGTCATGGCAGTTGGCAGAATGAGTAGAAATGAATTGCAATAAAGCCCATCCAAACAATGTATATATATCATGGTCAAAAATATTGACCACACCATTCAAGACATGACCATACACAGAGCACCTGGCCGCCACCATTCTCAGATGAATATCTCGCTTAATATTTGGTCTATTTTCAATCCGAAAACATGATGGAATCAGTATGAACTATGCTACAATACAGTTTTAATTTGACGAAAATCGGACTAATATTAGGGGAGCAGCAGCCTTTTAAAGAAGGGCTCAGCCCTGCATTGATACAATCAGGGCGCGGACGTCTGCGAGAGCACCACTGTTTGCCTCCGCCAACCCAGCTACCTTCTCAGACGAATATCTCGCTTAATATTTGGTCTATTTTCAATCCGAAAATACGTATGGAATCAGTATGAGCTATACTGCCATGCAGTCTTTATTTGAGGAAAATCGGACTAATATTAGAGGAGCAGCAGCCTTCAGTATATACCTCCCTGCCTACGCTGACGCTGGTAGCAAAAAGTCGGCGGGTTTCCCGTGAAAGCCGGCGGGTTACCCGTGAAAGCCGCCGGGTTACCCGTGAAAGCCGCCGGGTTACCCTTAGAACCCCTCAACAAGCCGCCGGGGTGAAATTAGGGACGAATAATTCGCCGGGTTCTACGGGCCACCCGCTGGCTCCTACGGGTCACCCGTCGGCTTCCACGGGTCACCCGTCGGCTTCCACGTGTTTTTTTTTTTTCACCCGTGAGATTTCTACGGTTGTGCCATGCAAGCGTGGCACAACCGGCTACCGGGGCCGGGTTTCGCGGCTGGGCCAAGGGTCCCACGGGTGCTTGCCGGGTATCCACGGGTATCCACGGGTGGCCGTATTGGGGCCGCCGGCTTGGAGCCGGGTAGCGATTTCCGCAACTATTACGTAATACTACGGCTTCACTACGGCACAACCGGCCCGTGTGACAGTGGCTTTAAGCACCATTGGATGCAGCAGCCATTATATTTGTCAGTGATATTTGCCGTAAGCACCATTGGATGCAGCAACCATTATATTTGTCTGTGATATTTGATATTTGCCGTAAGCACCATTGGATGCAGCAACCATTATATTTGTCTGTGATATTTGATATTTGCCTTAAGCACCATTGGATGCAGCAACCATTATATTTGTCAGTGATATTTGCCGTAAGCACCATTGGATGCAGCAACCATTATATTTGTCGGTGATATTTGATATTTGCCTTAAGCACCATTGGATGCAGCAACCATTATATTTGTCAGTGATATTTGCCGTAAGCACCATTGGATGCAGCAACCATTATATTTGTCGGTGATATTTGATATTTGCCTTAAGCACCATTGGATGCAGCAACCATTATATTTGTCAGTGATATTTGCCGTAAGCACCATTGGATGCAGCAACCATTTTATTTGTCTGTGATATTTGATATTTGCCGTAAGCACCATTGGATGCAGCAACCATTATATTTGTCGGTGATATTTGATATTTGCCTTAAGCACCATTGGATGCAGCAACCATTATATTTGTCAGTGATATTTGCCGTAAGCACCATTGGATGCAGCAACCATTATATTTGTCTGTGATATTTGATATTTGCCTTAAGCACCATTGGATGCAGCAACCATTATATTTGTCGATGATATTTGCCGTAAGCACCATTGGATGCAGCAACCATTATATTTGTCGGTGATATTTGATATTTGCCGTAAGCACCATTGGATGCAGCAACCATTATATTTGTCTGTGATATTTGATATTTGCCGTAAGCACCATTTGATGCAGCAACCATTATATTTGTCGGTGATATTTGATATTTGCCGTAAGCACCATTGGATGCAGCATATGGAGGGAGCTCCAACAGTGAGCTGTAGTGAAACATATAGTCTTTTATAGAGCTGTTTCACTGAAGCTTAGACAGTTTATATGACTTGTATGACCAGTTTCAAGAGGCGGCCGTAATGATGAGATGATAGGCTGGTTGTCCACACAATTTGTATTTTTTTTCTGATAGGTGAGATCTTTTAAAGCCAATTATTTTTTTTTATATCAATAATAGAAAATTAACACAAAAAAGAAAAACATTTTCATGAGAGTAAGTACTATTGGTTGTAACAAGAGTAATGTTTACTTTGAGTGACAAACACACAATTATGCCATGTTTAGTAATGATTATGGTGGTTTTTTAAATATCATTCACACCGTCGATAACTATATTAAGATGTCTACATTGATAATTATGTTATCATTTCCCAGTCTGCCTATAATTACTGTCAGAATAATGCACCACTAGGGGCGCTTGTTATCTGGAAGAGAATTATAACAAATCTCCAAAATGAAATTGCCAAATGAACTGAGCGAAATATACTGCGAGATATTCGCTCTACATCATATTAATGGTTATAAATGTTTGGCAAAATATAGTGAGGTGGTTTTTGAGGAGAGGAATGGGCCTCTAGGATAAGTAACATTTTTTGTGTGGAAAATACATCAGCAAAATGACAATAACTGTCATATCCCATACAGCTTAACATCATCAATGCAGAAAATGTGATTCTATGAAAATGGTCCTTGTAATGGACCTGTCAAAGCACCATTGAATACATCTTTCAATGGCAGTATAAAGGCTTTGCATTCAGCTACAGAGGTATTTTTTTTTATTCCATAGAGGTATCAGGATTTAGTTTACACAACATGGGAATCTCTCCGAATATTGCTTGTGGTTTTCCGGTCAAGATTGATTTAGTCGCAACTCTACAAAAGGAAACATACTTGTACTTTGGGGTTTCTTTCCTGCCAAAGTACATATGTCACATATATCTGTGGGATTTTATTCACATTTGTTAAGCATTCTTTATGCATATAGTGATGTTGATGCATTGTACAAAATGGGTGATCTCAATTCTCGCATTGGGGATAAAAAGGATTTTAGTCCTGATATTGATTGTATCCAAGACCGAATATCTATTGACCAGGCAGTAAATAAACATGGTGACATACTTTTAGACTTCCTTAGAGATTCAAAATGTTCTGTCGTGAATGGGAGAATCAATCCAAACAATGATAATTATACCTTTATTGACCCAAGAAGGGGAAGTTCTGTGGTAGATTGGGTAATAATGTACCCCATGATAATTTCAATACCATTTGTGATTTCAAAGTTCATACCTGTAAAGATCTCTTGAATCTTATTGGTCACGCTGATAGTCGCCATTCAGACCATTCTGTTATTGAATTCTCCTTTATACCACATTTCAGAGATGGATACTGAAGTGCCTATAAAACATATTGTACTTAATGACACTAGCCAAAATCGCGTGAGTCCTAGGTATTATAAACGGTATGATTTGTCAAACTTTCAAGAAAATTTTATGCAATCTGATATGACCCGGCAAGCCTTGTTGACCTGCTTTGAGAATATAGAGACTGCTTGGGGTCTACAAAATGAGATTGATAAATTATATGACACCATTTGTAAAGTGTTCTATGGTGAAATGGATGCACAACTAAGAGTAAAAGTGACTGAAAAGAGTACAAAGTCAAGGTTTAAGCGTACACTAAAACCATACTGGGACCAGAACTTGCAAGAGCTCTGGAACAAGTTATGTGATGAAGAACGTAGATTTATCAAAATTAGGCCTCATAGTCAAGAAAGACAAAGGCTTAAAAGGGTATTTAAAGATACACAAAATGAATTTGATAAGGTTTACAGGAGAGCAAAAAGAGCTTTTCAGAGATCCAGGCAGCTGGAAATAGAATCTTTAAATATAGAGGATCCTAAGTCTTTTTGGAGGGAAGTAAAGAAATTGAGTCCTAGAGTGAAAAATGAAATTCCAATGGCAACCTACATAGATGATGGTTATTTAACCTGTGACCCAGTTGAGGTTTTAGATAAATGGAAAAATGAATATGAAATGATATTTAAAAATGACACCAGGTCCAATGAGATGTTTGAGAATGAGTTCTATAGATATGCTCTACAGCAAATTTCAGCTCTAGAAAATAGTAGTGAAGATTTAATTTTTGACTTGAATGGACAAATTACCTTGGATGAGGTCAGTAAAATTATAGACAAACTTAAACAAAACAAAGCAGTAGGGCTAGAAGGAATTCCATATGAAGTTTTGAAAAATGAACCTGCAAAATCATTGCTTTGTACCTTCTTTAATATGATTTTTCAAAACTCTATAATACCGTAATCCTGGAGGAAAGCAATAATAAAACCCGTTCCTAAGAGTTCTTTATCTGACCCTAGGGTGCCATTAAATTATAGGGGAATAGCACTATTGTCTACAATTTATAAAATTTATTCCGAAGTACTGAATAAACGCTTGATAGAAACTCTTGAAAGGCACAATATACTCGCCGATGAGCAAATGGCTTCAGGCCAAAGCGATCTTGCACTGATCATATTTACAGTTTAACTTCTACTATTAGATATACTTTGCAGAAGCGCAAATCATTGTATACATGTTTTATTGATGCCAAAAAGGCTTTTGATAAAGTTGATCGTAATCTTTTACTTTATATAATGTTGAAAACTGGTATTAAAGGGAAGATGTTTGACAGTATCAAAGAAATTTATGACCATTCATTGAATTGTGTGAAAGTAAATGATTTATTAACTGATTGGTTCACATCCAACATTGGTGTGCGACAGGGAGACACACTTTCCCCAACTTTATTTGGAATTTTTGTCAACACTTTAATTAATGACATTAAACATTTAGACATAGGTTTAGATATTTTAGGCACCAAATTATGTTTATTTGTATGCAGATGATATTGTAATTTTTTCACATTCGGAAATCTAATTGCAGCAAATTTTAAATGTTATTGGGGAATGGGGAAGAAAGTGGAGATTAACTTTCAATCATTCAAAAACCAAAATTGTACATTTTAGAACTGCCGGTACCCCACAGACAAGCAAGATATTCAATTTGGGTCATTTGAGTTTGGACATATCTGACAAATACAAGTATTTAGGAGTAACATTAACTGATAAGCTTGATTACAATGCCATGGCAGAGACCTTAGCAGATGCTGGAGGTAGAGCATTAGGGGCTTTAATTAGTAAGTACCGTAGTTTAAAGGGCTTGGGATTCTATACGTACAGTAAATTATACAGGGCAGGAGTTTGTCCGATATTGGATTATGCATCTGAGATACGGGGGTTTAGAGCATACCCAAAGATAGATAAGGTGCAGAATAGAGCCTTGAGAGCATTTCTAGGAGTGCATAATTATGCTTCAAATCTTGCTATTAATGGTGATAGTGGATGGACATTAAGTACAGTAAGACGTAAACAAGCAATGTTGAGATTCTGGAATAGAATACAATTAATGAATGATGATAGAATTACAAAGAAAATTTTCATATGGGAAAAGAATCTTCTGTTTAAAGGTTGGGTTCGTGAAATCAAAAATGTTTTCTCAGAAATTGATATGGAAACTATCTACGAAAATAATGAATGTATCTCACTCAAACAAAGTTGGGCTCGCCTCCATGAAAAACAATGTGTAAAATGGAAAAACGAGGTCTTGAATTCAAGAAAACTTAGAACTTATAATACGTACAAGCTGTCCTACTATACTGAACCATTTGTATATATGAAGTATTGAACAGAGGCTACCGGTCTATCTTAGCACAATTAAGAACTGGAATTCTCCCTCTTGAAATAGAAGTAGGGAGATGGAGTAGTACTGCTGTTGAAGAACGTATATGTAAATTATGTATAGCAAATGTTGTAGAAGATGAAAATCACTTCATTTTTGATTGCGAATTTTACCATGTTAAAAGATTTATTATATTTGATTTAGTTTCGAGTAGTTGTACCACCTTCCGTAATTCAACAAAGTCACAGAAATGGAAAATATTGATGTCTGAAAATTATGTTTATAACTTTGGAAAATTTGTATCTGAAATTTACAGTATGTGAAGAAAAGCTTTATATGTTGCTACATGATCAGCCAGCTTTAAAATTTTATAATTAACTTTATGAAAAGTAATATTGTTTAATATTCGATAGTCCATTTATACATTGGTTCAAATTTAATGTTATCAATCTTTTTATTTTTATTTTTTGATTATTATATTAGCGCCTAATGAAATTATGCGGTTTAGGTCACTTGTAAGTGGGCTGGGGAGTTACAATTGTCATACCTGTTGTTTTTGTGTTTAATGTTAATAACTCTATGTGACTAAAATAAAAGAATTTCAAATCAAAATCTACAGATCTACTCACTAAGTCTATCTAAAACTACACCTACAGAAGTATGATATACAAGTTCTCATTATTTTATTCATAATATACAGGATGCGGCATAAAAACTTGCACCAGCAGCTACTCCTACCTCTTTTGTTTTAGCCTCAATCGACAGTGATCACATGCAGCTGCAATCATACAGATGAAAGTAATAATAGTCCTAAATTATCTTTCTAATTATATTTTCTCGTTTCCTCAGGAATTATAGATAATTAGGATCTAAATATAGCACATGCACACTTATCACAGCTTCGGGTGATTTTCATCTAGGCTTTTGCAATACAAGCATTAGATTATGTCACTGATCACACAGATGTGTTACAGACACATTTCTTGACCTTTGCTGCCAAAAATAGGGCAAATAGATTCATTTTTAATAAGAAAGTAGAGCATTGACACCTTTGAGGCGGAAGGTGCCATTTTGGATTCTGGTCAATTTTCTGTCTTTTCTGTCTAATTACTGGCCAATCCTCCTGAAAATCATGTGATTATTTTCAGATTAGTTGTAGATTCAAAACGTCCCTCTGAAATGCCATTATATTTCTATGTTTTAATTTCATGACCTTGCTGAATCAAAACTGGAACTAACCTTCTTATCATGTAATACCATAATATATATATGCACGTATAAAAAACATCGAAGAAGGATTCTGGGCAAATATTATATTTTCTGTGGCTTCAGAGGTGTAGTTACTAGGAAATCTCTAATTTTCAAACTTTCTGCAACTAGGGACACCATGCAAGCAGACAGAAATTTGACTTCAGTGATGTGTGTCACTTCAAACAAGCCCTGCAGCATACACCCTCTCAATAATTCAGATACTGATATCACAAATATCACAATGACCAATAGCTTACTAAATGTGGCAAAACTTTAAAATACCTCATAAGCATTTGAGTAACCTAGAGCTATCCCGAAAGAGGAGATGCCTGGTGCAAGTTTATAGGCCGCACCCTGTATAGCTTAACTTTCAAGGGCCGAGTTGTCATAATTTGATGTTTTCTTGGCAGAGTTCTGCTATTAGACATTCAGTGTTAAAGCGAAATAATATATAGGTATATATACATAGAAGATAGAGGATAAATCACAGATCAAATCACAAACACTGATTACAATATCAATATTAGATCAAAATTTTACAATAATATATACAAATACTGATCATTATATTCACCCCACATTTTATTTATACCACTGACATCTCTAATAAATCAGTCATTAAAAATGGAACATCGATAACTCCCGTATACAAAAAATATAAACATGTGCAATTTTGAAAATTACAGACCTATATCTGTTGTACAGTACTGGTCAGTGTATCAAAGGTCTTTGAGAGAATCAAATTTATGAGCACTTTTCAAAATGAAACTTGTTTTACAAAAGCCAACATGGTTTTCCGAGCTTTCTCAACAGACTTTTCTGCTTTGAAACTGATTGATAAAGTAATATCTGAAATGGACAAAAACTAATTCCTATGAAGATTTACTTAGATATGTCAAAAGCCTTTGATACACTGGATCATGATATTCTTTTAGACAATCTAACGTACTATGGTTAAAAAATAGTTGTTGAAAAGTTATTTAAGTAAAAGAACCCAATATGTTTCCTGATAGCATTCGACATTGGTCCAGCATCGTTTCTATATAGGCCGCTGTTGGTACAACATCGAATAAACATCGCTGATGTCGTGCTGACATTGAAACAATTTGGAATACTATCTGGGTTGTTTTTGATAATTTTCGCCCAATATGTTGATTATCATAATATTTTTTCTGAATACTTACAGATTTTATTTATATTTCTTATAATTTTTTTTGGAATATATTTTTGAAGGGTTGCGAACCTGTGGTGAGCCGCAAGGCTCCATACTTGGCCCCCCTGTTGTTTATCATTTATGTTAATGACTTAGCAAGTGCAACTAAACTTATTTTCACCAAGTATATCTGCTGATGACACAAGCTTTTTCACAAGTATTTTAGAAGCTAATTTAGCAAACTACAATTCTGATATTTTAAGAATTTATGAATTAAAGTTAATTGTAGACTGGTTGAAATTAAATAAACTCTCATTAAACATAAATAAAACCAAGACAATGGTTTTTCATGCAGCACAAAGATGTAAATTTACCCTAAAAATGTAATGTTAGATGGAAATAAATTTATATTGAACATAAATTTACCTTTTTAGGCCTTATTAATGATAACCGTCTAAAATGGACTCACCACATAGAGGCTGTAGCTAAAAGAATCTCCAAGACCTTAGAAATGACAAAACTTAAGAAAACACTGCCTTCTCATATACTCTTACATATGTATAATGCCTTAGTGCTATCATATTTGAATTATGGTTTAATACATTGAGGTTGGAAGTCTAATAAATTACCTAAGTTGAAAAAGGAGTTGTTCGAATAATAAGCCTGAGTAAAAACAATGATATTTAAAAGGTTGAAGTTATTGAAAATTGGACCTGTATGCTCTGCATGACTATGAATTCTGCTATAAGCTACAAAAGCTACTAGTTTACTTTACATCTGATGTGATTAAGAGTTTGAACACAAATCGAAATCATCATAATTTCACTAGAAATGTCAATGATGTGCCACTCATAGCTTAGATGGTTTCAAGTTCTTACTGCAAGAGACTGACAATTGAGGCCCGCAATGAAAATTGTTATATATGTCAACTATCCGTAATCAATAGACCATTTAATACTTTACTTTACTTACGATTTTTATAAATTAAATTCATTGCTACATACGTTTCATATTTTCCGCGGCTAATCTATATTACATAATATAGCCATCACAGTCGTAATAATCATTCAAGGTATTTGAAATTCTAAAAACCACGACATCTTGCCTTTGAGTCTGGAGTAACTTTAAAATCTTTCAACCCCCCCCCCCCCTCCCCTCCCTTTTTATTTATTCATTTATTCTCTCTTTATTCTTGTCTTTTCAATTGAAATTAAGCAACGGCTATATGCCTTTGAGAAGGCAAATTATTAAATTTTACTTTATTCTATTTTATTTACCATAAATATACATGTATATTTACAGAGGGATAGCACGAAAAAGCATTCTGCTTATTTCCATCGTGGTCCATTATTAATGTGAAATATGTGGCAATATGCAATAAACAATTCACATTAGTCACATCCGAGGGTTTCCAAGGTATATGAATGGCTTACAAATGTTCAAATGTTGGAATTCCTCTACTCATGTTATGTACGTTAGGTGAGGTAAGATATATTCAGTATTTTCATTACCCACGCTCTATCCTTAGGACACAACAAAAAACATAAATCTGAGCGGAAAACCGTGGTGATTTGCCGGACAGCGGTCAGGTGACCGGAACCAGTGAATACCCCAGAACAGCCTAACAAGAAGAAACCAATATGGCGGTCCAGTGCTATTACCTGGATCTCATTTATTGAATATCTATGGAAACTTTTCAAACATGTAAATATTCTAACTTTTCATGATGATCTAAAAAAAAAAAAAAAAGATCCACACACAGAAAAATCAGCGTTAGGTTACTCCACCTGGTGGAGTAGTACAGTGCATGATACTCTATTTCTGACGCCAAAAGAGTAAATGTACTCTGTAGTGGTGGAAACCCCTTATTACACCTATTATACCTTCAGTAAACTTCTCTTTAAAATGATAGTTTGAACAGACTCCTTTATTTGAAGACTTGATTCGTGACAGAGCATTTAATCAGGTATAACTGTAGTATGGAGAATTATGGCAAATGTAGGGAACTTTGTACGCCAGAAGTGCTTGTACAGGACACTAAGATTTAACAGTTTGTTGAAACACTCATTGTGCCATGTACTTGAAGCTATTTGAGACAGACTTTTATCTTGCGTGACATGATGTCCATAATGAACAGGTGCACACTGATGATGCTCTTGACCAAAATGAGCAGGACAATGAAAATGGTGATGGAGGTCATCATGCAGAAGTCCCTGCAGCAGCTGTAACAGGTAACAGGTAACAGGTGTCATGCATCTGCAGGAGCCATTTATAGTTAAAGAGCAAGATGCCTATTCTGAAACGAATTAGAGAATGATCCCTTGCACTGTTATGGACGCTTGCGATAATGGAAGATATTCTGGATTACGAATATAGTACCAACATGAGTGCTAAGGTGTCAGATCTGTTGCAATATGAAACTCACTGCCATTTCACTACGTATACGCAAAACAGTTGTCATTTTTGCATATATCAATGCAGGTACTACATTAATCTACCCGTTGACAGTTCATGGAAATAAAGTTATAAAAAAGCATGATGTACTAACGCCAGTTCAACTGAAACACAATTAACCTGTGATTATGCAGTTATCTAAATGAAATAATCATCTTACACCCATTGCTAAATGGCAGCTGTTTCACCATGAACTGAACTTTTGCACGTGTAGTGGATTATATAGTATCTTATCCCACGACTGAGCGATGGTTTTCCCTGGGTGATATTGATCTAAGAGAGATGATAATTATCAAAGAGCTTGGAGGGATAATGCGGCTTTTTGAGAGACGATACGAGATTCAGCCAATCAGAGACAACAACTGCAGGGATGACACGGATTTATTACTCAACCCTACGGATCTCGGGATAATACAGGGTCTTGGGTGATGATACCAGGGAGATACAGCCTCTTGCCATGTAATAACCTATAATTATCGTATATCAATAAGTTAGATACATGTGTATGCAACTAATGTTACTAAAGAATTTATATCCAAATTAAAGTAGAAGAGCTTACAGCTGATTTCATAGACTCGGAAGCTGCACTCCAAAAGACGTCATGTAAATTAATTCGAGACTCCCATTGTCCCTCGACCGGAGTCCTGGATTCACATGTAGTCCTCTGTAATTAAGTTTCGAAGGCTTTCCCAGATAGCATTCCAAATCGGGCCAGTGTCCTTTCTATATCGTTTTGACATCGCCGACATACGCCGACAGCAATACGATTAGGAATGCCATCTTGGTTGAGTTCTATTGGCTGTAAGAGATTCATGAATAGTAAGCGAAATATTACACTGATTCAGAGATGTGCTGTAAACCAGAAAAAAAATCAGCAGACGTAATTCAAACTTTATTGGCCAATCCCTGTCAATTAGGGATTCTCAAATGTCTGCACACCAACACACATCCACAATCTGACAGGTAACACACCACTCAGACATTTGTAATGTTGTATAACCTGGAAGTGATACGGATAATAATATGTTAAATGTTACGTGGATGTGGTCATATATCTTGATATATTTCAAACTGGCATGATTCAGGTCCAGATTCTTTTTATTCATCAAAATAAACATGAGAATACAAGAGGAAATTCAAATATGCATAAATAATTTTATGATAATACATGAACAAATGAGTACCTTGCTGGGAGATGGTGGGTGGGTGGATTGGGGGTTTACGTCCTGTATTTCTGCACCTGATGGGCTAATTAGGACAGGCAGGGACCTTTGCAATGACATGACCTTGCATGCAGACCTCACAAAGACAAATGGATTTAGCATGAGGCCACCCATGCATATTCAAGATATCATAATTCAGTATACATAACACACAGCATCACACAAAAGTAAATGCATCCCTTTTCAACTTAACAATAAACATTAACTGCATTTAGTTTAATCAAAAGATCAAATTTACAGTCTTTGGTTTAAATACAGTTGCATTAAAATGTTTGGGGTTTATAGGTTTCTATTTGCCTGTTAGGTGCATATCACTCTCAGCTGGCTTCTTGCAATACCATTCGGTGGGCAGGCTCTGTTCTCTCTTGAACTTTCTCAACTCCCTAGGCCGGGAGCATTCAGCTGTCGCCTCTTACGACACCACACTAGGCAATCCAGTGCCATTTCTGCCTATAGCCAACTTCCCATTTACACCTCGAGTATTCTGACAATGCATATAATGTTACAAGTAACAAAATAAAAACAAAGAAAGAATCTGTGAATGTGACAAACACTCCGGAGATGAAGGGTGACAATACCCAGTGTTGTAGCCAGGTGCTTTGGGTCACTGGCTTGTTTGTCTTGGTAAAGAAGCTTGTTGAAGTGGGTGACCTAACGTTGATCAAAGTTGTCTTTGACATTTGAACTCCTAATGTGCCTGAGATGTTCAAGGAGAAAAGCATAAAGCTGGCCACCTTACAAACAGTTCACAGAGTATTCATGTCAAATTTCCACGTAAACAGCATCACAGAGTAATAACACTTCTGTCAAACTGAAAAACCTTTATTTATAGAGGAAATCCAAATAATGAAAGATAGACAGATAGATGTGGAAAGTGCAGCCCTCTAAGGCAAGTTCTTGTCGCTATCGAGGGTTGATTGATGAGGTGACAGAGGAGGAGTCCACCTATGTTACACATTTACCCCATAGGTGGTGTCTTTTACTTGTCTCAGCATAGAAACAGAGTACAAGGGACCATCAATTTAACGTCCAGCTGGGATGTTGCTCATGAAGGGTTGCCAGTTTGACTGTGCATTAAATCCGGGTTCTTCAGAGGAGCAGGCGAGCGTTTTATCACTAGACTACCCAGCTGCCACTAAATGAAATCTGTGTTGGACACAGCGACTTATTGGGTGTCATTCTACAGTTGGCAGCAGGATTATTAACCCTCCCCTCCCCCTGGAATTTGCATGAAAACATGTCAACTATAATTCTGCACAGGACATGAAGGACACATGCCATCATCATAATTTTCTTAGAAGTGATAATTCACACCATTTTGCAAATTTGAAAGCTGTTTTTCAGCTGTTATGCAATACCACATGACCAATGCAAACGAAGTTTTATACATAAATATTTTTAGGGTAGGGTTGTGATATAGGTTTTTCTTCATTGCTCATCATTTTTAGCAAATTTTCTCTAAATTTTCTGAAATTCATCTTGGCAAACATTTTATCATGAAATAGCAACTGGCTGGTGAAAAAGTTGTGCAATTAGCTTTAGTGATAATATATCAAAATTACATTTCATTCATAAAAGTACATATCATTCGTAAAAGGTCCATCTTTGGTTCTTGTAATTATTTTGCTTATTTCTTTGTTCAAACAAATCAAAGGTGAAAATTCCAAACATACACTTACATTTTTACAATCTAATCAGAAGAGCAAAAAATGTTCCATTTCCATAAAATCATATTCTGTTTCTTGAATTTTATAAATGGTATAGTATTCAAGAATAACCAGGTGATGACTGAAAAAGAATGTCTGGATGAATAGAAAGCTGGCTTTGTGTGGGAGTTTATATGTATACAGGTTATGTAGCACAATTAGCAAAACATGGCACATAATCACATCTTCAAATATTGGGATGATTGCATTTGTCATTTAAACCTGTTATAGACGCCACATTTTTTAATGTAAATTCCAGTAGGTTGAATAATTATGATTCCAACTGTAAGTTAACCAGTTAACTGCCAGAAGTCGAATGTGACTAAGGTTAGTCATGCATAATACACTATGCTAGTTTGAGTACGTTTAGTAGTAAAATGTGTGCACCATTTTGGGCATTAATCAAACCCCCTGTTCCTCTATACCAAGCATGATGTGTTGACAATGCGATGGCTTATAAATTGATCAGTAGCAGGTGGACGACCAATGCTGTCTGCCATTTTGTCAAACCAATACAAGGTCATATTGTAAAGATTCAGATTAATTTAGATCACATGAATTAGTTCTATATTTTATTAAATATCGTATCATATTTAACAAATTACTTTAACAGTCATTTCACTACTTAAACAAAGCTAATTTTACTTCAATCCAAAGACATGTCAACAAAACAACACTTTGGCGTCATAGTCCGGTATATGAGGGCCAAAATGGGACCTGCGAGTTGACCGGCTGAAACCCATTCTATCTTGTGCGAAATATTCAGAAATTTTCAGAAATGACACTTATTTTGCTCTATTTTAGGGCTTTGTTGACCAAAAATGAATACCATGGCAACCAATTTAGATTTTTGCTCAATTATAGGAAAATGTTGGTTTCTTCCATAACTTAGTGGTTACTAATCACAATTGACTAATATTTGTCCCAAAAGTCACTCATGACCAAAGGCTACAATTCCTGGTAGATTTCCTACTTTGTGTTGAAATATGGTAACCATAGAAATAGTTTTAATGCAAAACTAGACATTTTAACATTTATAACTCTATCAAATTGGCATTTAGGTGAATAATTATAAAACATACTCCATATTATATCATGTTTTGGAGTGCTTTTTACTGTAAGGCAATAAAAAAAACTTTTTAAATAATTGAATTTCATTAAATGTTACCATGGCAACTGATTTATTCATTCGTTGACTATTTTCAGTTTGTAGCATCTTTGCACCAGATTTTCTACTCTTATCTTATTACTGCTGGCAGAATACACTTAGTTTAATTGAATATAAATGGGGTCTAGCATAATTTGGATAAAATATTTAAAAGAAAATATCCATTTTTGTTGCCATGGAAACCATTTGTATCTAAATTCTAATCGTTTTGATACTCTAAGACAATCATTGTCGGTCAACATCTATATATATATATATATATATATATATATATATATATATACCAAATTTTTTTTATTTGCTCTAAAAGATAAAATTAACTCATAGTTATTTTTTTATAATTGTCTGGGTTTCAGCCGGTCAACTCGCAGGTCCCATTTTGGCCGTCATATACCGGACTATCAGGTAGCTCATCTAAATCATATTAAGCTGCCCTTTGAAATGGAGCCAAACATCAGTGGGGCAAAGAACAAGATGGATGGATAGATAGATATATAATTTACTTTTGCCATAAGACATAAATATATAATTATATAGGATTTAAAAAAAGTATAAACATGATATGATAAAAATAGGCAAGGATGCCTAGTAACAAAAAAGTTGAGGCATGGCACCCCGTTTGCTGTTGCCTATGAATGGGGAAAAAGGAGGGCGGTGAACCACTGCAGATATGAGATCAATCCATGTTGGACTTAAGTGCACATAAATGGAGTAAAGGGAGGAGATAATTCTAACTCTAATTATTTTGGCAAGAATAGCAGTTTATCCTAGTACAGTGAAACTCATATTGTGACTTTAACTGATTTACAAAATTTTGTTAATGTCATTTTTATTGCTTTTATGTTGTTGGGTAACATGTAACATATTCCAAATAGATCCAATTTTGTAATTAAGTAACTTTATATGCAGGTTAGTGTAGTGGAAGGATTATAATGTTATGACACTGTCTGGGAGGTATTGACTGATTGACATATGAGAATAGACGTTTGCTAGAATGAAAACGAGGCAACAGTGCAAATTTGTTTCTACAAAAGCCAAAATATCAAAACCATTAAACCAGTTATAACATAGATTGCTCAAGTAAACTTGAAATTCATCAACATTTTTTGGCAAGCTACAGGCATTTGTATTCATTATTGAAATATTGGGACAAGGAGTCGTGCCGTAAAAGTTAGACAATGGAGAAGCTGCTGTGAAGAAACCTATAGTATTCTCTCAGGTTGCAAGTGGGGGGGGGGGGGGGGGGGGGGGGGTCGTTCTGACAGATTATTGACTGTATAGTATTTACTGTTGATGAAGAGGCGATTTTTCTGTAGTGCTCACTGCTTCGTGACTAAGTTTCTTGGCTTGCTTCATAATGGGAAGTAGCTTTTTCCTCTGGTGTACAATGTCAGGAGAATAGTCTGCACGTATGAAGGAAAATCATGCCATCAGCATCATTTAGTAGACATTTTTCTTTTATGATGCGTCTGATTTAATCTGCACAGTTTTCATCAGATGCCTGATCTGTTGATAGCCAAAAAACATGACGCACCAACCTTGAAAACAATTTTATTATCATAAAATATGACTTTCCCTCACTCGTACAAGTGGTGGCAGTTAACGCGTGGTCATTTTTGAAGAGGTAAAGTAATGACGGATCATTGATTCCAAACTATTTTTACATGTAGATAAACTTGTAATGATATGTGATAATAATTTGTTTAAGTGTAAAACTACTCTTTAACAATGGTCAAAACAAAGTGTGTAGAAAAAAAGGAAATTTTCATTTGTGAATTTCAGGGGGGGATGATTCCACCTTACCACAATGTGGGGGTTATATATCCCCCACCCTCTTCCCCCCCCCCCCTTGCTTGTAACGACGCCCCTGGTAAGTAGTTGGTGAGATGGCAGTAATATAAAATAGTTCACCTAAAGAACATTCATAGGTGTGCAAATAATTCAATGGTCAACTGCAAACCCACCCACCCCCCTTTTTATTTCAAGGAATAGATATTTCAAGGCAAATAGTATTGTATTTCATAGTAAATATCCACCATCACACCCCCCCCCCCCCCACCCCTCCCTAAGTGAATCTTGAGGTAGGTTAGAGCTGCCTCTAATTTGGGGTATATGTCGCTTTATCATTCATCATGATGTTGGCCTAAGCTGGTCTACCTGTGACAGTTACTCATAGAGCAGCTTACTATGCTTAGAACCGATGTCTCCCACACACCAAGCCGTCCTACTGCTGCATACACTATTGCATGTTTGTTGTGGCCTGATTCTTCACCAATATATGTGGGCCACATGAAGACCAATCCAGCAATCTCTGAAACAGAGTTTGGAGCCTCAGGTCACCTACATATCCCTGAGTGTGGCCACAAAAACTTGCATTGGATTCAAGAGCTCAGACAGACTTCTGGCTTAGAATAGTAGGATGGAATCCTTTCATCTAAACACGGACTGCAGTGACTGATAGCCTTAAGGGCCTATCTCACATAGCCGAGTGACAATGCCGAGTGATGCCGAGTGCTTAATAAATTAGGCAGTCGGGAATACACGGCTCTGCACGCCGACCACTCTGGAAAAGCTCGTAAATACTCGGCAACACTTGTAGACAGATTTTGAAATTTTAAACATGTTTAAAACATTTTAAAGTGTCGACGAGCAATTTTCCTTTTGAATTGCTCGCGATTTACACGGGGTTAACACGCCGTGCACTCTGAGAGTACACTTGGTCACTCTGGGAGTACACTTGGTCACTCTGGGAGTACACTTGGTCAGATGGATGGCTGTGTGGACGTGATTTCCTCGGCGTGTGAAGAAGGCGAGCAATCGGCGAGCGATCTGCAAGTGATCGGCGAGCGATCGGCGAGTGATCGGCGAGTATGGTCTAACAGCTCCTATTTTTACACCGACAAGAAATTCAAGAACACATCAGAAAGGCTAATCATAGAAGAAATACTAGGCCTACTAGTATGAAGCCTATAATATAGTCTGAGTCAGCTTGACAAGTTTTCAGAGGCAAACGTAAGGATGAGATGATAGGCAGCTTTAGGCTCAACACAATGTCATTTTGACTTATCAACAATGGCTCATCGCAATTTCCAGCATTGTTGAATATTAATAACAAAGAAACAAAAAAAAGTTGAAAAAATTGGTAAATATCTTCGTTTAAGATCTTTCAGCTAATTAAGCCGTATGATAACATGGCTTTAAGAGAAAATTAGAAATTCATTAGATTCAGAACTAGCTATGAACAGTGGGTTTCTTTAGCACAATGAGCTTAAATTATTTCTATTAACTACAAAATTCTATTTAGGCCTATCTATAATTTTTTTCATCCCAAATTGTAAAACATAGACATTTTGTACATCAATTAGAAAACAAAAACCCCCTAATGCCAACAAATTATTTTATTCCCATATATCAGAGGAAATAATTTGTTCTAATATCAAACCCGTATGGGACCACTTTTTGGTTTCGAATAAGCTGCTGAGAATAAAATATTCAGAAAAATTATCAGAGGCGAAAACAAGATAATAAAGAGACTTTCTTTTAATAAGAGCTATCTACAAAATACATCATTTTTATGCGAGACATGCATATAGAATAGATTCTGAGCAGAGCAGATTCCACAATAATAGGTTTGGGTCCAACGCTTTTTTCATTGGAAATTTATTAGTTTCCAGTCGATTTTCTGATACTGAAAACTGATTTGTCGCTATCCGCATTATTCTTGTAATATTCTTGTAATGTAGTTGATAATTGTTAGTTACTAACAACGTTTTTTAACTTCAATTAAACATTTTGGCCTCTGCTCTAACGAATATGCCATCATCGATGGAATTGGCGTGATTCTTATTTTCCTTCAATCAGTTGAAAATGTTATCTTTCATTTCATATACTCACATAAATAAATACAGCTTTTGTCAAAAAATATATATATAACACAACATTGGAACACAATATCTCAAATTTCCAAATAGATGCATTATCACATCAAAATTCGTGACATTTATGTTTTATATTGGTTTTTCCATATTTCATCGGGTGGCAAATAATGGGTTTCATATTAAGGACATTTTTGTGTTCTATAACAAGAAATATACAATGTTCCACAGTAAATTCATGGTGCACATCCCAGCTATAATTGCTCGTTAATGTATGGTTGCGTACCTGTCTAAAGCCCCTGTCACACGGGCCGGTTGTGCCGTAGTGAACCCGTAGTATTACGTAATAGTTGCGGAAATCGCTACCCGGCTCGAAGCCGGCGGCCCCAATACGGCCACCCGTGGATACCCGTCAAGCACCCGTGGGACCCTTGGCCAAGCCGCGAAACCCGGCCCCGGTAGCCGGTTGTGTGCCATGCTTGCATGACACAACCGTAGAAATCTCACGGGTGTAAAAAAAAAAAAAAAAAACCCGTGGAAGCCGGCGGGTGACCCGTGGAAGCCGGCGGGTGGCCCGTGGAAGCCGGCGGGTGGCCCGTGGAAGCCGGCGGGTGGCCCGTAGAACCCGGCTAATTATTCGTCCCTAATTTCACACCGGCGGCTTGTTGAGGGGTTCTACGGGTAACCCGGCGGCTTTCACGGGTAACCCACCGGCTTTCACGTGTAACCCGCCGGCTTTCACGTGTAACCCGCCGGCTTTTTGTTACCAGCTTCACCAGGGAGGTATATACTTTAAAAAGGCTGCTGCTCCTCTAATATTAGTCCGATTTTCCTCAAATAAAGACTGAATGGCAGTATAGCTCATACTGATTCCATACGTATTTTCGGATATTTGTCTGAGAAGGCAGTTGTCTTGCGGCGGCTGCTGCTCCATTTATATTAATCCGATTTACGTCAAATCAGGACTAAATTGTAGTATAAATCATACTGATTCCATACGTGTTTTCGGATTGAAAATAGACCAAATATTAAGCGAGATATTCGTCTGACAAGGTAGCTAGGTTGGCGTAGGCAAACAGTGGTGCTCTCGCAGACGTCCGCGCCCTGACTGTATCAATGCAGGAAGGGCTGAGCCCTTCTTTAAAAGGCTGCTGCTCCCCTAATATTAGTCAGATTTTCGTCAAATTAAAACTGTATTGTAGCATAGTTCATACTGATTCCATCATGTTTTCGGATTGAAAATAGACCAAATATTAAGCGAGATATTCATCTGAGAATGCAGTTCTCTGGCAGCGGCCAGGTGCTCTGTGTATGGTCATGACTTGAATGGTGTTGTCAATATTTTTGACCATGATATATATACATTGTTTGGATGAGCTTTATTGCAATTCATTTCTACTCATTCTGCCAACTGCCATGACCGTTATGTCAATTGCTATTAGCATTTTGAATGATATAAAGAATGGGTGTAGAGAATACAGCAAATGCTCAATACATGTGTCAATTGCCTAATTGCCTAAATTGGTGTTCTTTGACCTGTCATTTT
The DNA here is from genome assembly GCA_932294295.1 of Alitta virens. Taxonomy (NCBI): domain Eukaryota; kingdom Metazoa; phylum Annelida; class Polychaeta; order Phyllodocida; family Nereididae; genus Alitta; species Alitta virens. The sequence continues at coordinate 20,197,323 of OW028581.1, forward strand.
ATAGTTTGTTCAAAGATGACACAGTAATATGACATTGTCTTGATTGTCATTCACAATTACAAAAAGATGTAATTGCTTTCATTAATTAAAAACAATGTATTGTATTGTAATTACCAGGCAATGATTATATTTGTATATTGGTATTTTTTTTATACATGTGAACATTCTTATCTTTTTGTGTATATTTTTGTAAAATTTAAATGTAATATTGATATTGTAATTAGTATTTGTGATTTAATCTGTGATTTTATTTGCTATCTTTTATGTACTTATATGGACCAAATATTAAGCTAGATATTCTATATTATATAATAAGCATATAAATCTATCTGTCTCTCTAAACTATCTGTCTATCTACATATTCGATTTTCGTCAAATAAAGACTGAATTATTCAGGGAAATGTGTAGAATTTATATAATAGTTAAGGTGGGGAAAATTAATGGAGTATACTAGGCACAAACAAGAATATTCTTGTTAATAAAGTTAGTAATACCTCATAGAATATAGATATGTAGATAGACAGATAGTTATAAGATCTTCACCTAATAATATGTAACTATCAATAATTCATTAATTCGTAATCAATAAAAAACGAAAATAAAACAATGTTTGTTTGCTTGTTGCCAATAAAATTCCGACTTGATAAAGATGTCTATGGAGCTATAACAACTATCTATAGATAGATATACTCTAGTTTATATAAATTATCAATATTTCGTTGTTGTTTCTGAAAATAATCCAACTGAAATTAATATTGATATTGCATGTTCCATCCATGATCAAAACAATCTCCCTCTTTAATATGCATATTAAACAGGAATCAGTTGAAATTCAGAACTTCAATTAATGCTTGTGATCAATGATGAAAAAGCATGACTTACCCCATTCTTTGTATTATTCAAAATGTTAATAGCAATTGACATAAAGGTCAATTCAGAATTTCAATTCATGCTTGTGATCAATGATTTCAATTCATGCTTGTGATCAATGATGAAAAAGCATGACTTACCCCATTCTTTGTATTATTCAAAATGCTAATAGCAATTGACATAATGGTCAAGGCAGATTGCTATTACATATATAGGTTAATTGACTTTACAAAACCAAAGGAAAAGTCCTTCCCATTGGCCAGTTGGCAGAATGAGTAGAAATTAATTGCAATAAAGCTCATCCAAACCATGTATATATAATGGTAAAAAATATTGACCACACCATTCAAGTCATGAACATACACAGAGCACCTTGCTACCTTCTCAGACGAATATCACGCTTAATATTTGGTCTATTTTCAATCTGAAATTATGTGTGGAATAAGTATGAACTCTTCTATAATTCAATATTTATTTGACGCAAATCGGATTAATATTAAAGGAGCAGCAGCCGCCACCAGACAACCGCCTTCTCAGACGAATATCTCGCTTAATATTTGGTATATTTTCGATCCGAAAACAGGTATGGAATCAGTATAAACTATACTACAATTTTAGTTCTTATTTAACGAAAATCGGACTAATATTAGGGGAGCAGCAGCCTTTTAAAGTATACTCCTGGAAGCTGCGAGTTACTCCTACTACTCGCCGGCTTACTCCTACAACTCGGCGAGTAACCCGTAGAACCCGCCGAGTTACCCGTAGAACCCGCCGAGTCACCCGTAGGACCCGCCGAGGCACCCGTAGGACCCGCCGAGGCAACCGTGGATGCCGGCGGGTAACCCTTGGCAGCCGGCGGGTAATCCGTGGCAGCCGGCGGGTATCCCGGCGGGTTACCCGTAGCACCCGGAGGGTAACCCGGCGGGTGCTGCCCCGCCCCTTTTTGCTGCCAGAACCTGTCGCAAAACCGACGGAAAGAGCTGTTACATAACTATTACGTAATACTACAGGTTCACTACGGCAAAACCGGCCCGTGTGACAGGGGCTTGATTAGCTATATTATTATTTTGCAGTGCTCCCCAAGAAACAGGAATCACTGAGTTAAGGAGTCATTATTCCTTCTGCATTTCCTTTCTCAAGAGAGACAAATTGTTGCAGGAACTCCCAAATTAGGAATTTTCGCAAGACCCCGCCCTAATGCACCCACTTTTCCAAGCATTGTTGACAGACAGGTCTCTGCTGACGATGCACTGTACATATTGTAAGCCAATAATCATGCTGCTCCTATAATTAACTCACTTTCTTCACTGACATATTCGTACTTACTCTACAATAAATTTTGTAGTTGCTGCAAAACAGTTTCACCTTTCACATAACCCAGAGCATTTTGTAGAAAGCACTTGGAAGTGGTGAACTGATTATAATTTCTAGATGGTAAATTGATGAAAAAGTTGACCCATTAAATTTAAGATATATATCATAATGATGAATATGAAGAGACTAAAATAACTGCTTACTGGACGGAAAGAGAGCCTCCCCCGAGGTACATAACAAGTGTCGTGTCGTCCAGGGGCGTAGCCAGTGGGGATTTGGGGGTCAAAACAATCAACCCCCCTCAATTGGGGAGAGTTATTAATATGAATGATACTAAAAGATATAGTATCTGCAACACAAACCACCAACCCCCCTCCCCCTGTGTACAAGTCGATCGCTCTGCGCCATGCATCTATCCGCATTTTTTACCTATGGTCAGCGATTAAAAAAATGCTACGAAGCAATATAGAGCGGTGAAGATTGAACTAAGCAATACAAAGTGGGTCACTTGAGTTTCCAGGGACCCTGAATGTTCAAGGGTCCCGAGGTTCAAGGGTACCGAGCAGAGACAGCCGCCCCTCTTTGGCCATGAAAACACCTGTCTTGGTGTCTCCAATTGCTCATGAAGACAAGCCCCTGTCAACTTACAACATTTCTGGCTTTGCCCTGGGACTGTCATCCATTCATTTTACATTGTCGTTGTAGTGTCAGTGGGAGGCTCCCCAATGAGATGAGACAGTTTTGTCGCTTTTGGGCGTATACATGTATAAGATATGAACTAGCCATGTTATGCTATCATTGTGTTAACATACAGAGAATTGAGATGGCAGTAGTGAACCAAGTGCTATGTTTCAGTATTTCTCTAAGTTTGGCATTTTTCAGTATAAATTTAAAGCTTGTTAATGTTATTAGGATGCATATATTCAGTCATGGAACACCATGGTGGCATCAGTTGGTAAGAAAGTAGAAGGAAGTTTCGATCAACAAACTGTTCCCATGAGACAGGTCTCAATTATAATTGTATTTATTTATTTTTTTATATATCAATTAGATATATTATTTCATAAATAATTTAAGAGACATAAACCAGTTACACTTATAGAGAACACACGCAGGTTCAGTTGCAACACAAATGCAGTTATATGCAATCCTGTCAGTTGATCTGTCCCTGGCCTCATTCTGACGACACTTAAAATCCCCTTAAGACCACCCAAGTAATGCAATCACCTCTCAATTAAAGCTGATTACTTCCGAACAAGTTCTAGTAACCATATATTGCCAAAACAGGAGATATCAAGCAAGAACATTATTATTAAACTCTCTTTTTCACAGCATGAAAGGCCAAACCCTAGAAAATCGTGTAATCGCGCTTCATACAATTTTTGCAAGAATTACTGCCATAACTTTTTCACACAACCAGACTATTACAATTATGAGGAATACATTATCACAATGTCACAAGGCAATAATGTGGACTCAGTCATATTTTGAATAACATTTGCTGCAAGATTGCACATCCTATTTTCAGTACATTTTTTAAAGTCATAACTTATGATTTTTGAAACATTTTGACAAAAATTAAATACAACTATAAACAATATTTTGGAAATATTTAGTATAAATAAAATATTTTTTATTAAAAAAATAAACATTTCTGGTCACAGCAGAGTAGTTTATAATTTTGAAATTCACCATTAGGCCAAACTACTCTCATATTGTGCCATTATCCTCCCCAGGAAGACACTGACAACCTGGGATGTGTTGCAGACAAATTTTCTTCAGCTAATTGGAATATTTGTCAACCTCAATTTGGCTGAATAAGATGTGATTCTTGTTAATAGTGAGGTGAACAATGATCTTGCTTAAAACAGGCTGCTGTTCAATGTTTGCTGCTTTCAGGTGTAAATCAATTTAAGGGAGACAAAGACCTAATTTGCCGGTGGCACGTCCATGAGAATTGAACTTCATTAATTACACATAGATAGATAGATTGCCAGCTTCAATGAATGTGCCAGGCTTGATTCCTGCCTCAAGGATACTTGCACTCAGTGTATGTATGCTGAGGCACGTAAAAGACCCACCCATAGGGTAAATATGTATTATGTAACATAGGTGGACTCCTCCTCTCTCTCATCACATCAGTCCACGAAGAAAACTTGCTGGTCTAAAAAAGTGGTTGCAACGCATTCACGCTGTTCAGCAGGTGCTTCTTTTGATGTATCACCATGTCTGATTGGCTGAACGGCCGTTAAATTAATTGTTTTTTGATTCCGTGCCTTGACCACTTTCATAGTTAAGTACAAGTCATTATATATATATAAAAAAAAGAAAATTATTGGACATAGTGTGGAAATGGTCAAGGCACGGATGCAAATTCAGGTAAAGTTTTCTTAGTGCGGTCAACCCTCGTGAGACACAAGAACTTGCCTTAGAGGGCCTGCGTTTACATATGTAAGATGTTTTTAGCCATCTAGTAGTTCTGATTGTCTGTAATGGCTGGGATATTTGATGTACCACAGCAAAAGCACAACGTTTTAGACACCGTCCCAACATCTTTATCTCATTAACAATTTCTTATGATTGGGAGAAATTGCCAAAATTAAAAAATAATCAAACCCATTTATCTTGTATTTTTTTAAAGGAAAATATGTCATAGGCCTATTCTCAGCCTCTCGGCTACATAGTTTAACCAATCATTGTTAACTAGGTCAACTAGCAGCAAAGAATGTCTATAGATAGGTCGCTGGGCTGTAGACAGCAGACAGTGATAATCATGATAATGCACTGAGAAAAAAAAGTATTATCTCTAACAGAAAAACAGGGTATGTTTTTGTCCATAGCTTTTCTGCACTCATTCCTGTTACTTTATAGGCCTACTTGTGTCACCTGTAATTCTCGAAGTTGACATACGATATCATGTATTATTATCCCTCTGCAATGTCTCATGAGCTGTGATTGGCTGAAGCAACGTCACATGACGTTGCTTGGAAAGCACTATTGCCCTGGGTTTTACCATACAACGACAGTGGCCTACATGGAAACAAGCAATCAAATCTTTGGTTTTACTAATCCTGAAGAATAGTGACTGGCTCCTCATAATAGTTGCCAGTGATTGTGACGTCACCATTCGCCAGTGTTGAAGGACTGATTTCATGGATTGTGGCAGAAAAAGAAAGCAAGGCCTACAAGCCTATGTAATAGGCCTTGGTTTTAAGCACATTTATGATAAACTTGGGGTTTAACAAACATCAGAAGAGTATTGAATAATTACCAAATGAAGCTTAATTCAGTTAAAAAATAAGTCTTGTGGAGGTATAATAAAACTATTGACAGGTTACTTTGGGCCAAAGAAAATTGTGTTGACCCTCGGGAGTGATAGTTGCCAATATTTCCCTCAGCGACGAGAAGGCAACTATTATTCCCTCAGGTCAAATAAAATTTACTAGTGCCCTCGCCCTCAATATTTGTATAATAGGCACAGGAAATATTTTCAAAGGCATAGTTGGAGAAAAATACACCAAAAAAAAAATAGGAAAAAAGTTATTGGTGATAGTTCTGACATGTAAGAGGATCGTACTCAAAGCAATTGCTTAGAACTCAAAATCATTTTACTTATAATAGGCCTACTTATATTCCTCATATCTAGGGTTTCATCATCATATTAATATGGCATTTCGAAACTTTTATCAGTTCATGTCTAGGAAAGTATTATAATAAGATCCAATGGTTATGTGGTATATTTTGATATTCCCCACGAGTGGACAGATTGGCCAGGATTCACGAGTGGCGTCAGCCACAAGTGAATTCTGAAGCCAATCTGTCCACAAGTGAGGTAATATCAAAACATACCACATATCCACTTAGGTCTTATTTATATCCCACAATTTTCACTTTGTAGCTGAGTCTATGTTGCTCTTGTTCAATGATTTCCATGTGGTATAAAATAAGTCATGAATATTCATTACTACCATCTGCCAATCAGAGTATTGCATGACGTTACAAAAGTATGAAGCAACGTCATCACTTCAAGACTTTTCCATTAATTTTATTAAAAAAGCATTTCATGCATGAAATTTACACACCAGCTGTTAAATGTTTCTTGTCAGAATTGTTTTTATAGCAGATTTGGAAAATGGTTTTATTTTTCATTCTAGTCTAATTGTTTTACCGAAGCAACAACGCTCATAAGACGTTGCCCTTAGCAACAAAGATACACAATCGCTTGATCTGTGGACAAAACAGATAACTGACTTTGCATCACGTTTTTTCCTCTAGAATCGTTAATTTTGGTCCGATTTCAAAAAATTCAAATATTTATGGAGAGCTCACAATTTTATCTGTTGAATGTTGGTCACATGGTGATTCCGGCAATTGCTAGTAAGCCGCGGCGCTAGTTCAAACGGCGAAGGGCTTAGCTCCAAAAAGTGATGTTTTGTCAATAGCTTGCCAAAGGTGTGTGGTATACAATTTCACTTCCTTGTAAGGTAAACCATGTAGTATAGATATGTATACCACATAGGCTATACCACATGGCTTTTCTTTGTGGTATACAACTAATTGTGGGATATCATTGTAAACACGGTGTTCGGTATAAAATGTTAAAAAAAAATTGCTCATCTAAGAAATTTAATGTATATGTATATAGTTGGTTTTTAATGGCATGTAAAGCAGGAAAAGTACGGGAATCTCTCATAGAATTGTTATTCAACCTACGATACATAATTCTATAGGCACAGCTTAGAATAAAGACTGCATCTAGGCCACTTGCAGGATTTGGTTTTCAGGATATTCAGGTACTGCAAACATTTACTGAAAGGCGCAGAAACACCAAAATAGTTTGGGACTAGATGATGATGCAACCCAAGATATATAAGAGATATAAGTATTATGACCTTTGATATATTTATGGCTCCCGGTCCATTCGGCATAAAATGGTTTTGGCACCGTTGTCATTTGGCATAGAATTTTTCAATTTTACAATGATTTTCAAAATGAAAAAGTGACGATGTCCCCTCAATGAAGAGGCATAGCATGGAAGAATTCTCTTCAATTGTGGCATAATATAAATTAAAAGATAATTTAGGCAAGATTCACAGCTGTGACGTGAAGAAAATAATCAAGAAAATCATTAAGAAAAGAAAATACTGCAAAAAGAAAGAAGAAGAAGAACATTCTCCAAGTTTGTAGTCAGTCACAATGAACAGGTGTTTATTTTCTAAAAATGTCACATACATAAAACGATGGCTCCTACAGAAGACGAATTAGAGATTTGTCAAGTGTTAAAACAATTTCAAAGAATCACAGAAATAGACATGTTCAAAACAGTGGGGATTGTTGCCAAGCTCTCTTGACATTAAATGACATTTTGCCAGCCCGCATTTTAGATTAAAGTGATACTGTAGAAAATATGGCCTCAACTAAATTCCAAGAGTTAATGCCATTACACTCTTGTATATGACAACAGATTTCTACCACAACCATACTATCAAGTCATCTCTATTTATTAAGGAGTAATTAGCCCTCTATGTTCTGTAGGTGGCCCACCAATAAAACTAGGTCAAATTTAAAGTGGCCTGGACTCACCAGGTTGCCATGGTTACAAAATTCTTGCAGCTCCCACTGACCAGTGCTGACCCAATTGGTGACAGGAAGTTGGCTCTGAGTGGATCATTCTTGTAACTGTCACTCTTGACCAAAAATGTGGATTTACCATGATTTAGTGGGCTAAATATTAATGAAAACCTGCTGCAATGTCACTAGACAGTCACTGCAAACTATTGTGAGTACTTTCTGGGAGAAAGGAAATGGGACAGTTTTTAGATAGATTCAAGGAGTATCACTTTAAAACATGGATGAGCAACAGATATTATCATTTTCGATTAAAAACGATCTTCCACACCTGATCATCAAACTATAGTTTAATATCAAGTAAACATAGTATTAGGAGTGTGTTTAGGCTGAACTGTCACAATGGGAAGAAGATTTACTGCTTCCAAACTAAACTTATCATTCAGGTTGAAATGGCAAACGCAATAACATTGGATTAACCACGAGCGCTTGAATTTATTTCTTAGTGCCATTTATCATTTATAAATAAAAAGTAAGACACTGCTGTGGCTGTTTGGAGTGGGATTCCAAGACTTTGAGGCCATAGAACGACATAGTAACTGCACCCCTTGACCTGATATATTTTTTATCAATTACTTACTAGAATGTATTCTCTTTATAAAATACAGATTTAGTAAGTGACTTCACTAATATGTAAGAACATTTAGTTTTACTAACATAAGCACACTGGGTTTTGCTGAGGGGGATTACCTACCACGACAGAATGACGTCATTATTGCTATTATATACAATTTTCAATAACAGCATTTCACCATATATCTATGGAAAAATACTGTAAAATGACTCTACCCAGTGATATCTCAGCATTTTGTCGTAAAATACAGTAAATCTCATCATTGGCTTATTATAAGGGCTCATTGAAAGTATTTTATGGTAAAGTGCCATTTTTAAGATATTGCAGTTGGCGATAATCAACTTAATAGAGCATAATTGTACGGTAACCATCCATTTCTTCTCTTTTACGGTAGACTAACTTGCTTGTGTAATTTTTGCAGCAAGACACGGTGCAAATAATAGCCTGCAAAATGCCGTGAAAACTACAGGAATGTTTTTACAGTGTGAGCTGACCTGATGAAATACTAGCGCCAACAGAACTCTGGGAGAAAACTAGAGCTTATTGCTATTTTTTTCCCCAGATCATACTGACAGATGCTGACTGTCATTCATAAACCAACAATGCTATCAAGTTACGAATGAAGATAGGATATTTACTCTTCGTGTGAGCTCCTATGAAATATACAATGTGAAAAAAGCACCACTGACAGAGGTCACTGACACAGATGAATTATTTAATAAATATATATATATATAGACATTTATTCATACACAGTATATCAGAATACAGAATGAATATAATAACATGATTACATTATACAGGTAATTAGTACATAGAGGGTTAAGAAAAGCATGTCTGTCCATAATGAAAATATGCTTGATAAATTATTTCTCATCAAGTCCTGTATAGCTTGTATTGTGGCTAGTTCCCCACTGGAACAAGTATACTGATTGAGTCTAGGTATAGAGTCAAAATTAACCAAGCCCGTATTTTTAGGTGACATTTTTGCGATTTCTGTCGATTTTTTGTCTGTATTCATTCATTCATTCATTCAGATATTCAGATTAATTTTGAAATGTTTAGATAATATGAATCTGATTAGCTGCAAACTGCGACGAGTCACTAACATTGCCTCGTGATCTAAAACTTCATCCTATTTCAACATGAAATTTAATATAATTTTTGTCGTCTGCAATTCAAAGAGCAAAATTTGATTTGAGAACTTCTGGGCATCAGAAAATTACATTCGGAATCAGCTTACATAATTTTAACATTTTGGTGATTTCATCAGACAGGGCTTTTTTTGCAAATGGCCAATTCAATAATTTGTGTTAAATTAAATCTTTGTCAGACACAAATGTAATAATTAATATAACCTTACACTTGATAATTACAAACCAAAATTATACTATTTTATAGGTTCCTCATTTTAGTTGAAATGGTAATGGTTACCAAAATGCTTCCATTTTATAACATGACTTACAATAAAAATAAAAAGACCGCAGTACTCAGTAATAATCTGTCAAGATTTGGAAAACCAGGTCACTGAACGTTTATGATAAATATGCAACAGTTGATTGAGTATCTGTAATTAACAGTGAAAGGTCGCATATTAAATTGCTGATACGACGCACGTCATTTACATGATGAGGAATAAAATATATGTAGGTCAATTGCATCATCTCTAATTTCCAGCGAAAAACCACCTTCGTAACTTGGTAGTTATTATCGTATACCCAGATAGCATTCCAAATCGCATCGTCGTCGGGGGATGTCGGCTATGTCAAAACGATGTTGTACTGATGGAGGACAATATAGAAACGACGCTGGCCCCATTTGGAATGCTATCTGGGTAGTTACTGCATCTATTTATTGCATACATTTAATATGTCCCAGACAGCATTCCAAATTGGCCCAGCATCGTTTCCATGTTGGCCACTGTCGTTACAATATCGTATTAACATCGCCGACATTGCGTTGATGTTAAAACGATTTGGAATGCTATCTGGGGTTGTGTACATGTTGTGAAGTGACAAATGCACAATATCAACTTTTCTTCCAATTGGTTCACGTGGATTGATCTCCAGCTGCAATTAGTTCATGTTCAATTTTGATTACAATTTTTTTATGCTAATGTTGATTGAATTTTTTATGTCTGTCTGTCAGTCTGTCTGTCAAATTCAGTTCCATGGACCATTGCTTAACCATTCTTGTAAGACACACATGTATGAAAAAAGGGCAGACGACATTATTTTGATAATATTCAGTGCTTGAATGGGATTGTAGCTACTCTCAAGGAAATTGTATAGTTTCCAGATTTGTCCCAACTAGGTACTTTTGAAAGGTTAAAATGTGCTAAATTCTGCAGGGGCTTGGATCAACAGGCCCTTCATTGCTCTTATCATGCTTATGTATTCTCAGAAAGCTTATATCACCTGATGATTTTCTGTTTATATGTACTGCATGGATCTCCAAATTTTACCTTATATATAATTTTATACCAAGTATGGGCCTGCCTTAGCTACAGCAATCAAATCGACAACAACAAATGGTGGTCCCAATTCCAAGGCGTATTTAATTTTGGCCCATACATATATACATATTCTCACGGTGACTATTGTATAATGTATCTCTTTATGATGAGACCATCTCACCATAACGAGATTCATCTGTTAGCTGTTTAGGTGTCATGAGGTCTTCTGTCTGTTATCAAACTCTCACACATTTTGATGATTTGACGAAAATCAATACTGACACTTGAGGCTCACTGACATTATCAGTAACAATAACCCATTCTGCCAGAGACCACTACACTGCAATTCATCCACATTGTAGCCCACTAAGAAGTACTAGAACATCCGATGTACCCAATGTACTCCATCCTGTGGCCGCCAACTCACTTATTGTGCAGTGTCGATGACCTACGTAATGGCAATTTTTTTCATATAGGAACTGAGAGAAAAAAAACGTTTTTAAGGCATCCCAAAGGCAGCATTCCAAATAGTTCAACCACACCAACGTGACAGCGTGGTGTCAGCTCTTAGCGGTAAACACTTTACTAATATACTATACCGTGTTTACCGCTAAGAGATGACACCGCGCTATCACGTTGGCGAACGCTTGTGGTTCAACAAACTGTTCCTATTAGTGACCACAGCCCCGCATAAGCAATGGCAAGCTACTTCAGCCCTAAAAATCATCCACCCACCTACTCCAAGGCACCTCCCTGTGTTGCTAAATGCCAAATTTTTTTTACTCTTGCTCATCCTTGTCCATACGTGATTCACTCGCCGAGTGTTTTACGTATACTCGCCATTTTTTAATAATGCTCATACACAATCAGCATGTACAATTAAACTATTAATGTTACATTATAAGTTTAGAAAAACTCATGTCCCAGATTATTTTATCTCCACATTCAAAATTATGCAGCAAGAAACCCATAATTTCAACACAAGAAATAGATTATATCGGACAAATAAAGTAAAACTGAAATTTGCTGAAAATAGCACCAGCTATATACTGCCATTTACTCTTAACAAAACTCCTAATAACATACTTGAAAAACTAGATACACATAGTAACATTGGCTATAAATTGTACATAAAAATTTGGATTTGGGAAAAATACAAATCTGAATGTACAGTAGAAGATAGCTACACATGCATGTCAACTAAATAATACTGTGTAACACGCTATATTTCACACTATGCTTTTTGACATACAAGGGGCACCCATGCTAGCTTCTTAATTGAGACAAAATGGGGTCCCATGACCCTCTATGTTTCATTTTTTATGTAATCCAAAACATCATTGAAATTAATTTTTGGGTTAAATACATTCCTTTCATTGTCATCATTGTCATTGTTCCAAAGGAAGATTTGAGAAAGACTTATGTCTTTAATCCGGCCTGTAACTGAATGTGCATGTCCAGTCTGAAGCATAAACCTCACCAAAGAGCATGAATCCAACATCGAGTCAATCCAAAAGAGAGCAAAACAAACCGTTTTAAAAATAGTTTTTTACCATTTTGTTTAAATTACAACTTTATCTAACTTTTAAATAATTTCATCCATATATTTTTTTTGTTATTTATATGTTCATTATATTGCACAATCCAGTACTATTACCGCCAATTATAACAAATTTACATGCTCATTGTATTTTACAATCCAGTACTATTAAGGCCAATTAAAAAAAATGTACATGCTCAATTCCATTTTAAGCCACCGTCATACCAAACCCTAATTTCTGGCCATTTTGAGCTAGGTGGAAAGATTTCCTAATTCCAAATTCAGTAGTGTCAAATATAATACAGTACATGTAGGCCGGCCAGCATGCAATTTTACAGACTGAAGCGATCTGTAAGCATATAAACTACAAAAACTTTAGTTAACTCCCGACTATGAGGGATATAACTTTTAGTACTCAATTTAGACTGTTTTCCAATTGTCCTGAGCGGGCATTATCCAAAGAAAATGTTAGTTAACTCCCTCGTGAGGGCAAATTGAATTTTTGTCTAATAAAGGCATTAAAACAAAACAAACAATCAAACAAATAAGTAAATATGCCGAATATATATATATATATGTTTATTAATACACTTCCACTTGAAGTAAAAGGTACATTACATTAAACGAATATCAGTTTGCATAGCTAATTAAAATAATATAAAATAAAAATAAATATAAGTGTCATTTTGAACAGAGAAAGTCCATTAAACCATTTTGCTCATCATTTAGCAAGTCACACATATTGTCCCTCATTTCTTTAATTACTTGCTAGTATCCTCATCTGTCAAATGGTAGATCGTATTGTGAGATGTTTTGGTATTCATAGCCCTCGAAGGTCCTGGGCCTCCATGCGGCGAGGGTGGAAACACTTGGGGTGAAGTCCTCTATCCCCAGTGGCTAAAACAGGACAGTGCCCATTGCACAAGCTGCTCCAGCTATCCAACGCAGACAATTATTGATTTTTTACATGCTTCTGGTTTCTACTACCAACTATAGATATAGCCCACTCAGGTGCTGATGAGGTGTTAAACAATAACACTAACTAACTAAATTTGGTATTCATAAATTCCTCACTCCCTATTTGCAGCTTTTCGGATATCAAGTACAGGTTACGTGCTGTTATGATTGTAGGTGAAAATACAACATGCTTGGCTGGAAATTTTATTTTAGCATTGTCACTCATTTTCTTAAGCTTGTAACATGCCCACAAATCTAGTAAAAACTTGTTCCAACACATGGGGCGCATTCAAAAAATATGTCAAAAATCTGGTGTGTGTGCGATAGGGCAATCTTAACACCCTTAGCATGCATCGGTTCCAAATGGTCACAAACTCCTTTACACTTTTGTCCGTCAGGTTCCACAACTGTGTGCCATACAGATGACTGCACTGAGTGTTGAAGAGTAATGGAGTATAAGTTAGTAATATCCCTCATAGTCGGGAGTTAACTAACACTTTTGTTGGTTATATCTCTCCACCTTGTGCGTTGGGATATAACCAACAAAAAGGACTCAATCGTGATAAATCGTCTCTCCCATGGTCAATACTCACTTATACCATGAGACAAAAATTCAAACATGTAAACCACAAATACAACTTAATCCTAGAAACATTTCAACAAAGTAGACCAGCAATCATGTGTGGTTAGTTTGTAACTAGTCTCAGAACAGGATGGATAGCAATTCATATGGAAGTTTTTTGCAAATTTGAATCCAAGGAATTACCCATTTGAAATCGCCCAGCATTGTTTATATGTTGGCCACAACATCATTCCAACATCGCTGACATCACCCCGGTGTTGAAATGATTTGGAATGCTATCAGGGTATCAGTAATTCTAGCACATCTTTATTCGATATTAAGATGATAGCGTTAAATTTTTAGATTTGGATTCCTACTTACACTGAAGTGCGATGAATGGCTTACAAGGTAAATACTGAAAGTGATTTATGATTTCAGACCACACAAAATTGTACAATTTGACACGTTTTCTGGCCAATCATAAGCCAGTGTTTGACCTCAATGATACATGAATTGGCCTACTATAACTGGTCTCTGTATTGGGTTTTTTGGTTATTTTAAAATCGCCTGTGGCTCCTGGTTTTCTGTCCTTTTTTTCTTTCTTTATTTTCTCACTCTGTCTTAAAGACATGCCCTTCGGCTATTTCATTTCATCACCACAGAATTAAAGAAATGCCACAAAGACCGTTTGAAAATCTGTCTTTCAACCCCAGGGGTTTCCACTTTAACATCGTGAATGATGCTTGAAATTACTCCTTAGGATATGCAATTGAAGCTTTGAAGATGCTACACAGGTTTTAGGACAAACCCAATTTACTTAAAAATGGCTGTTTTTTGGGCCACCAAAAGCAGTAGATATATATCTACCAAGTTTCTATAGTTCGTTCTTAACCGGTTCCAAAAATATTTTAAATTGTAGAAGTTTCCCAGATGTACTCATTGTCTAGATACTTGGTAGTTAGATCTTAGATACTTAGATAGTTCCTAGCTAATGGATTATCTATCATTCAGATTATGATTATCGTGAGGATTCTGGCCACTATATATGCCCTTTTCAGGCAGCCATGTCGGCATTTCTGCCTCATTGATCTCATTTTGGTTAGGTCATGTATTATGACATCATTATGACATCATTGTTATTGCACAATTGGACCTCACAATGGCCATTGTCTACTGATGACGTCACAATACCTATAGTTGAGTGCAAAGATATATGATTTTTACGGGTGGATTAGGGCTGTTTCACCTGTTGGCCTAATTAGGACACATTAGATGGGATATCATCTTCTTGTGGAAGATAGACAGAAATAACCTTTGTAAAGTGGAGATTTCCTGTGAAAACATAAAAGATTGGACTACCACAGAAAACCACTCACGTTTGCGTAGATCAGTTTTCTCTATATGATTTCGAAGGAAAATTCGAAACTTCATGCATAATTATTTTACAACATACCAATTTAACAGCCAAGTGACAAGACATTTTTGCCACCATTTTGTGCTAAGCATCATTCATCACAACAAAGTTGATCTTTCGTAAATTGCTGTTTATTTCATGTTGAACTTAGAAAACTCTCTTTGAGAATGCACATTCAGATCCGGAATCATTTATGACTTATTTTTAGTAAATTGTGACATCACCATATAGCCATTATTAGTCCAGTAGAACTTTGTCAAAAAGTAGGGTAAGCGTAACATGGAGTATGGCAGCAATTTTTTTGTTGATATTGGGTAATTTGAGGGTGCTGAATCCAAATCTGACGGGTGCCAGTTTGGCATTTCTTGAGCATTTTAAGATATTCACAAAAACAGCATTTTGGTTGCCATGGATACCAAAACAAAGTTTCATCAGAAAGCACTCATAATCTTTCATATGATATGCCATTTGTGTGGTTTTCTGTCACATGTTGAATACTGTGACATAAGATATCCTTGAAACGACAGAAAATTGGAGTAATATCCATATTTGGTATGATTCCATCAGTGTCATTGACCTTTGACCTCCAATGACTTTTCAGTATTTGCAATCCTATATCTCTGGCTATTGATTTTATAACGTTAGTTGTAGCTATGGATTAAAGCAATCTTGCTAATTCACATTTTCTGTTGAATAGTGAAAATGCAATTAATTGTTACCATGGCAACTGTTTTTGTGAATATCTAAAAATGCTCAAGGATGCCAAACTATCTTATCATAGGAACTGTAATAACCAATGAGAAGCAAAGCTGCCGCTGTGAAGCACACCCATGTCAAACCAAAATCTTACTGGACGACCTACCTCTGCAATGTAAATTGAAACAAGTTTTTCGAATAATGCATTTCGGACTGGGAATGTCAGACATAGTGTTCATCAGAGAGGGATGAAACCGCCATCCAACTTAGGCTTGACCAGGAATTGAAAATAATATATATGTAATCTGCCAGTGTCAGGAGGAGCAGAAAGCTGTGGTTTATACGCACCGCAAGGGGGCTGGTCACTAAGTAATCGCAGCGTGATGCAGGGAGACATGTTGTGATAGTTTTTGTCAGAAGATTTTTATTTTTGAACCTAGTAGCATAAATTGGTAAACATACAACTTATTCAAATGAATGATAACTTTTATGTTTTTTAAATTACTGTTTTTATCTTTTTACGATGTGTTCCAGCAGCGTCAACTCCAGTAAAATCCAGTTTCATTTGG
The DNA here is from genome assembly GCA_932294295.1 of Alitta virens. NCBI lineage: Eukaryota > Metazoa > Annelida > Polychaeta > Phyllodocida > Nereididae > Alitta > Alitta virens. The sequence continues at coordinate 20,213,902 of OW028581.1, forward strand.
TAGTGTGACACTCTCTAATATCACCATTGAATTCATTATGTTCACTCATGTTACCGGAAGGAGCGTCAGCTCACGATTTCGGCCGCTGTTTTAAATTATATTAATTAATTTATTTCTATATAAATAATGATATTATATTCACACATTTATCTTGCTAAACACTTGTTTCATGAAAAAAGAAAAAAAAGGATATCTATTTGCAAAGGCAAACAAAACTTCAGCAGGCTTATAATGAATACCAGTTCCTGCAGTGTGTTTTTGGAATTTTCGTATTTAACCCTGCATGACACTAGCTTTTCACTAAATTATTCTTGTTGGCCAACAGCTATCACAAATCTTGGAATCGGTATTTTATAAACCAAAACAGAAATAAGGATCACTTTGAAAAATGATGAGGAACGCCTTGTAATTTTACTCTACCACCAGGGGGAGTGCTATCTAGTTTCTAACAGAGTGCCCCCGTGTGTTAATTCAAGAAGTTATAAATAAAGTGTGTGGGAAACATGACAGAATTATTGTATCCATATTAATATTGCCTCCTAATCGTATTTTCTCTTTTTTAGTATTTCGTTATGACCCGTAACTATGATAAGGCTTTGTTTGTGAATGCAAGCCTGTACCACAGGAAGTTCCTATCCTATCTGTACCATGCAGCAACAAATACTGTTTCAACTTTACATTATTTTTTTTTGTTTTTTGGCCAAAACTGAATACTGTTGATTGTTTATTTTCTAGGTTAAATAGTTTTACAATGTATAAGAACTTCTGATATGAATATAATAAGGTAACATTTAAAATACATACAATCTCTTTGCATAATGAACTAATAGCATGCAAATAATTTATTCAGACCACAAAAGTAAATAAATATTGTGAATATCTATCTATCTATCCATCTATCTATCTATCTATCTATCTATCTATCTATCTATCTATATATCCATCTATTTATCTATCTATTTATCTATCTATCCATCTAATTATCTATCGATCTATCTATCCATCTATTTATCTATCTATCCATCTATTTATCTAACTATTTATCTATCTATCTATCTATTTATCTATCTATCCATCTATCTATCTATCCATCTATCTATCTATCTATCTAGCTATCTATCTATCTATCTATCTAGCTATCTAGCTATCTATCTATCTAGCTATCTATCTAGCTATCAATCAATATATCTATCTATCCAACCATCCATCTATCCATCTATCTCTATTTATTTATCTAGATCAATCCACAGCATAGCTTTATCCCTATCCTAATCCCCCTCCCCCCATTAAGAAAAAAATCTTTGGTATATAACACAACTTAAACTGTTGCTTTCCAGTAACAGCATCAAGGCTAAGCCCAGATCTTAAGTGGTCAGGCAGCCTGCAGTTATTCCGCAGGTGGATCTTTGGCTGCTGCAGCTGTGGATCCAGCATCACAGATGCAATGACCTGCAGTGAAACAGCTTCGTTACATCAACTAGATGGATGTATGACATCAAGTAAGAAGTGACTTTTAACCTAGGTAAGTAACAACTATTATACTCCACTAAGGTAATTTTCCTTTTGTTCTAAGTCAAACTTCTTTCCTTGCATAATAAGAGCAGTTAAACAAATCAAACAAATTAACAAATGTATATTTCATGGTGTTAGTTATATCGATCCCCAATATTTTGGATTTAATAAAATGCTAGTTTACTCCCTCCTAGTATTATTTATATCCCTCATAGTCAGGAGTCTGCCGAAAAATATTAGTTAACTCCCAACTATGAGGGATATAACCAACTTATACTCCATTTAGCATATTTACTAATTAGTTTGATAGTTTATTTTGTTTTAGTGCCTTTATTACGCATAACAGTTCAGTTTGCACTCAGGAGGGAGTTAACTTACATTTTCGTTGGTTATGTCCCGCAAAAGAATAATAGAAAAGGTCACGTGGTGGAGTATAACTATTATTAGTTGTATGACAGATAACTAATTTGCTCAATCTGTCAAGAGAAAATAGTATTATTTAAACAGAAACAAAATTTCAGCAAAAACTGTTTCGCAAATAGGTCCTGTGACCGTACCTGTGAGTACTTGGATAAAAAAAGACATTAAATTAAAACAAAAAATATACAATAAAATAGAAATAAGCTTAATTAAAAGAATGCATCTTAGTAATTCTACATCCAAAGATTATTTTTATATTATCATCATGGTTCCTGTCACGTAATGCATTTTAACACCCTATGTGGGGCCAGGTAAACTATTTGTCTTTGTGGAGACAACAAACAAGACAATATGTGGTATCAAAATGTGACAAAATGTCACTTGCCATTGTTATGATTATGACGTAATGTAGCAAAGTGCACTTATTTTCGCCCAAAACTCACCATGTACAGGCTTACATTGTTTCAATGGCACTGGCGCCTCTTGGTGTATCTTCTCTGTGGTTCCTGTTGAGCTTTTTTTTTCTAGTCACAGTCCATGCACAGATGATGTCACAATCACTAGACAATAGTGATGACGTCAAAAACTATAATGAGGATACCCAGTCAATATTCTCAGTGAATAGTGCCCCAGGGTCACCAGTACTTTCAAAGCAATGTTATGTGACACTGTAGCAGCCAATCACAGCTCATGAGACATAGCAGAGGTGCAATAATAATATATATATATATACGAGTCTACAGTCTTTCAGTCTACCACTGACTGTCAGCCAACAATTGTCTTTGATTGAACATCTGAAAATTGAAAAGAGCTTGTGTATATTGTAGATTAATCATTTTTTGATTGACCAATTGTTGTTTGTTATTCACAAGCACATAAGCTTGGCCTAAATTTAAGTCGGTGGAGGTATAATAAAACAATTATTGACTGGTCGCTTCGGGCACTAGAAAATGTTATTTAACCTTTTGGGAGTGATAGAAGCAACCATCAATAAAATTTACTAGTGCCCTCGCACCAGTCAATATTTATGTACCATAGATATTATAGATTAAAATGAGTGTGGCAGCATCTAGAAAATAGCCAAAAGCTGATCATGCTCCACGGCTGCCGCACAAAAAAAGACATGATCTTTGTGAGCAAAAAATACGTTTTTTTTTCGCAAGTGTGGCGTGGGGCTTCCTTTTTCCACACCTGGCTGTTGCAAATGACATAGCTGTTTATAAGGAAGTCAGGAGCCGTGGTATTAGTTTAAGTATAAGTGCTGTCATCATTGAGCAATGTCATATCAAGTTCTTGGTCATACAAATGTATGCATATTTTTGCGATATTTCATTTTCATTAAAAAATCTCTGTCTCTATAATTTTTTCTTTTTCCAAGAAACCAAAAAAAGGTCAGCTACGTCAGCATGACATGTATTGTGACAAGTTAGGGTTTTATCATTAGCTATCATTGCAGGACTTCAAACTTGCAATGCGCTTTTGTCCGCATATTCTTTATGATCCGCATTTTAATTCTTGTACTTGATATCATGACAAAAACATAAGGGCTTTCATAAAACGTGCAACAAAACTGATAGATTACTTGGAATGCGTGAGCGTATATTTTATTCAACAATGTTAAGAAATAATACACTACAAAAGATTATAAGACCATGGAGGTCTGGTTGACAGGGAAATTAATGAAGTACAAATACTAAACCAGACACGTGTACAGCAAGACAGACACATATTTAGATTAAAAGAAGTTAAGATACTGATTCTCTGATTAAGGTCTAGTTCAAAGTAGGCCCTACGTGCAGCAGTGCTTTGGGGGTGAATCAGTGTTCCATTCGAGGGAACACATTCACTAGTTGAATATTGGCTTATTCATTCCAGCTTGACATATATAGGTCTTTTGTGAGCGCTTGCAATGGGCTTCCAAACATGGGTCCCGGGTTCAATTCCCCGTCGAGCCTATGCTGGATGGCTGTTTCATCCATCATCTCATTGCCATGGTCCGTGCCTGTCCTAATTTAAATTTCTTGTTTAATTTGAAACTTTCTTATCGTTTTTAATTACTTCACTGAACTATGAAATAGCAATTTTTTTGACAAACTGGTATACCTTTACTAGAAAGCTCTAGAAATACCTCCTCACTATTAAGAACATAGATTCTTGAAATTCCGGTTGAAGCTACTTCATAACCGAGGCTGCTCCACTTTTAAACACATGCATTTTACCCTTTTACCATTGTACTTTTATCTGGCACTAGTTATCATCTTGCTTGCCGTTAGGACCAACAAATTGCATCTGGACTGGTTTCAATGAGTCATATTTGCACTGTTCCTCTGTATCATTATACAGCTGGGTGGTCTAGTGGTAAGACGCTCGCCTGCTCCTCTGAAGGACCCAGTATAGGGTTCAATCCCAGGTCTGGGTAACCTTCATGAGCAACATCCCAGCTGGATGTCATTCGGATGAGGCAAGTAAATGATCCCAATCATGGGGTAAATGTGTAACATGGGTCGACTCCTCTCTCTCACCTCATCAATAAGCCCTCGATTGTGGCAGGAGCTTGCCTTAGAGGGTTGCACTTTCCACATCCATCTATATATGTATACTACAAAGATATTGCTCCCAGGGCGGTGGTCTCAATTGTGAGGTTCTACAACTGTAGTTACCCTCTGCAGAATGTGCTGTAAATCTGTTTTGTATTTTCCTGGCTGCCTATTCCCAGGTAATCTAATTTTGGGAACAGGCTGTCAGAATTTCGGGCTTGTCTTCAGAGACTTGTACACAGCTCTTTGGACAGGGAACTCCATGGATTCCATTAGGTAATGCACAAAAACAGGAAAGCAAAGATCAAAGTGATACACAATGTGCAATAGAGTGATGTATTATATTATATTATATCATATTATATAATATAATATTATATTATATTATATTATATTATATCATATCATATCATATTATTATATTAAATTATATTATTATATTATATTTTTATATTATATTATATTATATTATATCATATTATATCATATCATATCATATTATTATATTATATTATATCATATATTATATCATATTATATCATATTATATTATATTATATTATATTATCCCCTCAGCTGTTGCGGACCAATCAGAATGCTTATGCTTCATTGTCATCCAGCATGGGTGTATATTGCAAAGCTTATAATATATTGGAAGGCTATTATAATAATAATTCAAACTCATGACCTGTGCTTTGATTAATCTGAAAATTGCAATAATATCAACATTGAAACTTTTTCACATGTTTCTTTTCTTGATTCAGCTTTCTTTTCTAGACCATGTTTAGACATAGTTATATATATATATATATATATATATACATTTAATGCAATGAATGTAAATTTAATAACCATATTCTATGAAACATATCCCATATATTGTGCATACCTGTATTATATTGTATTACATAGTAAGAAAAGTAAGTTACGAGACTGGGATTTGGAAGTAATGGCTATTGATTGTAGTTGGAGCTGATGTCAGAATTGCATGAGTTGGACCCAACCAAGGGTTTTGTGTCAAAGAAAGTAATAAAAATGTTAACGTGTGTTTTGTCTGTCATGAAAGAAAACTTGCCCCTGGCAGGTAATAATGGTAGTTACAACCGTATTCCGTGAAAAACAAGAAAAATCTTGCATTATCAGAGGGAGCTGCTCATGCTAATAAGTGTGTTTACCCTCGGCAAAAACATTTCCAGAACAGTTACTCCAACACTATGCAATTGGGAAAAAATGAAAATAAGTATATTGTTTCATTTCCGGAGCAAAATTCTGAACCTTTAACGCCTAAATGTGTAAAACATTGTCATAATATGTCTAAAATAGTGCAGTTGTGTATTTTGGGGGCTTTATAGACATAAATATTATAGAATTATAGTATTGTGGGAAGATATGAAAAATTCAAATTTTTTAAACCTTCATAACTCTTTTACTATTGTACCTATATACATGTTATTCAGCTGTAAAAAATGTCTAAATTATAGTGCTTTCACTTTCAAATGTGAAGTTTGACATTTCTTTCACATATTCTGAGTGTACAAGAAAGATAATGAGGGGAAAATCTTAAAAATTTATATTTTCCCGAACCTCTACATCTCAACTACTATTATACCTGCGTACATGAACATGATGAAATAGCTTTTAAAATGTCTAAGTAATAGTACATTAATTTGAAATTGCTGTCTACAACTATTCCCAGGTAATTTAAATTGTTCACAAATTCACTATATATCAATGACTTTTAGGTTTTTATTAATTGTATTGACTTTTCTAGGGCTATGAAATATCATGGCTTTAGTTTATTAACGTTAAGTTAAAGTTTGTTCAGTCGTACCTAGTGATGCAGACCGGACCGCCTTTTGTGGGGTGGTCCGATATTCCTTAAAGTGGTCCGGTACTGGTCCGGTCCAGGGTCAGGTGGTCCGGTATTATTACTGGACCGGTCCAGAAGCGATCCATCGGCATTTTTTTAAATTATGATAAACAAAGGTTTAGCGAAAGTTTTTTATTTAAAAAAAAAACCAAAAACTTATGTTTTTCTTTTTTAAATAAAAAACTTTTCCAGCGGTCCGGACCGCGGTCCAGGCAACCAGTACCGATATTTTGTTGCTGGTCCGGTACCGATGCGGTCACTAGTCGTAACCATCCTTATCAATATCTGTATGAAACTTTCTTCGATATTTCATTTTAAAGTTACATTTAGCATAAGCAGTGCTTACAAAAAAATGGGCAGGGTCATCTTGACATATGTGCCCAGGGGTGGTCACGTGATAGTTACAGTCACAAAGTAAGGTTGATGAGTGCTGCTGCGATTTAAAAAACACACATGATAACCTTACATAAAAATTGTCTAGCAACGTAGAACTAAATCGGTAATTCTTGTTGGAAGCACTGTTCTCGGAAGGTACCCATTTGAAATCATTATATTGTCACAAAGATATTATTGACATGAGTTGAATTCCCAATTTTCAATAAATCAAAATTAAAGCCACCTGTCATCAAAACTTCTTTGTGTGCTCTAAATGTGAAGACATAACATATTCAATTTCATTATTAAATGTTTCATAATTGTCAACTGTCTCTCTTGGAGGTCTATAAATATTCCCAATTACTACTTTTTGCCGTGTGTTATCATCAAAACTGTTAAATACTACTTTAACAAATATTTCATGCCAAATATTGCTATTGCTAGCCTTCGAGCTAACAAAAAAACAAAAAAAAAAAACAACAACAACGAAATATCATGATTTTCAGATAACCAAGTTGCTTGTAGAGCAATTACAGTAAAAGGGCATTTCCAGCTGATTGAGTTTTTCTTGCAAGGATTGGCAATTTAAAGTTTAAATAGAAAAAAGCATTGTTTTTCTTTAGTAGGTCAATTGCATCTTCATTATTATAACTAGAGTGTTCCAGAAGAGTATATTTTCATCATCATCATGATCGCCATCATCGTCATCATCATCACCATCATCATCAGTATCACCTGTATCATTATTATTGTAATGATTCAACAACCATTCAATACCAGGTAGTGTTGGTTATACATTCACTGAGGGAAACAGGTATCATAAAAACATGTAAAATTTGTGAGGAAAGGATTTGCCAGGCTACCTCTAAAATCACAAAAAATATATAAAATAAAGGAGTTTTGAACAAACATACAAAGACTTCTCAATAATATTAGATTTTCTGAATTGACAAAATTAGTTAACTTGAGAATGCCAATATAAACTATAAATTACTGGATTTGAAATGATGCAATTCAATAAAACAAATACTATTATTATATAAGATATATATATATATATATATATGGCTTTTATTGACATTTGTTAATATCATATAACTATAGCTCCACTCACTAGGTTTTCATTATTTTATTCATAATATGCAAATAGTATATAGCTAAAAATTCAAGGTCCCAGTTGCCATATATATGATTGTCCATTTGGAAAAATAGTCATTTTGTCTTGACAGAGTCAGAGTATCACGAATTTCGCTGAGTGCCCATGACATTTTTTTTTCTTATCTAAGCTTGAGAATCTAGAGCTGATGGCGAGGCAAGATGGACACCTCCGTCATTTATCTTGGAGGTGTCACCCTTATTACATATATATGTGTCATGTTCATGCACCATGTGTGTCGTAATGATATCTGTACAACTAAATGCATATATATGTAATATGAATAAAATGATTCTGAGTTCTGAGTTCCATAGAAAGGAACAAAAGAGGCATGAGTCTAATTCAGCTTGAGAATTGAGGCAAATTTACATACATATCATAACAGGTATAGGGGTAAAGCTGCATGCTGTGCATTGAAAAATAAACCTAAAGATAGCACAACATGTTTCAACAAAACACTTTATTGCAATGTTGCACAACTCTGTTCATTTTTTTATGCACAGCTTGAGTACATGAGCAAGTTGGGGGTTCCAACTGTTCCTCTGAGGTTGATGGCACCCTGGGTAGCTGTGCTGGTCAAGTAGGATTTCACCTGAGCTGTGGAAGCATTGGGGTTGTCAGACAAGTAGTTGGCAACCAGACCAGCAACATGGGGGCAGGCCATTGAGGTACCAGACATGGTGCGGCTTGCAGTGTCACTCCAGTGAGAGGCGGACAGAATGCTGGATCCAGGAGCCAAGATGTTGACACAGGTGCCCCAGTTGGAGAAGGAAGACAGGTTCTCATTGATGTCAGTGGAAACAACAGTGATAGCACCAGAGGCACGAGCAGGAGTATAGTTGCAGGCATCGACATTGCTGTTTCCAGCAGCGACAACAACTGGGACTCCAGCAGCATCAGCACTGTTGACAGCTGAATCCACACCCGTATTAGCACCACCACCAAAGGACATGCTAGCAACACCTCTCCAGCCACCACTCTGCACATCTCCAACCATCCAGTCGAGATCAGAAATGACTGCAGCCCAAGAGCCTGAGCCGCTGTCACTAAAAATCTTCACAGCCACAACTTGAGCACCCTTGGAAACTCCAAACTCTGTTCCCAAGACGGTTCCAGCGCAGTGGGTACCATGGCCATTGGTGTCATCATGACATGGAGGATGGGGGCCAAAAGGTTGGTGAAGCTGTTTAGAATGGTGATCTTGGAGGAGATGGCAGCAATTTTGGAAGCAACTTGGGTGGCATACATGAAGTTTGTGGCCTTGGCTGTTGGTGGGTGGAGCACAATCAGAAATTCACCAGGAACTCTGTCTGGGTGGTCAAAGTTGTGAACCTGACAAACTCTGGGCAAGGCTGCAGCCAAGCAGACAAATGTGAAAAGTAGTGCGATTTTCATCCTGCAGCTTTGAAGTCAAACCTTAGTTGCTTGATTTGCTGTTACTTCATGCAGTATTTATACCGAAGCTGACCTATAATGGGTATGCGCAGGTTGTTTTATCTTTTTCACAGCTGTTTCTTTCCTGTAGTTTTTGATTCTTAGCATATTTGGCATACGACTTTTTAAACAATTAAAAACTCTACTATGGTCAAACTTATTTTCACACATACTTTACATACAAAGGTAATCATTTATCCGTTTTTCATGTTTCATTTTCACATAGACAATCATGCATGGGCACATCCCACTTGACCTTCTTGTTGGAGTAGTAGTATCTCTGGTTAAAGGCAGCAAGGGCGACATTTGTAACTGTGACAATCTCAGACATTGCCCCATAGTCCGGCAGATACTGAGGTGAACCCTGAAATGTTGTCTATAGTTTTAATCTTGATGTCGTTTGAAAGCTGAGATTGTATAGATGGAAAACCTGTCGGGTGCCCAATTGGCACCCTTAAGCATTTTGCGTAATTCAAGATGGCATCCAATATGGCTGCCAAAAGTAAAATCACCAATATCTTCTCTCCTAATTAACCTAGAAACTAAATTGTTGGGTCTATACCATGGTTTTTTTTCGGTCAAGGAATCCATTTCTGGTCTCAGAAACTTTCCCATACCAGTAACAGAGATATCATGTCTGGCTAAAATCACAAGTATCTCCAATCTCAGTTATGATAGAAACACTCACTTTGGATATATACCTGGTGTTTGGGTTCATAGAATCCATTCCAGGTATTGTTATTGATGTCAGATGCATACATTTATCAGTAATGGTATATCATGCATTTTATTCAGCTGACATTGACAATACATCCTGTTGTCATTCAGACAGAACAAACTATATCAGTGTAAAAAATATTGGTTGGGAAAGTGAACCTTTAAAATAATCAATTGATTGCCCATTAGTATAAAAAATCTGATTTCTTTAGTGGCAGTGCCAAGACCAAGGTATTGGTGCCATATCAGGCTCTGTTATCAAACTTTGTCAAGCTCTTGAGAAAACTGTCTCATTTACATTTGTTCATAGCTATATATATAGACTTGATGTTCTCTCTTTTCTCCTGTTACACTAGGTATTCAAGCCACTATATCCATACCATAATTACCTTAGAAGTTAAAACATTGGTAACATCAACTGCCTAAGCCCCTTTTCAGATACACAATATATAAGTATTAATTGCATGATATCAGCTAAAATATGATGCCATGGTGCTAGTACCTATGACTGTGAATGTGTCACGGATGAGAATACACAAAGAATTCATTGGTCATGTAGAAAAGACAGCAACATTGATTGACAAGAGATATCAGTGAACCATTTAAACCTTTTGAGTCCAGTAGTGATAACACAATGAACTGGTCGCGTAATTTATAATGTTCATAACAAACATGACAGTTGAAGAAAATGAGTGTGGATCTCAATTGTGTTCTAAAACTTAGGTCCTTGGCCTAATGATTGGGTTTACTGGACCAGATACTGAAGATGAGCTTCCCCATTCCATAAGTTATGGTTTGTTATTAAAGCTTAAACTCCATTAATACATGCACTGGATGGTGACTTGTTTTGGTTTAATAAGCTGTTAAATTCATACCTTGGCACCCACAGTGAATGAAAGCCTCATTACTCCTGACATTCTCTGCAAAGGATTCAATCATAGATGTAGGTATGATAGGAAATTCATACCTTGGCACACACAGTGAATGAAGGCTTCGGTACTCCTGACATTCTCTGCAAAGGATTCAATCATAGATCTAGATGGGATAGGAAAGAGTTAGGATTGGCCACAACCATCAATGTTAATTATATCTATCACATGCAGTGAATTTCTTGGCCATCAGGAAACAAACCCTGAGATAACCTAATCATGTTCTCAGATGTCATTAACCTCATGCACGGAGGATGCTCATCTTCAGAAAACTTGAAATTATTAGTTTTGCCTGATTCAGCAATAACTACTGATTTGGTCAAGGGAGAGATGTGCACAATTTTTACTTTCTAGTTAATAAAAAAAATGCATGTAGCCATGGTTAATTGCAAACTTCCAATTAAAATCAGGTTGCCTAACCTAGTCTTCGGGTAGACCAGTCCACATGACATAGCCAATCCTAGAGCTTAATAGCTGTTTCAGTCTTAATTGCAATTGTAATACAGCGTTGTACAGTATACTTTTTCCAATTGATGCCAATCCGTTTGCTCAACATTATCAAGTGCAACACATCGTGCACCATTGAAATCTGTTTCAACAATGGTTCCAGTCATATAGAGGTTCCAAACCTCTGACGTGCGCATAGAGGGAATTGGACAAATGAGGCCCTGTTAAACGAAGGTGGATTGAATGTGATAAAACCAAGAGCAACCCTTGATCTGCCCTCTCCTCTTTGACTGTTATGTTAGTCGTCAATGCAATTATACTACCAGGCCTGTGAGTTATCTTTTGGTATTTTATGCTTTAAGCTTTTAAGGGAGAAATGGTTTCTTTGATATTTCCTATGAAACTTGACAATGTTTGACAATCCATAATACGATCAGGCAAGCATCAATCTAGTTGTCTTAGGCACTGCCATTAAAACAATCATATTTTAGTGACATAATACTTTTATGAGCAATCAGTTGATTCTGTAGAAGTAGGACTTTTTACACTAACAGAGTATGTTTCAATCTGAATGACGAGAGGATGTGTTGTCAATCAATTTGCAGCTGAATAAAATGCATGAGATCACTGTTACTGATAAGTGTATGCATCTGACATTATTAACCATACCAGGAATGGATTTTATAACCAAAAACTCAGGTCTAGACCCAAGATATGTGCTTCTATTACAACTAGGAGGGAGAAACTTGTAACTTCAGCCGGACATGACATTTACATGAATGTTATGAATTTCGGTAACTGTTTGATGAAAGTGTCTGAGACTCATTGCTATATCAGAAATGGATTCTTTGACCCCAAAACCATGGTATAGATCCAACAATTGTGTTTCTAGGTTAATTAGGAGAGGAGATATTGGCGATTTTGACTTTCGGCAGCCATATTTGACGCCACCTTGAATTACGCAAAATGCTCAAGGGTGCCAGGTGGGTGCCCGGCAGATTCCTAATCTACACATTCTTAACTTTCAAATGACACCATGATCAAAACTATAGACACCATTTGAAGATACCCCCTAAAATTTGGATTTGGCTGCCGGACTTATACACAGAATCCCTACTGAGACAGCAGATGCAAGCATACTGGACTGGCACTTACTCTTCAGCATTTTCTTGTGCAAATGGAGTAAGACAGGGTGCGGTGGCTTCATCCATCTTGTTTTCTCTTTATTGAAAAATGTTCACAAAAACTGTCAAATTCTGGATGAGACAGATCATGCTGATGTTTACAGGAGCTGTTGCATATGCTAATTGTGTAACATTCAAGGTTTATATATCCTACTGAAAGAATGTGAATTATTTGCAAAAGAATTTTTAGTGACCTCGAACAGCAAGAAGTGTCCTTCAAACTCCATAAAACTGCATGGGGTTTCACTAACTTGGAATGGTGAAGTTCAATACCTTGGCAATATCCTAACGCAAACACTCACTGATGATTGCAAGAAAGCCAATGACTTGAAACTTCAGAGCAGTGTTCTGTGAGACCTGCTAAAATGTGGGACCTCCAGAAAGGACACACTATGGAGAAATTCATATAGACTGGCAAAAAGCAATTAGGAGATTATGGAACTTACCATGGTGCGCAAGGACGAACATCCTGCACCACATGGTCAAGAGACAACCATTCATAAATCAGTTGTGCTCTCGATTCATGAAACTTTAGGAAGCTGTGAAGTCTTGAGCCAACTATGTTACCAAGCAATTACTTCAAATAAGTACACTGTATGACTCCAGGATCATGGATGAGAAATTCTGAGAATGGGAAGTTCATGAAAGGTAGACCCTGCAAACACAAGCATATTTGTGACAATCTTGTCACAACATTGTATAATATTGCCACAATATTGCAGATCACATTATCGCAGTATGAAAGTGCGGACCCAACAAAAGTGTGCGGCAACATTTCTGATAATATCCCAAAAATGTTCACAAAAGTTTTGTTAGAACATTCAGATTATTATTTTATGTAATCCTTCCCAAACAATATTGTGAGAATATTTTCACAACATTGAACTGTTTATGTATCTGCACCATTTACCGCAGTCCAAATTCAAGTGATGCAAACAGCAGTTTTCATAAGAATTCTATCTTAGGCAATTAGAATTACCCTAATATATAACAAGGAATTTTAAATTCCTTGAAACAGTCAAGCTTACCTTTTGGACCCAGCAAATCATCGAACCCACAAGAAGAGGCAGAGAAATAGACGGAAACTATTCAGTAGTACATAGACTCTCCACTGGGGAAAAGTGACCATTCCATGCTGTTATTTGACATGGTCTTAAAATCTGATGCTCATAACCAAACAAGGTCTTCATAAGTTTTGACAAAGGTGATTATGACAGGATGAAAGATTTGTTGAATATTGACTGGCAGGAAAAAATGGAGATATTAGACATTAAAGCAAAATGGACTATCTTTAAAAGACACTTATGCAAGCTGAAAAAGAATGCATCCATAAAAGGACCTTCAAGACATCAAAACCATAATTCACCCTACATATTAATCACAAAACAAGAACAAATATAATGAAGAAAAACTGACTTTGGTATACCATACATACCTATGAAGCGGTAATATTCTAGACTATCAAAATTATGGTCCGGCTCACAATCAAGTAAGACGACTAACAAGAAAATGTAAAAAGGAGTTGGAGATGTTCATCGCCTTAGAAGCCAAATCAAACCCAAAAGAAATTCTTGAAGTATGCAAACAGCAAAGCCAAGGTCGATTGTGGTGTACCAAACCTCTCCAGATAAGGTGACCCGGCCGCGGCCCAATGGAACTGATCTATCACTCCAGTGACCAGGAAAAGGCCCAAATCTTAGCAGACTATGTCACTTCTGAATATTCCAAAGAAGATTCTGAACCACCAAGGTACCCTCACTACCGCAGTTTCAAAGGAAAAAAGATTCATTGTAAAAAGCATAAATGAAAACATTTTATTATACAATGCACTGTATAATTATGATCACCCAGTACTAGTAATTTTACCTCAATATAAAAAATCTATCTATCTATCTATATATCTCCATCACAAACCTGTGCTTTTATGTATTTTATTGAATACATATACCACTATAAAAGCACAGGTTTGCAATGGACATAGATAGATAGACAGATGTCATACTTACAATGCCTTTCTAAATGATTTTAATAATAATTTATTTTTTGTACCATTTTTTTGTCATAATTCAATAAAGGCTAGGGGGGTTTTTTTTAGGGGGGGGGGGTTTCTTCAGAGGGACATGTTGTGATTGTATATATGTTAACCTGTAAAATATATATTTGTTGAGTACATTTGCCTGTATAATACAATGATTTTCGAATGTATGCCAAACTTATTGATCCATTCTACAGGACTACTTTATTTCTGATAACTGCCTTGCTCTTTGTTTAGTCTTATAAAACCCAAACATTGTCACAGTTGGCTGATTAAGTATCAACAAAAGTGGCAACTCACAGAGCAACAATTGCATTTGACCATTTGGTCAAAAATGTTTGAACGCCAGTGAGGGCACTGTAGATGAGGGCGTGGTCAGTACTTGGTATCACTTTTAAAACCAATCCACCGAACCGATACTACAGGCCCAGTATCAGCCGATACCGATACCCGATCCTCATATAATGGTATACTCCAAACTAGCCAATCAACAGTGACCCGAACGTTATGTTTAAATTAGTTCACCCCGCCGTGACATGGCCTGACCACTACCCTTGGCCAAGGAGGTCACTCCTTCAACTAAAAAGGGTAAAAATCCGTTGCAGTGAATACAACCACCATGAACCACGGGGGTTTTGTTTATTCTGGAAGTTGTGTTTATATATTAATTGAAGCTATGAAAACTGATTCTGCACAAGGTAAACTGTTTTAACACTTCATATGAGAGGATATCATACACTGTCAACGGCAGACAAGCCCATCTAATTGTTTTTGTTAGTTTGACAGCTCTGACCACGTGAACCACATGAATAAATTATGATAATACATCAACTTTGCGAAATTTGCCTGGGGTACATTTCCTGGGTGTCCAATCCCAGACCAAGCTGAACGAAATACATATCGATTGACTCCATCCTGAAGATTCTCAACAACTAAAACTTCAAGATCACCTGGTCTGTGTAATATCCATCCCCGCATCATCTACAAGACTAGAGCTATCATAGCAAAACCTCTGGATATTATCTTCAAAAATTCATGAACTCTACAACCTTGCCACAGAAACAAATGTCACTGCAATTTACAAAAAAGGGACCCAAAATACAATTTTTGAAACCTTACTCAGGGACACCCTTGTACAATACATGTCAACAATACTCAGGAACTCCCTTGTGAAATACATGTCAACAAATGGTCTATTAACAGATAGACAATTCGGATTCCTAGCTGCTAGATGCTGGCCACTCTGTGAATATTGTGTACTTCAACTCTATGAAGGCTTTTGACACTGTGCAACACGCCTGCCTCATACAAGATCACTATAAATACCGTGATCCCTGCTATCATCATTAACTGGATCAGAGTCTTCCTCTTCAACAGACGCCAAAGGGTTTGCCTGAATGATGCATCATCAAACTGGCAGGAAGTTCTCAGCGGAATTCCGCAAGGTCAACTAACTAAACTTTGAAGCACATATGGCAAATAAGATCAAGAAAGCTAACTCAATTATTGGAATAATACAAAGAAATCTAGACGCAAACTCCTTTCTCCTGTTATACAAAGGGCTGTTTGAGACCAATTCTTGAAAAGACATAATCACCATAGAAACGTACAATGAAGGGCAACACAACTGATACCTGGCTACTCTTACCTGAGCTAACAAAGAACGTCTGAAGAATTTAAACCTACAACATTGGCTTATCGAAGAATGAGAGGAGACACAATTGAGATGTTCAAGGTAGCCAGCAAAATTTATGACCTTAAGTTGATAAACTTCATCAGCCTAATACTGGATCAACAAGGGGACACTCTCTCAAAGTAAATAAGCGTTACTTAAGAACCAACATCAGAAATATATAGCTTTGTAAATAGAATCTCAGATCTATGGAATTCCCTACCACAAGATACAGTTTTAGCCCCTTCAGTCTCAAGTTTCCAAAGATGCATCGACAGATTGTGGAAAGATCTACATGTAAGTACCTGTAAGTACATGTAAGTACAAGTTAGTACCTGTAACAGCAAGCGGGAAATTCAACGCAGAAACTGAGACTCACAATTACCAACATCAATTTATGCATACACATGTAAGCCAACACCCCAGAGCTGGCAAGAGAGGCATATTAGCCTGAGGCCAGATGAGGACCTGTGTGTACCTGCATGTTTAACTAAGATTTTGAGAGTATTGTAGATCAATCATATTGTCACAACATTAAAGTGTCCACAGCAGAAACATTGTTTTTTTAGTATTATTTCCTGAAACATAGCCAGAATATTTTTTCATTGAATAAATATTGTGACCACCTTGCTGAACATATTGTCGCAAGATTGAATTGTGGACAACTCTTTGAAGCAATATTTTCTAAATATTAAGAAAGAAGATATTCACAATATGGTAAATATAACAACAACATGTCAGGAATTAGGAGAGATTATCAAATAACTAAAAAAAAATTGTTCTTTTTACTGAATAGAGAAATGGCTGTAGTGTGTGAGCATTCACAGTGATGTATCTCTCCATATCATGTCTTGATGTCAGTCAGGCTCATGATAAGGTCCAAAATCTATATCAGCGCGTAAGCTTACCAAATAGGGCGCCCAGCTAGTTGAAAAGCAAAATAACTAAAACCTCTTCACTTCATTTCTGGGGTGGCGCTGACAAAATCGGGCATGCTCAAGTGGCCCAGCTGGAACACTGATTAGTATACACCTCTAAAAATTATAGAAAAATTGTTTACAGTGAAAATTAGCCTCCATATATTGTTACGCACTTTTGTATAATGTTAGTGTTACAATACATTTATAGTGGTGTAATTCTGATTGGTTGAAAACAAATATCACATTTCGAAGGGAATGAATCTTTACATGTTTTCTACAATGACTAATCACTGGTAATGCTAAAAAATAAAATAAAAACTTATTTCGCAGATGTTCCTGGATTTTGTTGCTGAGACTTGACAACTATTTCCATCAAAATAGCTACCAGATGAAATATTCCCTAGATGGTGCTTGTAAATTTAAACTAAAGTGTTACATAATTACAGAACATGTTTTCATAAGGTGAATAAAAACCTGGCAGCATGTTTCATACCATGAAAGTACCATGAAAGTACCATGAAAGTACCATCTTTCATGGCACAAAAGTATAATCTTTCATGGCACAAAAGTTAAGAAATTGCCCCGGTTTCAGCTAATTATCTCAGTAAATATGAAACGTACAGGGATTTTATGCAGATCCACAGATGCCACTATCATAGATACATGTTGTTAAGACCAAGAACAATGCTATACACTTTAGATGCAATATTAATCAAGTAAATGAGAAAAAACTATTAGCCGGGTGCCCAAATCCCCCCCCCCCTTTCATGCCATCTGAGAGCCCGTGTTTAGGCGCAATTATCTCTGGATGTGTTTTAACCTAGAATAATGGTTTATACCTCTAACGACTCCATTTTCTAATCTATGGAAATATTTCTGCAGGCTTTAGTTTAGTTAAAACCTTGCGTTGAAAATGACGCAAATTGCGACTAATTAGAATAGGAAAATCGCATTCTGGGTCGTTTTCAAATCAAAATTGTAACCTAACTAAAGCCTGCAGAAATATACCATTCTAACAGCCAATATCTATATAACATCACCCATTGAAAGCGGTATTAAACATTATTCAATGGAAAAAACTGTTAGAGATACCGCCATGCAAATTTAGGCTTCCAGACAATATGAAATATACTTACATCAAGATGCATCACAACATGAAGAGGCAGAGCAGGAGGAGGTGGAGTGGAGTGGGGAGATGAGAAATTGCTGCACACTTACAAAGTTTCCGTAGTTATAATAACTGAATTACTTTTGTGGTACGACACACTGTCAGGGGGCGAAGGTATTTTATGGTGCTAAGGTATTTCGTCAAAACCTTCTCACCGCAAAGTGTACTCCTCAGCAACAATATTTTAAAGTAGTGACCCTGGAAATGCTTGCAGCAATATTAGAATCATATTATCATGAAAATTGTCAAAGTAGTTTCACCATACAAATCATATTATACAATGTTGTCTCAACATTTCCTCAATATGTTTTGGAACATTTTTTGTCAAATACTGTCCCATTGAGTGAGTGAGTGCATATTTTTCAAAAACTAAGTTGCGTTTGCAGGGGAATGACTGATATGCTTGCAGGCAATGATGAAAACAAGGCAGCCATGATTAAGGCATGATTGCAGACAAACTGTCTGGAGATTCATTTTGGAACGTATCTCAAGGGAAGTTGTCAAAATACTTTCGTCTTCAATTTGAACATATTTTATCATTATTACATTGTTGTACATAATTATGTTTGCAATTAACTACATTTATTTGATAATCTATTCTACTGCCTGCAATAACTTAGCAAGTAATTATATTCTAAAGGGAATCTTTGATTTTTGTGAAAACACAAGGGTTATAAATTGGTTAGAGTAATGGGCAATGAAGCAAAATTTATGCGTCTCCCACCCTGTCATGTGAGAGTCTCTTGTTGAAGGAGATCGGACTAAAAGCATGACAATGGTCTTCTTGTTGATGCTCTGGAGTCTCAGTGGAACATTTTCAAAGCCCCATATTAGGTGAGTTCCTCCGCCAGACATCTCACTCATGGGTTTCATTGAGCTGATCCACCACTGTGGTTGGGTTTTATTATAAAGCCCTATATGGTGAAAATATAGGCCAAAGTAAGGAGAACTGGGTCATTCATAACATTTTTCTTTTTGCTAATTCAAGTAAGAAAAGGCACTTTTTTTTTCGTTCTAAATTATATTGTAAGTATTCTTCTAATAATATTTTAAGTGCTTTACGTGCCTTTAGAAAAAAAAAATCTCTGCTATTTCCTGCATAATGAGAAACTTTTAATTTCTGAAAAATGTGGCCCAGTTCCCAGTCCAGGACGGAGAATTGGGCCATAGGGGCAGGAGAACTAGGCACCTCCTGTAAGTCAATAACAAACGGAAAAACTGGAACATTTATTAATATTTCCATGAAGAATTATCAACAAACATGATTGCATTAAAAGAACAGAATTTTAATATGAAGACCTGGCTTACAAAAAGGCCACAATGATTACTTTTGAAAATAACATTCATTTCAGCCTAAAAACATCATATATAACGTTTGAACTGCATCTTGACATAATTCTGAGAAATATGATAAAAGCTCCATTGGGAAGTTTACAGTATTTTAGATTTTTATGTATTCGCCAAAAATGTAGTATTTAATGTATCTTAACTTCAGCTGTAATACAACAGTACTATAAATTACTGCCATATAGACTAGGGTGTGGCTGTTCCCCATCAAATAAAAAAATATTAAGTGAACCTGCCCGACTTTTTTTTGGTCATGAGGTTGATCATGACTATAATTTTCCTAAGGTTTTGTGAAATTTAAACAAGACATAGGTGTGGCCGTTTTGAAAAAAAAAAAATTGTCCATTGTGTCAATGGAGCTGCGGAATGCTGAAATCAACTTTATATGTCATAACATCTATGACTGCACGTCCGTCTGATAATACCTCCATGGTTGATATTAGGCAGTGTATTTATCATTCAAAAAAAGTTTCGTCCTTTCAATGTGAGATGACAGATATGGTTATGACTACAAGGCGCATAATCTTATTCTCCTGCCAGTGACATATGAATATATTAAATTTGTTCATATATTAGCTTGGTTATTATAAATCAAAAAGTTGTATAATTATACATATATCTTTATAATTTTTTTAATTGTGCTTCTACAGTTGCCAAGAAAATGATAAATTTCCGCAAACTTTTCAAATTTAAACTTCAACCTGAAATTGCTATTTTTTTTTTCTAAATAATTGCTAACAGGGCAGCTGTATGGGGGGGGGGGGGTTTAATTTATGATTTGTTCTGGGATCATAGAACAAATCGTGTTTCAGCAACAGTATATATTGCTTGTATCACAATAGGACTTGTGTGGTAGCTTTTTATAATCTAATGACAAATTCTACTGATGATATGAATAATATTCAGATCAATAAAAACATTTCTGAAATGTGATGCAAGGTGTACACCCAATGAAAACATAGGAAGTAGAAAGTGTTATCACCCCACATCTGTAATTAGGAGGTTGGGTAAGCATTCTGCTATTTGCAAAATCAATAACTGCCTGTATGATCTTGTCAACCAGGTGAAAAGTTGATGGGCTTGCAATTCATATGGCATTAATATGTGAGAATGTACTATGTATACCATGTACTGTATATAGAATGACTTTTTTTTTATATCAAAGATGTAATGAGAAATATTTCACAAAACCTAAAATTTTATTTCAAGTTTTTTTCTGTTTGACAGCATTTGGTTCTGTTTAATAACCTACAACTAGTTGTCATCTTATTGCCTGAATCTGATGGTAGTGAGCTTGCAAGCAGAAAATGCATTGGGTATTTGAATAGTTATTTGTAAATCAACCTAGTTTTGGAAATTTTGAAAATTTTTTTGTTATCTATGGTGGAAAAGCAAGTTTTGGCATTTGCAATAAGAATCTTGAACTAGAAAACTGGTAATTGGCACAGCCAATTACCAGGAAAAGGCTATGCCAATTTTTTGCAAAAGTGGATTTTTACAGGATTTATGAATTTCATGATAGAATCATTTTTGTTTAAAGAATAGCTCCATTTAGTGATTTCTTCATATAATCACTATATTAAAATACATAGTAAACTTAATTTTTTAAACTGCCACACCTAAAACTTGTCAGAATTTCCTGAAACTTCACAATTTTACTATGTTCATGTAACCTCACATGTCAAAAAATGTTTGGCTGAATCTGATGAAGTAAGGGGACCAGCCACACCCTAAGTTATAGACATTTGACTAGTGATTTAATGTAGGGGAAATATGCTTGCTAAATTTATGTTTGAGTAATTTAAACTCTGAAAGTGTAGGCATCAGTTAACCAACTTGTATTGTAAGCCTTTACTATGATGTGACAAAGCTATGATTATGGTTTACCTTTTGATTTTCGTGTAAGCTAGTGTTTAAGCATTATTCCTAAAGCCAAGTGGTTTATGATTTCCTAATCAAAAATGTTGACTGTATTATCTGACGGAGTGAAGCCTAGGACAGGGGCCAGTTCTCCCCACCTGAAGTGGCCCAATCTCCCCAAAACTGTTGCTTAAAAGAAATGACAGCCATATTTTCCCACTCAAGAACAACATGTCTGTTGCATGATTGTACTCTGGTTATGTGCAGATTATAACAATATATTTATTTATAATCTATCCTCTATTGGTTCTTGCCAATACGAAAAATTGTTTACTTGTGAAAATTTAACTTACAGACACAAAAACAAAAATTTTATATTATCAGAAAAAGAAATGTCTCAAACGGTTTCTTGCTGGCGATACTTCTACACTTTGACAGCTTTAGGGGGGTTCTCGCATGGCTGGTTTTCCCAGTGAAGCCATATTGCTCTCGTAGAATAATGTAATATTACGCAAAAATGAGCAAACGTACTGCAACTGTGGTTATCGGGAGGTTGTCGTAGAAGACGGTGAACACTTCCTCGCAGTCATCCCCGAACAGAGAGCAACCGCCAAAATCAACGGATGTTTTGCTAATGTTCAAAGCTTCCGTAGAAAACTCGCGGGTGATTTATAGTTAGCAACCGTAGTGAAGCCGTCATTGCCGTAGAGGCACTCGTGGCATACGCCAAGTCACACATGAGACACTCGTAGAAGCCGGCGGGTTAACCGTTGCACACTTGGGTGTCAAGAACCCAGTGGGAGAGGCAGGCACGTGTGCAACGATTAAACCGTCAGCTATAGTCCCTGCAACTAGCAACTATTGCACAGGGACTATATTTTTTTTGGATTTGTCACACAAAGATGTTTACATGGTGTGCTCTCTTGGGAGGATTTTGTGGCCTTGAAAAAGGCCATACATTTTTTTGAACTTTTCTTGTTTTTTTCTACTGGAACATCTACTGGAACAGAAACAGGATAAGGTGATTAATTCTTCGGAGACATCTGAGTCATACAGAAGGACGAGTTCATAAGCTGGCTCATGTTGAGCAGAGTCGACTTGGCAGGAAGATTGTCTGTGGCAGATAGCAAGGATCCTACTGAAGGAGGGTTCAAATAAGAAGAACCAGGCAGGTACAGCAGAGAAGACACCCAATGAAGATGAAGGCTCAGGTCCAGAAGCTTTTCAAATATCGTCTTGCCATGGGACACTTCCTTCCTCTGAGTTGACATAGTCCACCAAGTACAGTCATTGTAACTTGGCACTCTGGGTAGCATAGTTCCCTCCGATTGTATGTGGTGGCATTTTAGCAATTTCTCCAGCTTTCCACCATGCCCCAGGATTGACCTGATGGGTGTTTGGATCTTCGTGGTCAAGCAAGTTGTTCTGGGTTGTCGGATATCTGATTCTCATGAGGTTGTGGAGGCAGCAGCATGCAAGGACTAAAGATTCCACAGTCTTGGTTTTCTGGGGCATAGTGGTTAGAAGACACCTAAACCTAAATGCCAGGATACCAAAGGCATTCTCCACGATACTTCTGGCTCTGGAGAGTCTGTAATTGTAGATCTTCTGCTGTCTGGTCATGTTGCGCAAAGGCAGTGGTTTCATCAGCCAGGTTCTCAAAGGGAAGGCATCATTCATCTCCAACGATGAAGTATGGTACAAGTCTGTCACCACCAGCAATAGGTTAAGGTACAGGTAATCCCATGGTCCCATCTTCTAGAGCTTCCCTCAGGGCTGTAGCAGCAAAAACACCTCCATCAGATCCAGAACCAATCGCTCCACAATCCACATACATGAACTTGTAGTCTGCATCCACAAGATCCATGAGTACAATGGAATGGAAACCCTTGTAGTTATAGTAGAGTGAACCTCCTTTGGGGGGACACCTGATAGCCACATGCTTCCCTTCTATGGCACCAATACCATCTTGTCTCAAGCAGCTGTGCAACTTCGATGAGCGTATGACGGATGTCTACAGCAGTGAGTTGGGCAAAAAACTTTTTTCTGAAAAAACTGTCCAATCAATCTGCTTAACCTGTCAAAGAGTTTTGACGAACAGAGGGATTATCCTAAGATGTGAAAGACTGAACACTTTTTTGGCAATGTGACCACTTTTCTGCAAGGCACTATAAAATATCTAAGTTGTGGAGACACTAACCAAATTATATATGAAATATGAATTTTTTTGTTTTTTGCTTCAGGATTTATGACTAACCCTGACAATGGTAACCCACGCAATCACCGACAATATATTCTCATTTTAATAGTTTGAAAAACAGACTTATTTGTCACAATTTTAATGAAACTCTAGTTTATTCAAATCATCCTAAACCGGTTAATTTCCAGTAAGAAATAACAAGCATTTTCCATGGTGTCCTAAATAAGTGTTTAGTAGGTTCTTGTGCTTTTTTGGTAATTCTTTCAAATGAACATAATCGTTAAAAAAAAAATATGACAACAATTTCATGAAGCTGGTCATCTTAAGCTTAGTACTCTTTATTATATTTTTCAAGTTTCTAGGTCTTTATTGGCCACAGTAATGTCACACAATAGCGATCATTTTAATTGTAGAGCTAATCATATCGGGACGTCATGTTAATCCAGGAATGTCATTGGTTAAAGCCAATGAGAGTCCTACATTCACCTGATGTCATCTGGAGTTAAGCTTCCAAGTCTGTGAGATTTGTTTCCAACTCTATGAATTTGGCTGTAATAGAAATTACAAAGTTTCAGCATAGAGACAACTCTCATTAGTGACAAGAACTTGTCTAAGAGGGCTGCACTTCTAAATTAGTTTATTCATCTATATATCTATATATGTATC
Organism: Alitta virens; assembly: GCA_932294295.1. Lineage (NCBI taxonomy): Eukaryota > Metazoa > Annelida > Polychaeta > Phyllodocida > Nereididae > Alitta > Alitta virens. The sequence goes on from OW028581.1 coordinate 20,238,350, forward strand.
CATCTATCCATCTATCCATCTCTGGTAGACACACAATAATCTTAACCTACATATCAAACTATGTACTTAAGGTTAATCTCATCTAATCATACTTTTCATTGACAAAAACTATGCTAGAGGAATGCACCTACTTTACCAAACAACCGACAAAATAGCCTCTAATTCTGCGGCACCATGCTGCACCACATTCTTCAGAGACAGAGGGATCCCACTTCTCTGAGGCTAGAAGCATTGATCTCAATCAATTTGAGCTCAAAGGTCACAACATATCATACTGGGGTAAAACTGCATAATGTGCAATGGATAGGAAACAAGGAAAAAAAAAAAATTTCATTATATGTTCCAACAAAACTCTTTATTATAACAAACGCTTTACATTTTTGGTGAAATTGTGTTATAAATGTCAACTCATGAATGTTGCTCAATCTTTATTCACGCACACATGTGAGTGTATGTGTGAATAAAGATTGAGCAACATTCATGAGTTGACATTTATAACAGTTAATAAGAAACATGGCAGCAGAACAGAAGGTTGTGAGGAAGAATAGGAAAGGTGCAGTTACTCGTGAGTTAAATACAATCAATAGGTTCATGTCCGAAGATGACATCGAAGAAGTGAAACGTAGATTTCCTGCAGTTAAGGATAAATTTAAAGAATTCGAAAATTCTCACATAGCCTACCATGACTTTCTTACTGAAGAAAAGGAAATTGATGACAGCGAGCAGTATTTTGATGATGCTGAAGAAAATTACATCCAATCTAATTTACTTATAAAAGACTGGTTAAAGAAGCAAGCAATTGAAGATAATAAAACACCGCCGAATCTGCATTCAACTGAACAAGGTGGGAGAATTTCAAGTAGTGCAGAGCTATTCAACATTATTAATCTCCCAAAGATTGAGATTGAAAAATTTGATGGGAATCCAGCAACGTTTCACAGTTTCTTCGCAATCTTTGACGAGCATGTACATAATGCAGCGATTGAACCTAGCGTTAAGCTTACCAGACTTCTTCAATACACCAGTGGGAATCTCCTTGAATAACATGAATAGATTGACAGAGATTGATACACAGTCCTGTATTGTGGAGATAGTAAATCGCATGCAGCCGTATGTACGCCGTAGATGGAGCCGCCTTGCTACAGCCCATAACAGAGAGAAGAAGGAATATCCCAAATTTGAAGCTCTGGTAAAATTTGTTGAGGAACTGGCCGACGATGAAACCGATCCTGTTTACGGGCACACCATTGTAAATCCTTCATCATCAAAGAACGCACGGGATTCGGCCTCTTCATTTTCCACCGATATCAGCAAATACAACTCTCCAGTTCAAAGGTATACCTGCCAGATGTGTGGCCAGTTTCATAGGTTATTTCAGTGTCAGAGCTTCAAGGCAATGAGACCTCAGGAACGATACAAATTTGTGAAGGACAATAAGCTGTGTGAGAATTGTTTGATGTCGAACCATCAAGTTTAGACTTGCAGAAAACCTTCTACTTGTAGTGTTCCTGGGTGTGGCCAAAGGCATACTAAATTTATACATTTGCCACAAGCCCGGGGAAGTGATGGCCCAAGAGGTTTAAGTCAGTATTCCAGCCAAGTATTAATGACCGTTGATGTAAGTCAAGTTAAAGATCAATCTCGGAAAGCAGTGTATCTGCCAATGGTAAATGTCAAGGCTAATGGCTCTGTAAATGCAACAGCGTTGTTAGATACAGCATCAACTGGTAGCTTTTGCACAAAGCGTTTGGCTGATAGTTTAGGTATTTGTGGATACTATGTTTTGAGTACAATGAGTTCTGTCAAAGAGCGAAAAGATGTAGAAGTAGTTGCTCTACGCTTAGAATCTGTAAATGACAAACCTGTTTCAATGCACTTAAGAAATGTCCCAGTTGTTAATGAAATTCCCGCAAATGTCTCAAAGTTGAATGTTGATGTTCGAAGATATCCTCATCTTGCAGAATGACAAATTTTGAATTGGTCACAGGAAGTTTATTAATACTGCTTGCTAATTGGTAGTTATTAATAATCAGGTCAAGTCTGCCCATATAAGGGAAATTAACTGAAGCATGGAATTGTGCCATAGGCATCACATAAACAGGGAGGCACTCCCAAATATTGTCTTCACAGGGAGGTCACTCTCCAATTAAAGGAAATTTGAATTAACAAAAGTAACAATACACATTGCACTACAAATGATAAATATTCTATATGCTACAATTATTGACCAAATATAACAAATTGTATTGAATGGACTGGAGTTCACTCAATTCACCGATTTATGTGCAGCTGGAGTTCATGAGCAAGTTGGGGGTTCCAGTTGTTCCTCTGAGGTTGATGGCACCCTGTGTGGATGAGCTGCTCAAGTAGGACTTCACCTGAGCTGTGGAAGCATTGGGGTCGTCAGACAAGTAGTTGGCAACCAGACCAGCAACATGGGGGCAGGCCATTGAGGTACCAGACACGGTGCGGCTTGCAGTGTCACTCAAGTGAGAGGCAGACAGAATGCTGGATCCAGGAGCCAAGATGTTGACACAGGTGCCCCAGTTGGAGAAGGAAGACAGGTTCTCATTGATGTCAGTGGAACCAACAGTGATAGCACCAGAGGCACGAGCAGGAGTTTAGTGGCAGGCATCGGCATTGCTGTTTCCAGCAGCGACAACAACTGGGACTCCGGCAGCATCAGCACTGTTGACAGCTGAATCCACACCCGTATTAACACACCAGCAAGGGACATGCTAGCAACACCTCTCCAGCCACCAAATTGCACATCTCCAACCATCCAGTCGAGACCAGAAATGACTGCAGCCCAAGAGCCTGAGCCGTTGTCACTCAAAATCTTCACAGCCACAACTTGAGCACCCTTGGAAACTCCAAACTCTGTTCCCAAGACGGTTCCAGCGCAGTGGGTACCATGGCCATCGATGTCATCATTGCCTCCATGAACAAAGTTTGCTCCAAATCAACCCCTTCCTGTGAAGTCCTGATGGGTCAGACGGACACTTGTGTCATGGACATAGACCCTGACACCAGAACCATGACCAGAACTGTTGATGTAGGAAGCGCCACTATAGTTAGGCGCAGCTCTGGAAGAGACTCGGCTCAAGCCCCAGATACGGCTAGTAGTACTCTGGCTGGAGCACTGCTCAATCATCTGTTGAACCATCTCAACATCGATGCTGTCAATTTCATCCAAAGCAAAGAGCTGGCTCATGATGCTCTCATCAGAAGTCTTGACATGGAGGATGGGGGCCAAAAGGTGAAGCTGTTGAGAATTGTGATCTTGGAAGAGATGGCAGCAATTTTGGAAGCAACTTTGGTGGCATGCATGAAGTTTGTGGCCTTGGCTGCTGGTGCGTGGAGCACAATCAGAAATTCACCAGAAACTCTTTCTGGGTGATTCAAGTTGTGAACCTGACGAACCCTGGGCAAGGCCGCGGCCAAGCAGACAAATGTGAAAAGCAGTGCGATTTTCATCCTGCAGCTTTGAGGTCAAACCTTAGTTGCTTGATTTGCTGTTACTTCATGCAGTATGTATACCGAAGCTGACCTATAATGGACTTGCACAGGTTGTTTTATCTTTTTCAAAGCTGTTTCTTTCATTTAGTTTTTTGTCTTTTTTTATCAGGTGACACATTTCACTAACTCAATATTCTGTAGTTACACCTGTACTCATAGGGTTAGAACAATTTGGTTCTTGCACCAAGTGTTGTGGTTCCTCTTTTAGAATTAATAATAAACTGAATACATAATGTTTGATAGAAAAACATAAAGCCTGTATAATTTTGAAATTTTATAGAATATAATTTCTGAAAAGCTATTGGCTTCAAATCTATGAAAGTGGTTACTTGGATAATGTGTTTTTACTAGAGAAACATTATTCTTTTGTCAATAGTAGATTAAACGGTTTTCATAGAAAATCATGTAAATCATTCAAGTAATGATATATATACAGTTGTCCTACAAAAACTTATCTGCAAGCCTCTTATTTTAGTTTATTTACCATTGTCTATAGCATTTTAGGCCACACTACCCTTGGCTTTGCCATGCAAATTGAGGTCATGGCAATCTTGGCAGATAAACATACCCAGGTGACAGTGGTGTGCCCCATACTGTCATTTATTGGTATTACATTACTTTTTATAATTTACTAAAATGACATCAGAGAATCCGGTTTGGACCAGTAATATTTACAGATGATATCACCCTTTTCACAGTGCTCAAAGCTTTTGGTAGAAATAAAGAAGACCTAGACAGAAATATAAATAATGGACTTGACATAATCAACCAAGATTTAGAGCTAAAAAACTGTCATTAAATGGAAATAAATGAAAGCAATGTTTTTTTTTGTTTTTTTTATTCGGTATAAGGAAAAACTGATCATGAGGAGATAAGAATTTAGCAGGATAGAATAGATTTAGAATTATTTAGTGAATTCAATTATCTATTTATAAAATTAGACTCAAATTTAAATTAAAACTAGCATACATGGATAAATAAACTTTATCAAGGTGTCATGGGCCATCAATGTCTTGACTAAATTGAAACAAGTGTTACCTAAATCTCAGCCACCAAACATAGAATTCCCTGGTTCTTCCATTTCTGAAGTATACTTGTCTGGGGTACATGTGCAAATGGATTAGTAAAAATTAAACATAAAAAGGGTTGTTCACTTAATTACAATTGCAATATATAATATTCATAGTGGGTCCACTTTGAAAAAGTTTTTTGAATCCTTATAATAAAGGATTTTACATAAACAAGAAATTAAACTTATTTAGAAATTGGGAAAAAAAAACACCCTTCGGTTTCCAAATCTGAAGGGTCATTTTTAGTCACAGAATAGCAGTTTCCTATGCATAAGCACTTCACTAATCTGAATGTTCAGAAGTTGTACTAAGAGCAATTGACCCCCCTCATTATTGGTGTATGTTCGCCCAATTGGTGTCATCTCTTGGAACTCATTGATTCCTTTGTCTATTGTGTTTTGAAGAGCAGTTGAGCAATTAAACCAGTTCCGAAAACGGTTGCTAGGGCACCGAATAAATTTGCTTATCCGAATCTCGCATTAATCCGAACGAATGGCTCGGGAACACAGGTGTTGGGATTAACGAGGGTCGACTGTATTCGAATTAGCATCCTTAGGAATGTTAAAATGTTATTATTAGAATTTAACAATTATGAATGGCAGCTAAATAGATAGATAGATAGATATGGAAAGCCAGCCCTCTAAGCTGCTAAGGCAAGTAAATTTGAAAAGTATTCAACTGAAATAGAAAACTATGACTGTGAACCATATGTTTTTAATTCCTCCTGGTCGGGCTTGACTACTTAGGAGCATATGTGGAGAGGGCAAACAAATTTAAGCATGTTTAAAACTTTGGCGGACGTTCTACAAGTGAATTGTTGACATTAGTTATGTTACTTGCTCGGGATTCACTCACCGAGCGTTTTATGTATGTCCTACATAAGTTCTATGTACGCTCTACGTATTTTCTACGTACGTTCTACATACGTTCGTGGCCATACGTAGCCAATATCCATCTGTATGTATTTGCCATCCACACTTGCGTCCACCCGTAGAATGCTCGTAAGATGCTCAGCAGACGTCCGTCGCCTGCCTGTCGTCTATTTGTACCCTTCCTTGCTCATGCTTGGCCATCCTTGAACCACTCGCACCGGTGCTCTACGAACGTGCCTATGAGTGCCTCAGGTATGCCTCATGTATGCCTCAGGTATGCCTCCTCACGTATGCCTGACTCATGCTTGGCGATGGGCATTCGACGAGCGTATGATGGATGTCTACAGCAGTGAGTTGGGCTGAAAACTTTTTTTCTGAAAAATCTGTTTAATCAATTTGCTCAACCCATCAAAGAGTTTTGAAGAACAAAGGGATTATCCTAAGATGTTGATTACTGTGTTTTGTAAACAGTCAAAGTTGGTTGGTGATATTCAATGGTTCTTCACGGCTTGAACCTTCTAACAATGACAACCAATGTGACGTGGTAGAAGCACTTTGAAAGACTGAACATTTTTTATTGTTTGACAATGTGACCACTTTTCTGCTAGGCACTTTAAAATATCTAAGTTGTGGAGACATTAACCAAACTATGTATGAAATATGAATTTGTTTTGTTTTTTGCTTCAGGATTTATGTCGACCCTGACAATGGTAACCCACGCAATCACAGACAATATATTCTCACTTAAATAGTTTGAAAAAAAGACTTATTTGTCACAATTTTAATGAAACTCTAGTTTATTCAATTCATCCTCAACCGGGTAATTTCCATTAAGAAATAACAAGCATTTTCTATGGTGTCCTGAATTGGTGTTTAGTAGGTTCTTGTGCTTTTTTGGTGATTCGTTAAACAAAAAGAAATATGACAACAACTTCATGAAGCTGGTCATCTTTGGCTTAGTACTCTTTATTATGTTTTTCAAATTTCTAGGTCTTTATTGGCCACAGTAATGTCACACACTAGCAATCATTTTAATTGTAGAGCTAATCATATCGGGACGTCATGTTAATCCAGGAATGTCATTGGTTAAAGCAATCCCTGAGCCAATGAGAGTCATACATTCACCTGATGTCATCTGGAATTAAGCCTCCAAGTCTGTGAGATTTGTTTCCAACTATGAATTTGGCTGTAATAGAAATTACAAAGTTTCAGCATAGAGACAACTCTCATTTGTGACAAGAACTTGTCTAAGAGGGCTGCACTTCTAATTTAGTCTATCTATCTATATATCTATATATGTATCTATCTATCCATCTATCCATCGATCCATCTGTAGTAGACACACAATAATCTTAACCTACACATACAACTAGGTACTTGAGGTTAATCTCATCTAATCATACTTTTCATTGAGTTCATTTATTGGATTTAAACAATATACATAGTATTATATAGATCACATGATATTAAACATTCAAATAATTCCAACCAGATGCACATACGTGCATATTTGGTAAACTATATACAATTATATTATACAATATTCATGTATGGCTTGGATAATTGAAAACTAATAAACGGCTAAGTACATATTAAATCCAATAATAAATAATATACATAATTTTAAGTTATTTCTAAACTATTGTACAGGAGGTATTTTTTAACATGGTGTTTCTTGGCATTAATTGATAGGTGTTTTCTAACAATATCTGCAAAATAATTATAGATGACAGCGCCTTTATATCTTATAATTCGTTGACAAAAATTAGTACGAAATATAGGAACATGTAGCTTCATTTGTTGCCTAATTTCATAACTATGGAAATGATAATTATCTGTAAACATGGAATCAAACAACACTGGGCATTCACATTTTTTATACTTAAACATAAATAATGCAACCATGTACACATACACTTTTTACACATCTAAAATTTTATATTTTTGAAAAAGTGGTAATGAGGCAGCCCTATATGCAGAAAATGAAATTATCCTCAAGGCTCTTTTCTGAAGTTTTAAAATTGACAATAATTTAGTTGATGGTAAAGAACCCCACATCTCAATTGCATAAGGATATATGAAGGAGTAGTACAGAGTAGTTAATGAATATGAATTTAAGGAATTTCTGGCTTTACAAATTATTCCTATACCCTTTGCTATCTTTATCCTGATGTAATTTATGTGACCCTCCCAGTTTAACTTGGAATCAATAATTGTGCCAAGGAGTTTTGTTGAATTAACTAAAGAAATTATTTGATGAGAAATTTTAACTTCAAAATTATGAACGGAATTATTTCTTTTGCTATTAAATAACATACAGTAAGTCTTATTAATGTTTAAAGAAAGCCTGTTGGTATTTACCCAACCATATATAGAATTTAGATCATTATTCATCATATTATTCATGGCATGTATATCTTTCGCTTGAATAAACAAGCTGCTATCATCAGCAAATAATATAGGCATGGTTACATTGGAGACTAAATATATATCATTAACATAAAGAATGAACAATAAAGGGCCCAAAATGGACCCTTGTGGTACCCCACAATTAATACATGCTGTTTCTGAATAAGTCCCATTTAAAGATACAAATTGTTTCCTGTTCATCAGATAGTTATTGATTAAATTATTTGCTACCCCCCTTATTCCATATTTATTTAATTTCATCCTGAAAATGTTATGGTCTATTGTGTCAAACGCCTTACTGAAATCTAAAAAAGTACCTAAAGTCATTTCATTATTGTGAATTCCATTAACTATTTTATCTACCAGAGTAATTAAAGCCATAGTGGTATTAAAATAAGTTCTGAATCCAAATTGAAATTTGTACAGTAAATCACTTTCATTAAACAAATTGGAATATTATATCATAAATAACACGCTCAAACTTTTTGGAAAAAACAGGTAAAATAGAAACCGGACGATAATTATTAATCACCTTGCTATCTCCACTTTTGTATAATGGGATGACCCTGGCCAATTTAATTTTATCTGGAAAGATTCCCTGTGAAAGGCATAAGTTGACTAAATAAACTAATGCATGTGCAAACGAATGAAAACATTGTTTAACTACTCTTGTATGGATATCATCCCAGCCAACACTGTTTGTTTAAATCCGTTTGACAATCTTATGCAATTCAGTTAAATCTGTAGGAGCTAAATAAAGTGAATGATTTACAATTATTTTTTCCATGTAAGAAAGTAGGTCTGTGTTAGTATTAAGTATTTTTTCACTGAGGTTTTTTACCAATATTTGTGTAAAAATTATTAAACATGTCTGCAATAAGTTTTTGATCAGCAGTAATTACCCCATTAATTATAAATTCACATGACTTATTACCAAACTGTTTCTTATTAATAATATTCTTAATAGCCCAAGATTTCTTTAGGTTTCTTCTATTTGCTTCAAACAATTCATGAAAATGTTGCTTCTCTGCAGACCTCATTAATGTCTGTAACTTATTCTTATAGGTTTTGTAACATTGGATATTATCATCACTAGGAAAACGTTTAGATATTACATACAGTTTATTCTTAACCTTAATAGAATTTTTCACGCCAACCGAGAGCCAACATTTTCGGTTTTTATATCCACATCTGAAATTTCTAATAGGGAAGCACTTATCATACAAACGTTTAAACTCAGAGTGGAAAAAGGTGAATGCTACAGCACAATCAGTGATATCAGTAATACAATTCCAGTTATAGTTAGACAGTGTGCCAATAAAGATCTCAATATGGCTTTGTGAGTAGTCTCTCTTTGTAATAAAATCATTTTTGGTTACAACTTGTCTTTCACATAGAACTGTAAACACAGGAAAATAGCCTGTGATATATGTGCAAAGTATACCATTATACATATTTATATTAGCTTGGCAATTGAAGAAAATGTTGTCAATCAGTGTTGCAGAAGTTCTCTGAATTCTGGTAGGTTTAGTTATTAAGGGAAATAATGAATTTGCATAATTGACAAAATTGACAAAAAATATGCTAGAGGAATGCACCTACTTTACCAAACAACCGGTAAAATAGCCTCTAATTCTGTGGCACCATGCTGCACCACATTCTTCAGAGACAGAGGGATCCCACTTCTCTGGGGCTAGAAGCATTGATCTCAATCAAACTGGGGTAAAACTGCATGCTGCGCAATGGATAGGAAACAAAGAAAAAAAACAAAAGATTGCATTATACGTTTCAACAAAACTCTTTATTACAACGCTTTACATTTTTTGTGAAGTTGTTGTGAATGGACTGGAGTTCACTCAATTCACCGATTTATGCGCAGCTGGAGTACATGAGCAAGTTGGGGGTTCCAACTGTTCCTCTGAGGTTGATGGCATCCTGTGTGGATGAGCTGCTCAAGTAGGACTTCACCTGAGCTGTGGAAGCATTGGGGTTGTCAGACAAGTAGGTGGCAACCAGACCAGCAACATGGGGGCAGGCCATTGAGGTACCAGACAAGGTGCGGCTTCCAGTGTCACTCAAGTGAGAGGCAGACAGAATGCTGGATCCAGGAGCCAAGATGTTGACACAGGTGCCCCAGTTGGAGAAGGAAGACAGGTTCTCACTGTTGTCAGTGGAACCAACAGTGATAGCACCAGTAGCACCGGCTGGGCTGTTGTTGCAGGCGTTGCCATTATTATTTCCAGCAGCAACAACAACTGGGACTCCGGCAGCATCAGCACTGTTGACAGCTGAATCCACACCGGTATTAACACCACCACCAAGGGACATGCTAGCAACACCTCTCCAGCCACCACTCTGCACATCTCCAACCATCCAGTCGAGACCATTAATGATTCCAGCCCAAGAGCCTGAGCCGCTGTCACCCAAAACCTTCACAGCCACAACTTGAGCACCCTTGGAAACTCCAAACTCTGTTCCCAAGACGGTTCCAGCGCAGTGGGTACCATGGCCATTGATGTCATCATTGCCTCCACCAACAAAGTTTGCTCCAAATCGACCCCTTCCTGTGAAGTCCTGATGGGTCAGACGGACACTTGTGTCATGGACATAGACTCTGACACCAGAACCATCACCAGAACTGTAGCTGTAGGAAGCACCACTGTAGTTAGGCTGAGCTCTGGAAGAGACTCGGCTCAAGCCCCAGATACGGCTAGTAGTACTCTGGCTGGAGCACTGCTCAATCATCTGTTGAACCACCTCAACATCGATGCTGTCAATTTCATCCAATGCAAAGAGCTGGCTCATGACGCTTTCATCAGAAGTCTTTACATGGAGGATGGGGGCCAAAAGGTTGGTGAAGCTGTTGAGAATTGTGATCTTGGAAGAGATGGCAGCAATTTTGGATGCAACTTTGGTGGCATACATGAAGTTTGTGGCCTTGGCTGCTGGTGCGTGGAGCACAATCAGAAATTCACCAGGAACTCTTTCTGGGTGGTTCAAGTTGTGAACCTGACGAACTCTGGGCAAGGCCGCAGCTAAGCAGACAAATGTGAAAAGCAGTGTGATTTTCATCCTGCAGCTTTGAAGTCAAACCTTAGTTGCTTGATTTGCTGTTACTTCATGCAGTATTTATACCGAAGCTGACCTATAATGGGCATGCGCAGGTTGTTTTATCTTTTTCACAGCTGCTTCTTTCATTTAGTTTTTTTCTTTTTTAATCAGGTGACATATTTCACTAACTCAATATTCTGTAGTTACACCTGTACTCATAGGGTGAGAACAATTTGGTTCTTGCACCAAGTGTTGTGGTTCCTCTTTTAGAATTAATAATAAATTTAGTATATAATGCTTGATAGAAAAACATAAAGCCTGTATGATTTTGAAATTTGATGGAATTGAATTTCTGAAAAGCTATTGGCTTCAAATCTATGAAAGTGGTTACTTGGATATTAATGTGTTTTTACTAGAAAAACATTATTCCTTTCTCAATAGTAGATTAAACGGTTGTCATAGAAAATCATGTAACTCATTCAAGTAATGACATATATACAGTTGTCCTACAGAAACTTATCTGCAAGAGTATAGTCAAGCCTCTTATTTTAGTTTATTTACCATTGTCTATAGCATTTTAGCCCATTTATCAGCTTTTCTGTTAAAATGGTCACACACTAGATCAGCTGCAGGCAACACTACCCTTGGCTTTGCCATGCAAATTGAGGTCATGGCAATCTTGGCAGATGAACATACCCAGGAGACAGTGGTGTGCCCCATACTGTCATTTATTGGTATTACATTACTTTTTATAATTTACAAAAATGACATCAGAGAATCCGGTTTGGACCAGTAATATTCACAGATGATATCACCCTTTTCACAGTGCTCAAAGCTTTTGGTAGAAATAAAGAAGACCTAGACAGAAATATAAATAATGGACTTGACATAATCAACCAAGATTTAGAGCTAACAAACTGTCATTAAATGGAAATAAATGAAAGCAATGTTTTTTTTTGTTTTTTTTATTCGGTATAAGGAAAAACTGATCATGAGGGGATAAGAATTTAGCAGGATAGAATAGATTTAGAATTATTTAGTGAATTCAATTATCTATTTATAAAATTAGACTCAAATTTAAATTAAAACTAGCATACATGGATAAATAAACTTTATCAAGGTGTCATGGGCCATCAATGTCTTGACTAAATTGAAACAAGTGTTACCTAAATCTCAGCCACCAAACATAGAATTCCCTGGTTCTTCCATTTCTGAAGTATACTTGTCTGGGGTACATGTGCAAATGGATTAGTAAAAATTAAACATAAAAAGGGTTGTTCACTTAATTACAATTGCAATATATAATATTCATAGTGGGTCCACTTTGAAAAAGTTTTTTGAATCCTTATAATAAAGGATTTTACATAAACAAGAAATTAAACTTATTTAGAAATTGGGGAAAAAAAAACACCCTTCGGTTTCCAAATCTGAAGGGTAATTTTTAGTCACAGAATAGCAGTTTCCTATGCATAAGCACTTCACTAATCTGAATGTTCAGAAGTTGTACTAAGAGCAATTGACCCCCCTCATTATTGGTGTATGTTCGCCCAATTGGTGTCATCTCTTGGAACTCATTGATTCCTTTGTCTATTGTGTTTTGAAGAGCAGTTGAGCAATTAAACCAGTTCCGAAAACGGTTGCTAGGGCACCGAATAAATTTGCTTATCCGAATCTCGCATTAATCCGAACGAATGGCTCGGGAACACAGGTGTTGGGATTAACGAGGGTCGACTGTATTCGAATTAGCATCCTTAGGAATGTTAAAATGTTATTATTAGAATTTAACAATTATGAATGGCAGCTAAATAGATAGATAGATAGATATGGAAAGCCAGCCCTCTAAGGCAAGTAAATTTGAAAAGTATTCAACTGAAATAGAAAACTATGACTGTGAACCATATGTTTTTAATTCCTCCTGGTCGGACTTGACTACTTAGGAGCATATGTGGAGAGGGCAAACAAATTTAAGCATGTTTAAAACTTTGGCGGACGTTCTACAAGTGAATTGTTGACATTAGTTATGTTACTTGCTCGGGATTCACTCACCGAGCGTTTTATGTATGTCCTACATAAGTTCTATGTACGCTCTACGTATTTTCTACGTACATTCTACATACGTTCTTGGCCATACGTAGCCAATATCCATCTGTATGTATTTGCCATCCACACTTGCGTCCACCCGTAGAATGCTCGTAAGATGCTCAGCAGACGTCCGTCGCCTGCCTGTCGTCTATTTGTACCCTTCCTTGCTCATGCTTGGCCATCCTTGAACCACTCGCACCGGTGCTCTACGAACATGCCTATGAGTGCCTCAGGTATGCCTCATGTATGCCTAACGTATGCCTCAGGTATGCCTCCTCACGTATGCCTGACGCATGCTTGGCGATGGGCATTCGACGAGCGTATGATGGATGTCTACAGCAGTGAGTTGGGCTGAAAACTTTTTTTCTGAAAAATCTGTTTAATCAATTTGCTCAACCCATCAAAGAGTTTTGAAGAACAAAGGGATTATCCTAAGATGTTGATTACTGTTTTTTGTAAACAGTCAAAGTTGGTTGGTGATATTCAATGGTTCTTCACGGCTTGAACCTTCTAACAATGACAACCAATGTGACGTGGTAGAAGCACTTTGAAAGACTGAACATTTTTTATTGTTTGACAATGTGACCACTTTTCTGCTAGGCACTTTAAAATATCTAAGTTGTGGAGACATTAACCAAACTATGTATGAAATATGAATTTGTTTTGTTTTTTGCTTCAGGATTTATGTCGACCCTGACAATGGTAACCCACGCAATCACAGACAATATATTCTCACTTAAATAGTTTGAAAAAAAGACTTATTTGTCACAATTTTAATGAAACTCTAGTTTATTCAATTCATCCTCAACCGGGTAATTTCCATTAAGAAATAACAAGCATTTTCTATGGTGTCCTGAATTGGTGTTTAGTAGGTTCTTGTGCTTTTTTGGTGATTCGTTAAACAAAAAGAAATATGACAACAACTTCATGAAGCTGGTCATCTTTGGCTTAGTACTCTTTATTATGTTTTTCAAATTTCTAGGTCTTTATTGGCCACAGTAATGTCACACACTAGCAATCATTTTAATTGTAGAGCTAATCATATCGGGACGTCATGTTAATCCAGGAATGTCATTGGTTAAAGCAATCCCTGAGCCAATGAGAGTCATACATTCACCTGATGTCATCTGGAATTAAGCCTCCAAGTCTGTGAGATTTGTTTCCAACTATGAATTTGGCTGTAATAGAAATTACAAAGTTTCAGCATAGAGACAACTCTCATTTGTGACAAGAACTTGTCTAAGAGGGCTGCACTTCTAATTTAGTCTATCTATCTATATATCTATATATGTATCTATCTATCCATCTATCCATCGATCCATCTGTAGTAGACACACAATAATCTTAACCTACACATACAACTAGGTACTTGAGGTTAATCTCATCTAATCATACTTTTCATTGAGTTCATTTATTGGATTTAAACAATATACATAGTATTATATAGATCACATGATATTAAACATTCAAATAATTCCAACCAGATGCACATACGTGCATATTTGGTAAACTATATACAATTATATTATACAATATTCATGTATGGCTTGGATAATTGAAAACTAATAAACGGCTAAGTACATATTAAATCCAATAATAAATAATATACATAATTTTAAGTTATTTCTAAACTATTGTACAGGAGGTATTTTTTAACATGGTGTTTCTTGGCATTAATTGATAGGTGTTTTCTAACAATATCTGCAAAATAATTATAGATGACAGCGCCTTTATATCTTATAATTCGTTGACAAAAATTAGTACGAAATATAGGAACATGTAGCTTCATTTGTTGCCTAATTTCATAACTATGGAAATGATAATTATCTGTAAACATGGAATCAAACAACACTGGGCATTCACATTTTTTATACTTAAACAAAAATAATGCAACCATGTACACATACACTTTGTACACATCTAAAATTTTATATTTTTGAAAAAGTGGTAATGAGGCAGCCCTATATGCAGAAAATGAAATTATCCTCAAGGCTCTTTTCTGAAGTTTTAAAATTGACAATAATTTAGTTGATGGTAAAGAACCCCACATCTCAATTGCATAAGGATATATGAAGGAGTAGTACAGAGTAGTTAATGAATATGAATTTAAAGAATTTCTGGCTTTACAAATTATTCCTATACTATCTTTATCCTGATGTAATTTATGTGACCCTCCCAGTTTAACTTGGAATCAATAATTGTGCGAAGGAGTTTTGTTGAATTAACTAAAGAAATTATTTGATGAGAAATTTTAACTTCAAAATTATGAACGGAATTATTTCTTTTGCTATTAAATAACATACAGTAAGTCTTATTAATGTTTAAAGAAAGCCTGTTGGTATTTACCCAACCATATATAGAATTTAGATCATTATTCATCATATTATTCATGGCATGTATATCTTTCGCTTGAATAAACAAGCTGCTATCATCAGCAAATAATATAGGCATGGTTACATTGGAGACTAAATATATATCATTAACATAAAGAATGAACAATAAAGGGCCCAAAATGGACCCTTGTGGTACCCCACAATTAATACATGCTGTTTCTGAATAAGTCCCATTTAAAGATACAAATTGTTTCCTGTTCATCAGATAGTTATTGATTAAATTATTTGCTACCCCCCTTATTCCATATTTATTTAATTTCATCCTGAAAATGTTATGGTCTATTGTGTCAAACGCCTTACTGAAATCTAAAAAAGTACCTAAAGTCATTTCATTATTGTGAATTCCATTAACTATTTTATCTACCAGAGTAATTAAAGCCATAGTGGTATTAAAATAAGTTCTGAATCCAAATTGAAATTTGTACAGTAAATCGCTTTCATTAAACAAATTGGAATATTATATCATAAATAACACGCTCAAACTTTTTGGAAAAAACAGGTAAAATAGAAACCGGACGATAATTATTAATCACCTTGCTATCTCCACTTTTGTATAATGGGATGACCCTGGCCAATTTCATTTTATCTGGAAAGATTCCCTGTGAAAGGCATAAGTTGACTAAATAAACTAATGCATGTGCAAACGAATGAAAACATTGTTTAACTACTCTTGTATGGATATCATCCCAGCCAACACTGTTTGTTTAAATCCGTTTGACAATCTTATGCAATTCAGTTAAAATCTGTAGGAGCTAAATAAAGTGAATGATTTACAATTATTTTTTCCATGTAAGAAAGTAGGTCTGTGTTAGTATTAGGTATTTTTTCACTGAGGTTTTTTACCAATATTTGTGTAAAAATTATTAAACATGTCTGCAATAAGTTTTTGATCAGCAGTAATTTCCCCATTAATTATAAATTCACATGACTTATTACCAAACTGTTTCTTATTAATAATATTCTTAATAGCCCAAGATTTCTTTAGGTTTCTTCTATTTGCTTCAAACAATTCATGAAAATGTTGCTTCTCTGCAGACCTCATTAATGTCTGTAACTTATTCTTATAGGTTTTGTAACATTGGATATTATCATCACTATGAAAATGTATAGATATTACATACAGTTTATTCTTAACCTTAATAGAATTTTTCACGCCAACCGAGAGCCAACATTTTCGGTTTTTATATCCACATCTGAAATTTCTAATAGGGAAGCACTTATCATACAAACGTTTAAACTCAGAGTGGAAAAAGGTGAATGCTACAGCACAATCAGTGATATCAGTAAAGAATTCCAGTTATAGTTAGACAGTGTGCCAATAAAGATCTCAATATGGCTTTGTGAGTAGTCTCTCTTTGTAATAAAATCATTTTTGGTTACAACTTGTCTTTCACATAGAACTGTAAACACAGGAAAATAGCCTGTGATATATGTGCAAAGTATACCATTATACATATTTATATTAGCTTGGCATTTGAAGAAAATGTTGTCAATCAGTGTTGCAGAAGTTCTCTGAATTCTGGTAGGTTTAGTTATTAAGGGAAATAATGAATTTGCATAATTGACAAAATTGACAAAAAATATGCTAGAGGAATGCACCTACTTTACCAAACAACCGGTAAAATAGCCTCTAATTCTGTGGCACCATGCTGCACCACATTCTTCAGAGACAGAGGGATCCCACTTCTCTGGGGCTAGAAGCATTGATCTCAATCAAACTGGGGTAAAACTGCATGCTGCGCAATGGATAGGAAACAAAGAAAAAAAACAAAAGATTGCATTATACGTTTCAACAAAACTCTTTATTACAACGCTTTACATTTTTTGTGAAGTTGTTGTGAATGGACTTGAGTTCACTCAATTCACCGATTTATGCGCAGCTGGAGTACATGAGCAAGTTGGGGGTTCCAACTGTTCCTCTGAGGTTGATGGCATCCTGTGTGGATGAGCTGCTCAAGTAGGACTTCACCTGAGCTGTGGAAGCATTGGGGTTGTCAGACAAGTAGGTGGCAACCAGACCAGCAACATGGGGGCAGGCCATTGAGGTACCAGACAAGGTGCGGCTTCCAGTGTCACTCAAGTGAGAGGCAGACAGAATGCTGGATCCAGGAGCCAAGATGTTGACACAGGTGCCCCAGTTGGAGAAGGAAGACAGGTTCTCACTGTTGTCAGTGGAACCAACAGTGATAGCACCAGTAGCACCGGCTGGGCTGTTGTTGCAGGCGTTGCCATTATTATTTCCAGCAGCAACAACAACTGGGACTCCGGCAGCATCAGCACTGTTGACAGCTGAATCCACACCGGTATTAACACCACCACCAAGGGACATGCTAGCAACACCTCTCCAGCCACCACTCTGCACATCTGCAACCATCCAGTCGAGACCATTAATGATTCCAGCCCAAGAGCCTGAGCCGCTGTCACCCAAAACCTTCACAGCCACAACTTGAGCACCCTTGGAAACTCCAAACTCTGTTCCCAAGACGGTTCCAGCGCAGTGGGTACCATGGCCATTGATGTCATCATTGCCTCCACCAACAAAGTTTGCTCCAAATCGACCCCTTCCTGTGAAGTCCTGATGGGTCAGACGGACACTTGTGTCATGGACATAGACTCTGACACCGGAACCATCACCAGAACTGTAGCTGTAGGAAGCACCACTGTAGTTAGGCTGAGCTCTGGAAGAGACTCGGCTCAAGCCCCAGATACGGCTAGTAGTACTCTGGCTGGAGCACTGCTCAATCATCTGTTGAACCACCTCAACATCGATGCTGTCAATTTCATCCAATGCAAAGAGCTGGCTCATGACGCTTTCATCAGAAGTCTTTACATGGAGGATGGGGGCCAAAAGGTTGGTGAAGCTGTTGAGAATTGTGATCTTGGAAGAGATGGCAGCAATTTTGGATGCAACTTTGGTGGCATACATGAAGTTTGTGGCCTTGGCTGCTGGTGCGTGGAGCACAATCAGAAATTCACCAGGAACTCTTTCTGGGTGGTTCAAGTTGTGAACCTGACGAACTCTGGGCAAGGCCGCAGCCAAGCAGACAAATGTGAAAAGCAGTGCGATTTTCATCCTGCAGCTTTGAAGTCAAACCTTAGTTGCTTGATTTGCTGTTACTTCATGCAGTATTTATACCGAAGCTGACCTATAATGGGCATGCGCAGGTTGTTTTATCTTTTTCACAGCTGCTTCTTTCATTTAGTTTTTTTCTTTTTTAATCAGGTGACATATTTCACTAACTCAATATTCTGTAGTTACACCTGTACTCATAGGGTGAGAACAATTTGGTTCTTGCACCAAGTGTTGTGGTTCCTCTTTTAGAATTAATAATAAATTTAGTATATAATGCTTGATAGAAAAACATAAAGCCTGTATGATTTTGAAATTTGATGGAATTGAATTTCTGAAAAGCTATTGGCTTCAAATCTATGAAAGTGGTTACTTGGATATTAATGTGTTTTTACTAGAAAAACATTATTCCTTTCTCAATAGTAGATTAAACGGTTGTCATAGAAAATCATGTAACTCATTCAAGTAATGACATATATACAGTTGTCCTACAGAAACTTATCTGCAAGAGTATAGTCAAGCCTCTTATTTTAGTTTATTTACCATTGTCTATAGCATTTTAGCCCATTTATCAGCTTTTCTGTTAAAATGGTCACACACTAGATCAGCTGCAGGCAACACTACCCTTGGCTTTGCCATGCAAATTGAGGTCATGGCAATCTTGGCAGATGAACATACCGAGGAGACAGTGGTGTGCCCCATACTGTCATTTATTGGTATTACATTACTTTTTATAATTTACAAAAATGACATCAGAGAATCCAGTTTGGACCAGTAATATTCACAGATGATATCACCCTTTTTACAGTGCTCAAAGCTTTTGGTAGAAATAAAGAAGACCTAGACAGAAATATAAATAATTGACTTGACATAATCAACCAAGATTTAGAGCTAACAAACTGTCATTAAATGGAAATAAATGAAAGCAATGTTTTTTTTTGTTTTTTTTTATTCGGTATAAGGAAAAACTGATCATGAGGAGATTAGAATTTAGCAGGATAGAATAGATTTAGAATTATTTTGTGAATTCAATTATCTATTTATAAAATTAGACTCAAATTTAAATTAAAACTAGCATACATGGATAAATAAACTTTATCAAGGTGTCATGGGCCATCAATGTCTTGACTAAATTGAAACAAGTGTTACCTAAATCTCAGCCACCAAACATAGAATTCCCTGGTTCTTCCATTTCTGAAGTATACTTGTCTGGGGTACATGTGCAAATGGATTAGTAAAAATTAAACATAAAAAGGGTTGTTCACTTAATTACAATTGCAATATATAATATTCATAGTGGGTCCACTTTGAAAAAGTTTTTTGAATCCTTATAATAAAGGATTTTACATTAACAAGAAATTAAACTTATTTAGAAATTGGGGAAAAAAAAACACCCTTCGGTTTCCAAATCTGAAGGGTCATTTTTAGTCACAGAATAGCAGTTTCCTATGCATAAGCACTTCACTAATCTGAATGTTCAGAAGTTGTGCTAAGAGCAATTGAACCCCATCATTATTGGTGTATGTTCGCCCAATTGGTGTCATCTCTTGGAACTCATTGATTCCTTTGTCTATTGTGTTTTTGAATAGCAGTTGAGCAATTAAACCAGTTCCGAAAACGGTTGCTAGGGCACCGAATAAATTTGCTTATCCGAATCTCGCATTAATCCGAACGAATGGCTCGGGAACACAGGTGTTGGGATTAACGAGGGTCGACTGTATTTGAATTAGCATCCCTAGGAATGTTAAAATGTTATTATTAGAATTTAACAATTATGAATGGCAGCTAAATAGATAGATAGATAGATATGGAAAGCCCAGCCCTCTAAGGCAAGTAAATTTGAAACGTATTCAACTGAAATAGAAAACTATGACTGTGAATCCTATGTTTTTAATTACAATTGAGGTTATCGCTCAATCTTATCTCAGCTTCTGTGTGGACTTTTGCCACTTGCTATTACAGGTACTTACAGGTACTTACAGGTAGATCTTTCCACAATCTGTCGAAACTTTAGACTGAAGGTGCTAAAACTATCTTGTGGTAGTGAATTCCATAGATCTGTGGTTCGATTTACGAAGCTATATTTTCTGATGTCGGTGCTTGAGTAACACTTATTTAATTTGAGAGGGTAGAACATACGTAGAACATACGTAGAACGCTCGGCGAGTGAATCCCGAGCAAGTTACATAACAATTCACTCGTATGCCGTCTGCCATAGTTTTAAACATGCTTAAAATGTTTTGCTCTCTTGACGATGCTCCTAAGTAGTAAAGCCTGACCAGGAGCATTCTACGAATTGGCGGGAGTATACGCAAAACGCTTGGCGAGTGAATCGCGTATGGACAAGGATGAACAAGAGTGAAAAAAATTATTTCATGCGTAGGTCTTATCCATGACATCTTGAACTACAGAACATTATTGATTTCTCAATAGAATACATAGGAATGCAACTAGTGATATAAATTTCACCTAGTTGTAATAATTTCATTTCTGAAACAGAGGCCCATAATGACTTATATATTTGGCTTTTGAAATTATGTGACATATTTCTTTTGTAGGATTCTAATTATTTTTATTTCAGGAGTTCTGGGTTTCCCCATGCAGATATACTGTATAGAATTTGAGGAAGTATGTGTGAATATTGTTTTGAGTGTGTTACCGTTAGACATGCTTTAACCGGCATAGCACTTCACTCACCTTTGCAATTTGGTTGATATGTGGGTTTTCTAGGTCATGTTGGAGTCTAAAATAAAACCTTAAAATTTACTAAGTTTATTTTAAGGATGCGTTTATCATTTATGGTTATCGGTATGTTAGTTTCAGACAATTTAGTTATATTCCTGTGGAATTGTATTTTGAAACATTCCGATATGTTTGCTACTTTTTGTGCAGGAACAACAAACACAGTATTTTGGTTTAATTTTTGTTTATCAAATGGTAATGGAATTGTGCATTTATAGCATAAAATATATACAGAAGTATGATATACGTAGAACAAGTGAAAAGTGACTGATATAGGGTTTAGGTAATATATAGATATTTGCATAAACAAGTATTGACTAAGGAAGAAAAGAAGGAACAATGTCCCAAAGTCCCGGAGGCTTGCAGTCAAAGGACTGTCTACCAGAGTAGCAGAAAGAGGAGAACTAGCAATGCCTTAGCTGATACACGACAGTCACAAGTTGAGTCATATAAATAGTATGAGAAGTAATTACATGGCTGACAAAGTTTGCACCGAACCACATGTAAATGTACTAGCAGGATTGCATACCAGCAGGAATACAAATTTGGCTAAGGCAACTAGATCAAAAAGAGAAATTTTGAATTCTGTGAAATCTTCCTCATGTTTGACAGGAAGAGAAATTCAAAGGGAAGCACCCTGATGTGAAAGAGATTCTAAACCGTATTTTACAGTATTGTAATTAGTTTTCTTTTATTTGAAATCATATGGAGTACATTGTCTTTCAAAGAAGGAGGATTTTACTGGAAGTGAAATACCATTGAGAATGTTGAATACCTAAACCAAAGCATATTTATGACAGACATATAATAGTTTCTTACTGGTGTCTTCAAGAATATTCCTATAAGATGATTGAAAATCATTAAATACAAGTCTAAGTGCTCGTTCATTCAGTTTCTCAATTTCCTGTCGTTAGTTATATTGAAGGAGTTGTATATAGTTGAGCAATAGAGAAAATTTAATAATATAGAATAGTCAAGATTTTTACATAATCTTTGCACTACATTGATTTGCTTTCTTGCATTATCTTAGAAAATTGATAGGAGAATGATAACTTATTATCAGTATGAATTCCAAGTAATTTTACAACTTTTTTTAAAATTACTCATGTTGCCATTAATTTCAAATTGTGCTGATAGTTCATTTTTTGCTGAAGCAAATTGCTTGGAATTTTGAAGGGTTAGCTTTCATATAGTTATTATTAAACCATGTAGCAGCAATCTTTAATGCCTGTTCTTAAGTGTGTTTCATTGCTGTGGGGCATGTAGTAAATGATAGTGTATTATGGTAGCAGGTCTATTCGTCACTGCGCATTTCGTCCCACTGAAAACTAGTCCGTTCGTCACCGTAAATAAGTCCGTTCGTCACTAGAAAGTAGTCTGTTCGTCACCAAAATTTTTTCGATTCGGCACTGCTGTAATGAATATATATATATAGATATATATATATATGCGTAATAATGAAATTTAAATAAAAATTTAACAAAACCACAAGGAATTGTTATACCTTTTCTTATTAATTCTGTAGTTAATAATTCTTGGTGTATAACCAACGATGCATAATAATTCAAAAATGTCCGGAACCACAATGCATTGTTATACTTTTTCTTTCGCAGGCTTTTTATTTATTTTTTGTTTTAGATACTAGTAAGTAATTATTAATTCTTTGTGTATAACAAATGATGCATAATAATTGTAATAAATTGTACAGAACCAAAAAGACTTGTCATACTTTTCTTCAGGATTTTTATTTATTTTTTATTATTATTATTTTGTTATTTCTTGTTGTATAAATTTAATAAAGTTGTGGAAAAACCAAACAGTTGTTCTTTATCAGACGCTTAACTAGCAAATGAAGATAATTGCAATTAATGAAGTTTTCTGGCAAAGACCTGATTGTCATCCATGGAATTGATAATGGACCTGTGGAGAAAGAATGTCTCTGTATATCATCTGTAAGTATCTAGTCTAACCTATATTTATATTTAAAATAATTTAATATTGTCAACATATATCTATTTGATTCATACACATATTAATCAAGATTATCGAAGAAATTTAAAGATAGTCCAAATGCAAAATTGAATGTTTTACAGGCAACTTAAAAGCAAGCACAGCCTTGCGCAATTGTGAGTACTCTATTTAATGACTTATTTCGGGTGACGAACGGACTTTCTTGCGGTGACGAGAGGACCCGTTTCCGCTGGGACAAATTGCGCAGTGACGAATCGACTAGAAACCATGTATTATTATCTGCGTAGTCTTAAACTTCACATTCATTTTGCAGGAAAAGCATCAGGTCATTTATAAAGATATTGAACAAAAATGGTCCAGTGACTGAACCTTTGGGAACACCAGGTTATAGAGATAGCGAGTGGCTTTTAATTTGTCCTATTTCAACAACCTGCTTTCTGTTAGTCAAATAATCTCGATTTAATTGCATGATTTTGTGCATGAACCATATGCATGTCATTTTGTAATAAATAGTCCGTTTGGTAGGCAATCAAAAGCTTTGGATAAATCTGTTAGGATGCATCTTACTTGTATGTTATTATTTAGTGACTTATGCCATTTTTCTACACAGTTTACATTGTAATTTTGTCTGTAAGAAGCCAGGTTAATATTTAGCTTATCGATAATGTATTCTGAAATCTGTTAACAAAATATTTTTTCGAATATCTTTGAGGTTGAATAAAGTATATTTAAAGTTCTGTAGTTGGCCTTTAGCTGATACTTCAAGTTTTATGCTATATTATTGATAATTGGGGTTAAATGTCAAATCCACAGGCTTTGTTGAGCGCCATTATAAAATAGATATACATCGCAAGTCAATGACCTGGTCGTTTCATCATTGCCATTATACTTGTAGAGTCTAGAGAGGCTGTGGGCAGTACTTCCTCTTGTGGCCATTAGCATTGAAATGAAAGCACCGAAGGGGACGCCTGAGTCTACAACTGTCAATGGTATGAGAATGTTCGCCACAGTTAAAGCATCGCATTTGTTCTTTGCGAGAACGTGGGGTGGTGAAGCCATGCTGGTTTCGAGGGTGAGGCACTGATGGACTGGGCATGAAGTTCAGATGACAGGAAGAATGGTTGAATATCATTGGGTTAATTATTCATTCTAAAGGCGAGGTGTGATGACTGAGAAATTCTGAGAATTCAATTTTCTAGACTGAGGCTGGATGAGCAAATGAGTGTTGACGACCTGTTGACGACCTGACAAGGTTGATGACGAGTTGAGCAGGGATGAGATAACCAGGGGATGTTCACGACATGACCAAAATAGGGACGGCTTTACCAGTTTATGACTTGACTTGTTGACGAGATTACTGTAGACCTAGAGTACTATGATTTTGTTTAGCAATGTTTCACTGATTGTGTCAGTGATCCATCTTTGTTTTATTGACACCTAAGCCTCTATCATTGCTATCTGCCCCAGTGTACTGTCATCCGTCATTTGTTGACAACATTAACAAGTGCAAGGTCACGCATGCACACTCTGCTAAATGCAAATGGAGCCTCTATGTGCAAGGGTCAGTTAGTGCTTTGGTTGTGAGTTAAACTCTGAAAGGTTAGTGGTTTGTTATCATATTTGTACAACTCGTAATGTTTTGTGTCAGAGATTTTGTCACTGCCATACTAATTTTAACTAAGTCATTACTTTTGTTATTTTCATTTAAACTTGAAAATAATATATCTCGCAAGCTAGAGGTCACACAGCAAGAGATGTCAGAAATGAATTGTTAAATACTGAATTACTAATAATCTGATAGTGAATCTTCGTTTTAGTTATGGCTCGAGATTACGTGAAAAAATATCTGTTGGATTAACTTTGGGTCTAAAATCAAGTTGTGCTCCAATGTTATATTACTACAGATGATTTAGGAAAATTACATCAAAATGTTGAGACAGACTGTACCTGAAGCAGTACCTGGCCATACTTAGCTGGAGATACCCATGCATATTAACACGGTAAATGAAAACTAAATTAAAAATGTGATATTGTGTTTGCGAGTCATGTGGCCTAATATTTGACAATATTCCTGTACATAAATTTTGACGGTGTGGTTTTGTTTGGTTTAGAATATCTAACAATTTCATCATTTGAACCTTTTATATTCGAATGATAATATCATCTCTTTTAATCCGCAATTCTATTCATTTAATTTTTATGAACTTGTTGTTATAGCAAAATATTACCTACAATGTCATTTTGCATTCAAATGTGTGAAAAGGGGGCAGAGAATTTGATGTTATAGATCTTTGGGATTTCATTTATGATGTACGAAAACCTTGTGTTCGGTGTCTGTGCAGGGGCAGTAAAAGTCCCCACCCGTGGTTTAGGCCTTGTAATTTCATCACTGCACCATAATTGTAGCAAAAATGTTGGAATTATAGATTGCAGTGTGATGGCTTGAACAGTACAACTATTGTCTTCTGTTCAATCTTTGACAAGTTAGACGTAGCTGGAGCAATATTCAACCAACCTGCTATACCTGTCAAATGATGAAATTATTAGATGTTCTGAACGTGAATAGAAGTACTACACACTTACAGTTAATCTCCTCTGATTATATTCAATGGCAATAAATTTTAAGCTGGAGAAATGCACACACAATACCGAACAACAGGCAAAATAACGTCTAATTCTGCAGCACCATGATTTATCATATCATTCAGAGACAGAGAGATCCCACTTCTCTGGGGCTAGAAGCCTTGATCTCAATCAATTTGAGGTCAAAGGTCACATTTTGGGCGTAATTGACCAATCAATGAAAACTTTTGGAGCGATTGTCCAATCAATGAAACCCATCGTTTTGGGACAAAATGTATGATGGACGACTTGACCAATCAATATTATCCACTCCTTAACACAAGCCACAGTAGGCCTAAGAGGGTCATATTGGCTTCAGAAGCTCACTATGGCCTGAAGGGGCTCACAAGGACAATAAAAACGAGAAACCCCAATGAAATAATGAGGTGCAGTCTACCCCAGTCCTTGAAAGGTTTTTGATCTACAGTTATTGATCATTAGGGTGAACAGAAATGCTAGTTTTCTTGATAACAGTCACACTTTGTTCTCTGTTAACCTTTATGTCTGCATTCGTTGTCCGTAATGGTGCCATATGTATATTGATTAAACTTAATTTGGTTTCTTTACTGGTTCATCATTCAATCCCAATTTTGCCTTTGCTCTGTTGTGGAAATAAGGCACCAAAATATTATTTCTTCCACATAACAGGTAGGATACAACTTAGACTGTATTGTACATTGTATAATCTATTATTACTCCCAATGTTGTTCTTAGAACCGTTGCAAGATATTAAGTTAATAATCCCATGTCTGTGGCTGATTAACATTTTAAACGACAAATTTCAACTCATGATCAACGTAAAATATAGACATTAAATAATTAATAAGTCTGAGAGATGGATATATGGAATTTGATGATATGGCATATGATGAAAAATTTCTTATCATAAGTAACATTTGTCTTAATTAGCCTGGTGCTGTTTTTGTGTTTACTTGGTTTTTCCCTGTTTTTAAACTGTACAATTTTCATTTTAAAAAGAAATTGTGAATAAAGATTATATATAGTACACAATTTGTTGATATGTGCCTACTTAGGAGGAAAATAAATAACATTTTGTCAACAAAATCCAGATAGAAACGGTGGGATTTTACTCTTCAGTCAGTTTAAATCCATTCAAGTTAATGAACTGCAGGGACCCCAGTCACGACCTGAGAGCTGATTGCAGTACAAGATTCCCTCCCTAAAGATTCGGGGGGGGGGGGGGGGGCTAGCTCAGTGGAAGCACGCTGGGCTTCCAGCCACTGGGTCCCGGGTTCAATTCCCGGTCGAGCCTATGTTCATAATGTTGGATGGCTGTTTCAGCCTTCGTCTCATTGCCATGGTCCCTGCCAGTCTTAATTAGCCAAACAGGTGCAGATATACAGGATGTAAATCACCACACCACCTCCCTAAAGATTCTTTTCTTAATTTAAAAGAACCACGGTTTCAAATAGATTGTTGGTCTGGTTGATTAATTAAATGCCTTTTGACACTTAAATTGATGGTCCATAATTATTGATATTTGGTTGAAAACTGGACCTGATTTTTCTTGAAAATATTTTCAAATCACACAGTATTGAGTCTATTAATTATCGTCATCTCACACTGTCTATGTGTTTGCAGTATCCCTTCTGTCTATCCGTCGAAATAAACTGCCATGTGAGAAGACAGCACCTTTCACGCATTAAGTGAACTATTTTCTGGTTTCAAAGTGCAGCTTTATTGATCACATATTTTCGTCAAATTGTCTCCCTTGGTATCAGCATTTTAGGTGAAAGTACATCTCAGCTGAGACATAATAGCTGAAAAGATTACTCAGTTTAGTGTGGCTTTATTATGCCATTATAGTTTACGAGTCACACTGTCCAAAACATTCATTTGACAGCACAAAAGCGTCTTCTAAGAGGTCATTCACCTTAGTGATCCGTTTCTTTTTTGTTTCTCTTGGAACTTGGCAAATGGTCATAATGGAAAGAAATGACACTTTCAATTAATTGTTACAGAGTTGGATAATTTATCAGTTACTGTGAATTTTCAACTGGCTTAACAACTACAAATTTGAAGCAGCTTGTGAAAATTCATCATTGAAACACACACACTATGACTGTTTAAAAAAATTATCTCATTTCCGGCATATGCTGATATGTTGCTTTTGTTTTTTTGTTGGAAAATCAACATGTGGTTCTTTTAAACAATCCAATGTGACTTCTTATCAATTTACAGTCAAAGTCAGTCCTTGTCACAGAAGTCAGATTGAAGGCAATTGTGTAATACGTGATTCATTATAGCTCGAAGCATATGAAGCCAAATTTGATGGAGTCTTTGCAATTGTGGACACCATAGCTTTTACGTTGTCATTATTTGTGAATATCATTAATATGAAATGAAGACATTTTGAGTGTTAAATATTTTTGGATCGCTAAAGCAAACCTTATTTTAAATGGAAGTTTTCACAATTCTATAGACTCCTCAGTATAAAAGTTTCCAGTCATCACAACAAACTTCTTGAGCTAACCAGCTAAGAGACTTAGAATGAGGAGTTTTTTTTTTGTATGCATATATGTGAAATTTTAAGTCATATTTGACCAGTCTTCTGTCATTCTTAGCAATATATCATGGCATCAATACCCTTTTCCAAATCCAAATAAGTAACTATGAAATAGAGGTGCCATGGGTTCATACATCTGGTTATACATAATTCTTTCCACTATCTCAGACAGGATTGGAAGTTTATTCACTGATCGAAAGTTGTCCTTGTTTAATTTATCTTTCTTTTTGTACACCAGGGTTATGTTTGATTTCTTTAGCTTAACTGGAAAATGTGCTTTTAGCCTGCTATATTTTTTAAGAACAGAACTTAGCTGGGATGTCATCATAGCCAAGCCTTGTTTGTTGCGAGTGCTTTTATTGTTTTAAGTACCTCTCTCTTAGGGACAAATCCCTATTCTCTATCAGATTAACACTCTCATGATCCTTGTAGCCAATTGTTTTGTCAGTTAGCAGTTTATCATTGTATTCAGGGGTTATAATGTCCTGCCCTATGTTTTTAAAGAAGGTGTTAAAGATATTGCATACTATTGCATCATCTGTTGTTATGTTATCTCCCTCACTTTTTTCTGCACCACTCCAAAATGCTGAGAAATTTGAACAAGTACATGTGGCATGTATACCAATATTATACCATGACATATGTTAGTAAGTACAGACTAAAGCCCAGTTCACGCCTTCACGATTTTGACCACGATTGATGAGCGAAGTCACATACCGTAGCTGATCGTAACAAAATCGCAGCAGGTCGTAGTCCCTTGTCATTTGAGCCTTAGCTACGTAGCATGGCGATCAATAACGATGCAATTTACGACATCCTACGACGATCTACGAGGTTCTACAATGAGCTACGATGTACCTACGAATTCATGGCTATAAACAAAATGTCGTATGGCCAGAAAACAAATTTCGGTTGACTCAAAAATATTTTGCACTCCACGACCTTTGACGAACCCTACAGATTAACTACGATGCATGGAGATGCTTCCCGATCATAATGCCGACCTCTGACAATGCATGAGGTATTTGCTATTCTTGATAGATCGTCGTCAAAATCGTGAAGGTGTGAACTGGGCTTAAGAGCTAAATAAAATTAATTGAATCGAATTTGTCAAGGAATTACACTGAAACACGAAATTAGAAAAATTGCAGTGGATTTACTTATAATATGAATTGTAGAATGTCTGTAGTCTCCACACAAGAATAAGAATGAGAATAAACTTATCAATAAAAACAACAGTCAGAGGCTGATAGTCGATAAAATATAAGTGATAAAATATATATATTAAAATATAATGATGATGGTACAAAGATGGAAGATGACTTTATGGATGACATGTAATGTTATGACATTTATGACAGTTTAGATCACAGAATTTCCAGTCTTTAAACTCGTTCACATTACTTGATTTCTTAATGGCTATTGGCAAGGAGTTTTTCACCTGCATATCTTAATGATTTTTATCCATATTGCCTCGTTTTAAACTCATATAAAGAGTGTACATATCTAAATATGTTTGGAGAAGCTTATTGCTGTATTTATACAAGAATATCGCTTTACACAAATCTAAACCAACCCCGATGCTACATCTCAGCACCTAACTGATCAAATTAGTCAAACCCTCTACCAACCATATTGACAAAATGGCCAGCTTGTCATTCCCTGTTTTGCTAAATGCTGCTTGAGAAATTGACCACATAGTGTAGTTACCCTTGAGACGTTTAATGTGCCTTTGGGGTACATACCCCCATCTGAACCCTATTTAACCCTTAAAGCCCATCCCATGGGGTACGCAGTTAGTGTTTGCATACATGATTGATGGGAGAAACATACAAGCTGAAAAATTGTAACAATGGTATGACGTTGCACTGGCGGATCCAGGGTGCCGTAACCCCCCCCCCCCTCCCCCCCCGTAGCAGCCTTAATCTCTATACCTGGCCTATCATGCCTTTGCCCCCCCCTCCCCCGTAGAGTTAGGGCTGGATCCGCCAGTGTGACGTTGTGTATATGAGTACAATTATAAGATATTGTTGATTATATTATTTCAATTGATGAAGATTGCATATGTTCTGTTCCATCATATGATCCTGGCCCAGTTTCATAATTTGCAATAAATGCATGGGAAGAAAGAAAATGTGGATATTGTCTGTACAGCTGTACAAGTGAAGTACTGTAACTTTTCCACTAATAGACTAAAAAAACAAAAAAAAACATGCTTAGATAACCTTGTTTTAAATAGGAAATTTTGGCCATGTTATCCCAACAAATTAAAACCTAGGACAGTGTTACTGATTTTGTCAATACACACAAACCAACAGCAGGATGATTATATATTACAT
The DNA here is from genome assembly GCA_932294295.1 of Alitta virens. Lineage (NCBI taxonomy): Eukaryota > Metazoa > Annelida > Polychaeta > Phyllodocida > Nereididae > Alitta > Alitta virens. Next base: position 20,269,017 of record OW028581.1, read on the forward strand.
ACTTTTCAAATGATTAATTCTAGTTCAATTGCAACTATTAGGTCATTTTGATTGATGCGATTCCTTCAAGATAACCCATTTATTTATATATCAATGAGGGATTTTGATCAGTTTAAGAACGGCGCACCAGGAGTGCTGCAAGGCTGCATGACAGTGACATCTGGTGTTAGATTGGCAAAACTAGGTTTCTTGTCTGTTAGTCAATGAATTGAAGCAGAGCCCGCTCGTTGACAATGTATGTCAAATCTTGCGTATTTCTGTTGCAGGTCAGGCCATCATTATTCCTAATAATCCAGCATGAATGCATTTATATGTGCATTTTAAGGCATGTGGACAGTCTAACTTTTTTGATGAAAAGAACCGAACGGCAAAAAGGAGTTTGACAAATTATTAGCTTTGATGGGTTGTTCTATTGAATATAGCTGTTTTCTGTTCGTTTGTTTATATTTAATCCTTTGAGTTTGTTTAAATTATTTTGTACCCTTTGAACTGTTTACCAGGTTTCTCAAGAAACCTATGTAATGAAAATACGACCAATGTCAATGGGAATTCTTAGTAATTATTACTTTGATAATAATTACATTATAAGCCGCAATCGTCACTGGATCAATTCAGAATGAATACCATGCTCCATCGTATTCTGTTGAGCTTTGTGTCTACTCGATCTGCCAGGCTGATTAATTCGCTATATAGAATAGAATAGAATAGAATAGAATAGAATGGAATAGAATAGAATAGAATAGAATAGAATAGAATAGAATAATCTTTATTTAAAGTCGACATAAGACAACAATAAAATTAGCTCAAAGAGCTATTGATCGACTGTATATGTGCAAAAATGAAAAGTGCAGATAAAACAATAACAATAAAAACTAATTAAATGATAATAAAATTCAACATAAAATATAATACAATTAAATATAGGTGCAAATGTTTTCGCACACCAGAAACCTTTTCCCAACTGTATTATTTAGTCCAATCATTGGTAGACAAGAGCTGAAATTAGAAATATAGTTTTACATCAAAACCTTGCTAATTCAATGGATCATCATTGATCATGTTATCACTAACTAAAACATTAGGAACTGCAAGACGAGGGCAGATACCTCTTTGTGGACATGTCATAAGCATTAATGCAAGCACAATCTATCTCAACGTGGGGCTAGATCTATAAAGGTTAATTAACAGGCTCTGTATTGATAGTAATAGTGTCTTATCGCAGCCAGCAAATTAGCCATTAATTGACAGGTTAGTTGATCAATAAAACACGGACATTAGGCATGCATGGGGAATCAAGATAGGCTTAGGGCCTCATAAAAGACTCATAAAAATGGCCCATGAGACAGCTCATAAAAAGGTCTCAGATGATTATGCGGCCTTATTCAGGAAGGAATTAGGCATACAGTACAGCAGGCACCTATATATGTCACCATTTCAAAGTTTAAAATTTATTAAACGAAATCTGCCTAACCGGTGAATGATATATGAAAATAATTGTTTTTTCTACAAATTTGGATTTTATTATTATTTTATTTCAAAGAAGTTTATCAGACGTTTATTACAAATCATTCGCACAAATATCCATTGATCCATATGCATTTGAATGTAACTTTCAAGTTTAGAGAGAAAAATAAAGTGGGAGCGATTCCATTGTATTGAATTGTATTGCTCACATGACAGGCTGCCAGAGGCAGAAGTAATGATGAGCTGATAATGATTTGACTTGGAGTCTAACCCATGTTACACATTTACTCCAAGAGTGGGTCTTTCACTTGCCCCAGCATAGAAACCATTACTCTTAGCACCACCAATTTAACATCTCACGTAGTCCGAAAAACTGCCTCACAAGAAGAGTCGTGAGCCTGCCTTCCGGCTTTCTAGCAAAATGACAGCAATGTTTCCGTCTAGTCTCATGATCAATATCCGATGTATTGCTCAGAAGAATACCTGGGTCAGGGTTCAAACCTGTGAACTACAGCTGAGCTAACCATGACCTTACCCACTAGGCCACCCAGCTGCTGACATTTAATATAAATCCTTCCAATACATTCAAACTGGCACAGAATTGTATTTACTCTGTAGTTATTTTGCTTAAGATGATCTTTAATCTATCTTTATAAGTAAAGCTGAACACTTAACCTTAATGGATCAAGTTGTTACTGTTATACGAACTCGTGGAACAGCTGTAGGCAGTAAAGACAGCAGTAAGAAGCAGCTGTATGACCTTTGGAGAACCGATGACACAGGTTTTATGTGTTATTGCGAACAAGATTTTCCCATTCTTTCCTATGGCTATAGTTAGCCTAATGGGAACAGCTCAAAGGCACAAAATTGCATCAGGTACTAGGCAGACAAGGACATTAAGTTGTCACATTTTCCCCACTCTCAACATTTCATCATATTTACCTAACAAAAGAAGGCATACAAAATCACTGTTTGGCAACCATAAAGGGAGATAGAAAGCTAATCTTATTTGTACTTATCAGCCAAGATAGATGCATGTGCTGTGAGGCTTTTGTGATGGTTCTTCTGATTTGGAATGTAAAGAGATGACAACAAAAAGAGTCAAGGCATAGAAAGAGGCACTGTGGTTTGTTTAAGGATGTGTAAAGTACAATAAATCCCTGGGTTGTTGGACAGAGTTCTTGGTCACTCCTCAAGCTGTATTGAATACAAATTCTCTGGGTTGTTGGACAGAGTTCTTGGTCACTCCTCAAGCTGTATTGAATACAAATTCTCTGGGTTGTTGGACAGAGTTCTTGGTCACTCCTCAAGCTGTATTGAATAAAACTTCTCTGGGTTGTTGGACAGAGTTCTTGGTCACTCCTCAAGCTGTATTGAATACAAATTCTCTGGGTTGTTGGACAGAGTTCTTGGTCACTCCTCAAGTTGTATTGAATACAAATTCTTTAGGTTGTTGGACAGAGTTCTTGGTCACTCCTCAAGCTGTATTGAATAAAACTTCTCTGGGTTGTTGGACAGAGTTCTTGGTCACTCCTCAAGCTGTATTGAATACAAATTCTCTGGGTTGTTGGACAGAGTTCTTGGTCACTCCTCAAGCTGTATTGAATACAAATTCTCTGGGTTGTTGGACAGAGTTCTTGGTCACTCCTCAAGCTGTATTGAATACCAATTCTCTGGGTTGTTGGACAGAGTTCTTGGTCACTCCTCAAGCTGTATTGAATAAAACTTCTCTGGGTTGTTGGACAGAGTTCTTGGTCACTCCTCAAGCTGTATTGAATACAAATTCTCTGGGTTGTTGGACAGAGTTCTTGGTCACTCCTCAAGCTGTATTGAATAAAACTTCTCTGGGTTGTTGGACAGAGTTCTTGGTCACTCCTCAAGCTGTATTGAATACAAATTCTCTGGGTTGTTGGACAGAGTTCTTGGTCACTCCTCAAGTTGTATTGAATACAAATTCTTTGGGTTGTTGGACAGAGTTCTTGGTCACTCCTCAAGCTGTATTGAATAAAACTTCTCTGGGTTGTTGGACAGAGTTCTTGGTCACTCCTCAAGCTGTATTGAATACAAATTCTCTGGGTTGTTGGACAGAGTTCTTGGTCACTCCTCAAGCTGTATTGAATACAAATTATCTGGGTTGTTGGACAGAGTTCTTGGTCACTCCTCAAGCTGTATTGAATACAAATTCTCTGGGTTGTTGGACAGAGTTCTTGGTCACTCCTCAAGCTGTATTGAATAAAACTTCTCTGGGTTGTTGGACAGAGTTCTTGGTCACTCCTCAAGCTGTATTGAATACAAATTCTCTGGGTTGTTGCACAGAGTTCTTGGTCACTCCTCAAGTTGTATTGAATACAAATTCTTTGGGTTGTTGGACAGAGTTCTTGGTCACTCCTCAAGCTGTATTGAATACAACTTCTCTGGGTTGTTGGACAGAGTTCTTGGTCACTCCTCAAGCTGTATTGAATACAAATTCTCTGGGTTGTTGGACAGAGTTCTTGGTCACTCCTCAAGCTGTATTGAATACAAATTCTCTGGGTTGTTGGACAGAGTTCTTGGTCACTCCTCAAGCTGTATTGAATACAAATTCTCTGGGTTGTTGGACAGAGTTCTTGGTCACTCCTCAAGCTGTATTGAATACAAATTCTCTGGGTTGTTGGACAGAGTTCTTGGTCACTCCTCAAACTGTATTGAATACAAATTCTTTGGGTTGTTGGACAGAGTTCTTGTTCACTCCTCAAACTGTATTGAATACAAATTCTTTGGGTTGTTGGACAGAGTTCTTGGTCACTTCTCAAGCTGTATTGACAGAGTTCTTGGTCACTCATTTGGACTATTGTAATGCTGTGCTCATCGGAATCCCTAAATGTGACCTGAAGCAAATGCAACGTGTGCAGAACATCACAGCATGTTCTATTAAACCTGGTTTATTATTGTGTGAAACGAGGTTACATGAAGAAACACTTAAGCCTTTCCTGATATTAATGTTTGATTAAACAGCAAAGTGGTTTAACTTCAAGCAGGACGGGTTTAACTGATTAAATTACCATGCAGTTTTCTGCAGGAATTTTGTTTAAACAGAAAATCGTGCAGCCCTATTACCGAAAGTTAAGGGCAGTTTTTATCATGTGTGTTTCTGGAAATTGTCATGAAGGCCAAAACATGCTTGTGATTAAGAATAAGTGAATTTGGGATTTTATATAAATAGACAGTCTTGGATATTGCTCTTTATTAAGGGGCCACCTTAGAGTCTATAAATTAACTATAACGAAAATAACTCAAATTTGATTTGGTTGAATGACATGCTCATGGTATTATTATTAATGAAAACCAAGGCGTGGGATCTGCTCCGGTCTTCAGCATAGATATACCATATTTTTATTTATTTATCTTTATTGACATGAGGTTTTACTTTACAACAATACAAACATCATATGTGGAAACATATACCACCCAGCCCCATAAGGGCTTATAATATTATGTCACTCCATTTTAGTGCTTAAATACATGACGTCTAAATAACAAAAAGTAACTGTAAAGCCCCGTTCCCACATAGCCGAGTTTCTCGTAGTCAACTCGTAGTAATAACAAAAATTACGTAACAGCCAAAATTCGAGGAGTTGGCGACGAATTTTGGCGGAAAAAGTGACCAGGAGTGACTCGCCGAATTACTCACCGAATTACTCACCGAGTTACTCGGCGGGTTCAGCGAGCGACTCGCCGAGTACCAGGAGTGACTCGCCAAGTTGCAGCCAATTAGTGAACGATTTCGAGGAGAGTGTCGGCGAGTTAGAGGAGTAAATCGCCGAGTACCAGGAGTAACTCGCCGAGTACCAGGAGTAACTCGCCGAGTACCAGGAGTAACTCGTAAAGTCGACGAGTTACTCATGATACTCATCAGGGTTATTACTTTTAAATTATTAAGCAAATAGCTGTGTTTTATAACAAAAATATATAAATAGGGGCTGCATCTTCTGTTCTTGATCATTCTGTCTGTAGCTGCTGAAGAGAGAGGACCATGGACATGCATCAGACAGAACATCAGAATAGAGTCTTGGTACTACTAGCTGCTCATGCGAATCTGCAACTTGCTGTTGTTGCAGCAGCATTACTTGAGGATGAGGAGAGTAAGAAGAAAGAAGAAAGAAAATTAGCAGCCATGAGGAGGAAGAGGAGGAGGAGGTGTTGGGTGAGGCCCTGGCTGCTGAGAAGACCTCAGATGGGACAGTATGAGCGTCTACTGACTGAACTGATGCAAGAGGACACTTCTAGTTATACTAACTTTTTGAGAATGGAACCAGCCATGTTTCAAGGGATCCTTGGCAAAATAGGTCATAGGATTACCAAAGAAGACACCTTCTGGAGGAAATCTTTGGAGCCAGGACTCAGACTTGCCATCACCCTCTGCTATTTGGCAACTGGAAACAGCTACAGGTCCCTCATGTATGGCTTCAGAGTGGCTTACAATACCATCAGCAAGATAATTCGAGAAGTCTGTGAAGCCATCATTGCGGAGTATAATGAAGAGGTCCTGGCATGCCCCACAACTCCAGAAGAGTGGAGAGAAGTTGCGAAACTGTTCTATTCAAGGTGGAACTTTCCTCACTGTATTGGAGCCATTGATGGGAAGCATGTGGCCATCAAATGTCCTCCAAAAGGTGGTTCAGTGTATTTCAATTACAAGGGCTTCCATTCCATCGTACTCATGGCTCTTGTGGATGCTGATTACAAGTTCCTCTATGTAGACTGTGGAGCAAACGGCGCTGGATCTGATGGAGGAGTTTTTAATGATACACTCCTGAGAGAAGGACTTGAAGAAGGGACCATTGGATTACCTCCACCTGAACCAATTCTTCCTGGTCACAGACCTCTTCCCTACTTCATTGTCGGAGATGATGCCTTCCCCTTGAGAACCTGGCTGATGAAGCCACTGCCTCTCAGAAACATGACCAAAGAGCAGAGGATATACAATTACCGCCTCTCCCGGGCAAGAAGAATTGTGGAAAACGCATTTGGGATCCTTGCAGCAAGGTTCAGGTGTCTCCTGACTACCATGCCACAAAGAACTAAGACAGTGGAATCCATAGTCATTGCATGTTGCTGCCTCCACAATCTGATGAGAATAACTTATCCGACTGCTCAGAACATCATGCTGGACCATGAAGATCCAATCACACATCGTATCATCCCAGGAACTTGGAGGGCAGCTGGAGAAATCGCTGAAATGCCACCAACAAATAGAGGGCATTCTATGACTGAAGCAGCCAAGAATCAACGGCAGTACTTGGTGGACTTTGTCAATTCAGACGAAGGAAGAGTGCCATGGCAAGATGACATGGTATAAAGATTCCACAAAACAACCCCGGCCTTTTTCAAGGCCACCAAATCCTCCCAAAAGAGCAGACCATGTACACTTCTTGTGTAATAAAAAAAAAAGTTCCTGTCTGACCCACACAAAATATTTTATTGGTTCAGAAGTGCCGTAGTTGTTGGTTGTTCAGAAATGCCGTATTTTTTATTTTTTTTTGGTTTAATAAAGTTTTCATATATTTCCTTATAGGAAACAAAGTTGCAATTAACTTGTGTGGTGGTGTCAGGGTTACTAATATTTAGCAAAGAAGATTTTTTTTGTTCAGAAGTGCCGTAGTTGTTTCTTGTTCAGAAGTGCCGTACTTTTTTTTTTTGTTCAGAAGTGCCGTATTTTTTCTCTTGTTCAGAAGTGCCGTAGTTGTTTCTTGTTCAGAAGTGCCGTACTTTCATTATTTTCATTGCAGTATAATAGAAAAATCTACGGCAGTTCTGAAGCAAAAAAAATAATACGGCACTTCTGAACAAGACACAACTACGGCACTTCTGAACAAAAAAAAAGTACGGCACTTCTGAACAAGAAAAAACTACGGCAGTTCTGAACCAAAAAAAGTATGTCTTCTTTGATCAAAATTATTAACCCTGACACAATCACACTTAAGTTAGTAGCAATTTTGTTTGCTAAAGAAATATAAAAACTTAGGTAAAGTGTGATAATAAGCAATTTACTGAAAAGTAGTTAAAGTGTAAATAAAGAAATATTACAAAAAAATGGACCAATATTTGTGCTCTAATGAAAAGGAAATATGAACAAGTTACTTGATGTGAAGAAATTGATTTTGGACTAAAATATTATACTTTCATGGACAAAGATAGAGAAAAGTTTGGAGGGTTTTGGAACTTTTTTTTTGATTGATTGTTTATACACAGATATGTGTACAAGGCGTGCTCTTTTGGGAGGATTTGGTGGCCTTGAAAAAGGCCGGGGATGGTTTTAAAACTGTTGTCTTCAAACATTCAAAAACTGGCTTATGTTCAAAGCAGGAGTTGAAGTGGTGGGAATCTCGGATATCATGGATGGAGGTCCGGAAGGAGGCATTGCTGAGGTTCCCGCTGGCCAATTCTTTTCTGGACTTATCATTGGTGGGAAGTGCACCTGATGCTGGGACCCAGAAGGAGGATAGAACTGGTGCTGCTGCTGGTGCTGCTGCTGGTGCTGCTGGTGCTGCTGCTGGTGCTGCTGCTGGTGCTGCTGCTGCTGGTGCTGCTGCTGGTGCTGCTGCTGGTGATGCTGCTGGTGATGCTGCTGGTGATGCTGCTGGTGCTGCATGAATTGCTGAGGTTGATGCTGGGGTTGATGCTGCAGCTGGAACCTGGCTCTAATGGCATTCGCTTTGAGCTGCATGAATGTGGGGATCAGGTTGCTGTGCAGGTCTTCAAATGCTTCATCATCCATGGACAGGCATTCCATGACAATGAACTCCCCCATCGCACGGATTCGCCTCTCCTTCAAATCCTTTGGAGGAACGACCATTTGCTGCATAGTCTGCTGGATGACTCCAGTAGACTGTCTGGCAATGTTCACAAGATTTTCTATGCCAGATTGCGGTGGCATGGACCTTTTCCTTTTCTTGTATGGACCACCCTTCGTCTGCCGGACAGGAGGGATATCCATAGAAATGTCCGGATCAGAAATTTCCTGGGGCCCGGAATCATCAGCTGGAGTAGAGCTCCCTTCTTCTTCCTCGAGATTTTTAAGTGTCTCCCGTGTCTTGACAATTTTCTTCTGAAGGCCAGTGTTCCCCCGGCGACTTGGAATGCGTGTTATGTGGTCCACAAGGAATCCAAAATTCGTTATGATCCACAACTCCTTCTCTGTGGGGTTCTTCTTCGCAGTTCCAGATGGTCCCTGCCGCACTAGTTTCCCTGCGACAGTCCGCATGGATTCCATCCAGGTCTTCAATTGGAATCCAGTGCAGGGGACACTCAGTTTCCTTGCCATCTCATTGATGAGGGCCATTTTCTTGCCTGAATCCTTGTAGGATTTCAAGGTCCGGTCATAAAAAATGGGATGGTCTCTAAACCAGTCAGCGATATCCTGCTCATCAGTGGCTGGCAGGAACAACTTTTCCTGTTTTTTCCTGGCAACATAGGAAAGTGTAGCAGGCACTTCGGACGTAGCAGGTGAAGTAGCAGGCGAGGGAGCAGGCGAAGGAACAGGCGAAGAAGCAGGCGAAGGAGCAGGCGAAGGAACAGGCGAAGGAGCAGGCGAAGGAGCAGGCGAAGGAGCAGGTGCAGGCGAAGAAGTAGCAGGTGCTGCAGCAGACGCAGGAGTAGCAACCTGGGGCTCATCATTACTACTGCCAGCATCTGATGACGTTCTTGTTGGCACTGGCAGACGCGTCTTGGCAGTCCTCTTGGCAGGAGATCTTGCAGCAGCAGTCCTCTTGGCAGGAGATCTTGCAGCAGCATTAGTCCTCTTGGCAGGAGATCTTGCAGCAGCAGCAGTCTTCTTGCCAGGAGATCTTTTGGCAGCAGCAGTCTTCTTGACAGGAGATCTTGCAGCAGACTTCTTCATTTTCTTCACAGGAAGAGCACTCTTCTGCGATGTCTTTGTCGGGTTTTCAGAGTCATCAGAAGATCCAGCAGATAGTTCTGTGTCCACTGCAGGCCTTTTGGCGAACCTGGTCTTTTTCATCGGCATGATAAAAAATTTCTGGAGCGGTCTTTTGGTCTTCTATGTGTGTTAGCAAAATGCTGAATGATCCCCTGATCACTGGTCAATCTTTATATACTACCTAGAGAGCGTACCCCGCTGTGATGACATAACAAACCCAGATACCATTGCATCATTTGCAGTTAGTCCAAGCGCGTTGGATCTACATCATTCACTGGTTAAACCCACGGAGTGACACTTTAAACCCCCTCGACTGAATTCTGGCACTCCTACAACTTGGCGAATTACTCCTACAACTCGGCGAATTACTCCTACAATTCGGCGAATTACTCCTACAATTTGGCGAATTACTCCTCGCACTCCTGAACATCCAGTCGAGTGTAATACGAGTGAAATTAGCGCCGAGTAACTCGGCGAGTTAGAGGAGTTACTCGGCGAGTTAGAGGAGTTACTCGCCGAGTGACTCCTGGTACTCGGCGAGACATGACCAAGATTTTGAAACTCCTGAAAATCCGCCGAGTGTGCCGTGCAGCGCGGCATACTCGGGATACTCGGCATACTCGGCTCCAAATCTCACGAGTTTGCTACGAGACACAGGAGTTTCTCGCCGAACATCTCTCGAGTGCGAGGAGTAATCGCAGAGTTTAGTACGAGTTGGGCCCGAGAGGCGTGTTACGTAATACTACGAGTTGACTACGAGAAACTCGGCTATGTGGGAACGGGGCTTAAGTTTCCTTATTTCCATAGCTTTCAGCAAAAAGTTAGCCAATCGTACCTGATATTCGTTATTAATAAGCACACATTTTTCAAAATCATCATACTCATAACTGATGTAATGCACTTATTAACCCTTTTTGTTTAGCAATCATTCATAACAGCTGAATGAATAACAAAAGCCACTAAATTATTTGTCTTGATTGCCATTCACTCATTTTTCTTATCTTGCATGACAAGCAATAGAAATGTTACACTTTTAATATTTTGTGGAAACAAAACAACTGGTGAAGTTAAAAAAAAAAGACACGTCTACAAGAACACGTTGCATGAGAATAATGCAAATTTGTATAATCTATAACAACTGATTGTGCAAGGTCAAGTGCAAAAATAGTTGCATGAGACATGCAGTAATTATTTGAGTTCACAGGATCTTTCCATTTGCATTATCAGTAACGCTGGTTATAAATCTGAAAACCATTAATAATTTTATGGCATTTGACAAATTGCCCTCAATAATCAAAACAGCTGGGCAGTGGTGAAAGCGCAGGTCTGTATCCTCTATAACTATGGTGAATCAGTAGATATATAGATGGACATGGAAAGTGTAGCACTCTAAGGCAAGTTCTTGCCAATACCGAGGGTTGATTGATGAGGTGAGAGAGAGGAGGAGTCCACCCATGTTACACATTTACCCCATGGGTGTGATTTTTTACTTGCCTCAGCATAGACACTGAGTACAAGGGACTGCCAATTTAACGTCTCATCCGAACGACATCCAGCAGGGATGTTACTCATGAAGGGTACCAGGCTTGGGATTGAACCCAGGTCCTTCAAAGGGGCAGGCGAGCAACTTACCACTAGACCACCCAGCTGGTAGATGTTGTATGACGTTTTAACCCAGAAGGGGTGGTTGGGTGGTTTTAATTTTATGTCCTGTATTTCTGCACCTGATGGGCTAATTAGGATGGGCAGGAATCATAGCAATGAGATGAAGGATAACACAGCCATCCAACATAGGTTTAACCGGGAATTGAACCTGGGACCCAGTTGTTGGAAGCCCAATGAGCTACCACTGAGCTAGGCCCCCACCCTAAACCCAGAAGGGTCATTATACGTCTGATGGTCCAAGGTTTAATTCTAAAATCAGATTATGAGTGGGCTAAACGGCCGAGTTTTACTATACAGGCATTACCAAACGTTTTTGCACACTTCCTATAGATCTTTCGATTGTTAGCGTTTATATAACCCTTGGTCGCAAATAAGGCCCAGGGTATTGTGATGGCCTGCACATCTCAGATCTGCCAGTTTGTTCCTCCCTTTTGTCTCTCTGTCTGTCTTACTTATAAATATGTTACTACAGGTCTATTTATGCTAAACTCAAGGAACTACAGGTAATACACCTCAGAGGAAGACCTTGAGTGAGTTCAGGAATGGATGACTTTGACCTTTGTTTTAGGTCACAAGGGCCAAAAGTCATCCAGAACCTTGTGGCGCTTCACTCTACTCCTGCCAGCAAAATTTGCAGAAAACGAGGCTCTTCCCCCTGACCGACCATCCGTCACTTTATTTTATATTGGCATGACTATTATGCAAATGTATTTAAAGAAAAATAATTCAAGAAATATGGTCATAAATTTAGGTCCGTTTTACTGCACTTTTTCCAAAAGTGCAAACAGTAAACAACCAGACCAAAATATTTAAAAGTCCCTTGTAAAAGTGTCTGAAAACTTTTGACCATGGGTAATAAGCCCATCGCTGTTAGTATTGAATTGAAAATGATTTATTTGGCAATTATACAAGAATACAGCATAATATTTTGTTATTTTTTTGGCATGATAAATTTAAAATTATTACCTATTCTATTAGTGTTAAATTTGCCAGGAGACCCCGAAGAACCTCAGTGGGTTGTGTTAGGGGCCACCTTAAATTGATGCAATATTAATATTATAATGCTAAAAAAAAAAAATATATATATATAGTTAGTTATGATAAAGTAATAATATAATCATATATATTCCAGAGACCAAAATCACACAGAAAACCACTTAAACATTACAAAGGAAGAATAAAATTAATAACTCAAAGATCTGGTTTTTGTACAAACAAACATGGCATTCTTTACTCAATTTGCTACATGTCCAACAAATGACTCCGACATGCTTTGCTGAGTTTTTTCTTCTTCCTCTGCATGGCCAAATGTGCCACATGCGTTTTCCATGCATTTGGATAAACGCATGGTTTTTGCCTCATTATAATTAGTTAAAAACCATGCGTTTTCCATGCGGTTATCCTTCTCATGGAAAACGCATGCGGCACATTTGGCCATGTAGATGATTTGTGTTGTTGATTCATCGAGTTGTGAATCATTTGTACATGTCATAGTCTCGCTGTCAGTCGGCACATCTGCCGTGCTGTTGAGTAGATCGGCCTGTCAGGCTGTCGGTTGCATGGATTGGCCTTCACATCATTCCAGTTTGCCTCCAGCTGTTTAGATGGCCCTTTCATTATTCTTACTCAAAAGTTTTCAAAATTATATATTATAAAAACGTTTATATATATTATACAAAAGTTGCAGGCATTTGATGGATTTCCCTTTTCAGCTTTCATACATTTGGCCTTTCTACCAGTGAATGATGAAAATTTGATTTGTGATTCCAAAAATCCTATACCACTCAATGAGAACGAAAAACCCTCTGGCCTTGAGGTCCCAAGATCTCTCTTAAATGATGGCAGGGTGAACCAAGAACTCATTTACTTAAAGGAGATATACATACGCACTTTGAATTTGTTCATACAAATGTATATATACTGGTAACTAGATGGACATCCTGAAGACACAGACGTAATGATGGACAGATAACTATTGGAGTCCACACCACTTGGCATATTCAGATGAAATTACAGAGGCTTCAGTAATATTGATAGAATTTTGGTGCAACTAGACCTAATTCTTATTGACTTCCATCTTGAAAAAATCTCGAATAACATACCCAGGGTACTTTGACATGGTTACCAAGAGCTGGGTCAGTAACTAGGTTCCTGGAATATTTGAAGCCACTATGAATTTGGTAATAATTTGAGGGAGTTATATAGCAGCATATATTGGAACCAATCTCTTCGGCAGCCAAATAGCCATTGAAATCAATGCTCATATACATTTCAGATGGATATAAATGTTATTCTGTATAACATATATTGGCTTCAAGAGTATTTTATATTTTGTTATGTTCCAGTGATACTGCACTAAAATTCAGTCAGTATAGTACAGATAAAACAATGATATTACAGGTGGATTCCGTTCAAAATTATATACTATTTCATTTTTACTAACTTAATCTATTATTATAACCTAATTAGTAACATGTGTGATGTGTATTCAAAGCGCAGAAATATGAATTTTCATATGCCACCAGTGACATATAGGCCTGTTAGTCCTGGCAATGTAAATCTCCGCATGCCAGTAAAACAACAAGTTGTTGTTGTTGTTTTAGCTTGACAATTACTTGTGAGACACGTGTTAAAAAATAACTGCATTAATTAGGTTAATCAACCGATTATGCTGGGAAAAAAGTGCTGTTATATTAAATTATTTATTATAATAAAGTGTTTGTAATACGATCACACAGAGTGAATGAACACATGCATGGCTTACATCTTAATTCAAACAGATGAAGATATAAACATAAATAGAACTGGGAAGTGCTTCAGTAAATCTCATTGTACAACAACCATTCCTAAACTCCTTTGTACACAAGGGACAAGCCCCTCAGCCATCATTACTTACGATAAGGCACAAATTATTGAAAAAGAGACCCTGCCCTACAGAATATTAGATTCACCCCGAAAGAGTCAATAGCCAATCTCCAAATTAGCGGGAATGAATGCAACACTTAGATGCACCCCTAGGCGAAACAAGAACGGTATAGAGGTTACTTGAAGGTTGGTTGATTTTATGTCAATTTGGAGTGATTGTTATTGATCTCAGGTGATTTAATTTATGAAAACGTGTAATGATAGGATGACATAAGTGTTACAAGATGAAAAAAACTGTGAGCTTACACAATACTTAGCATCATTGTTTGCTTGGATCACGGAGCTTATGACTCCATGCTTGAATTAAGTTACCACTGACTAAGCAAACTTAAGGATTATGGCTGTAAATTTCAAGCAAAATGTCTGGATAAATGTAGCAGAATTCTTTATTTGTTATGTAACATTGTTTTTTGGGATTGCTTAGTAAACATTTATTCCAAAATAGATAGAATTTTTACTACTGCTCCTAGTATAGTGTACGTGTGCCTTATGAAAAAAGTAGCACATTGTACAATCCAAATTACCAGTGACCCGGTATCTTACTCATCATCATCTACAATCTGTGACCTTAGCTGTTGTTTATGGTAAAAGCAAAGTTGTTCAAAGTCAAAAACCTCATACACCCATACAGACCCACCCTCTAGCATCACCCCCCCCCCCTTGCTTGCAATATTACCCTGCACCCTCCATTGTCTGCCTATCTTTTGGCTTTTACCCCTGACATCCATTTTCTGATTGCCATGAAATATGTGCAGTTATCTGGAGGCCACTTGTGCCTGAGATCTTATCAACAGACTAAGTCTCGTCCGGGATGGGATATTGCGATAACTGGACGAGATCTGACACCGATATTTTCCACAAATTGTATCAAGAGAGGAAAGGGCTGCAGCTGCAGGAAAATTATTCAAGGCCTATAAAACCCTGAGCCTGAGGGTAAAAGAATGTCACTCTCAGATATGGGAGAAATTGAGAGTTCACCCAATACAATGGACCAATTGCCTCATGGGCCTATTTTGCTAGTTGGTCATATTGCCCAATATTGGGCTTGTTTGTTGTGTCTGTTATACGAGGACATGGCAGCATAGCCTTGTCTACATTACCTGTCATGGGTATATTGCTGGGGTCCCTTTATTTATTTGATTTTGAGATTACATTGAGTGGTCTGAAAATAAACTATAAAAGTAAATTTTTCCCCTGAGGCTATGGAAATTCAGGCATTTTTGCTAATTTTAACATGTTTTAACAAAACTTTTCATATATGCATAATCTATATTCTCCAAAAATATAATGAGGGTGAGGGCCTCGCTCAGTGGTAGCGCGCTGGGCTTCCAACCACGGGTCCCGGGTTAACTTCCCGGTTGAGCCTATGTTGGATGGCTGTTTCCTCCTTCGTCTCATTGCCATGGTCCCTGCCTGTCCTAATTAGCCCATCAAGTGCCGAAATACAGGACATAAAGCCCTAATCCACCCACCCACTCCAAAAATATAATGAAGAAGTAATATAATGTTGCTCGTAGGCAGGGTAGTTCATATTGTTACAGTGATATACCATACATAAAAAAAAATTTAACTATATTTCGAAGATGCCTTTCCAAAACAAGTACTTCAATTTTTGTTGATCTGAAAGCAAGCCTCACCCCATGGTTTCGTCACCATTTACCTATTTAGCTGAATTGTTCTTATCATATTACCAGTGTTCTTGATCTTAGAGAATAAGTTGAACAGCGAGAACTTGTGAACCGTTCTATAATTAAACGTTTAATACGTTGAGCTGTCAGCTGTTTTTGCAGCTGTTTTTGTTATTTCTCAATGAAAGTTATCGTAACAGTTTATGTCTTTCTTTTTTTTTACATTACCTTATCAGATACAATGGGAAAATAACACTGTTTCAACAACAGCAAAAGAAAGTAGGGCAAGGAATGTATTTTAGCCTGAACTTATAAAAATAATTTATACATATCATACATATTTCGAAGACCAAAGTTCTTTCACAATGCGTATGCTTGGGCTTGCGTAAAATGATTTTCTTTATGAGTTTTGGATAATATCACAAAAGGTTTGGTGATCAGAAGTCATATTTGTAATTGTCAATACAGCACCTATTTCTATATCTCATAGACATTTCATAATGCAGATTATAATTGATAAACATATTTAAATCATATTTTCTAAAAGTGCAGTATCATGTGTAAAGTTCAGTTGACAAAAGTAGCCTACATTCACATTTCAGCATTTCGAACAATATCAAGGAATGAATTAATTGAAATTATTCGGGAAATAAGACCAGCTAATTTTCCGCTCAAATTCAATTTCCAGAGCAACCCATACGGTAATTTAATCAGTTAAACGCTCCTGCCCAAAGTTTAACCAGTTTGCTGTTTAATCAACTTTAACAATTTGAAAATGCACAAGTGTTTCTCTGTGTAACTTCCTTTGACACAATAACAACGTTTACGTATTGAACAGAAACCTTCCAAATTTCCCTCTGAAAGCATTCCGCTGAGGAAGTCTGTCTATCCAATATGGCTGCTGGCTGTGACGTCATCAAGGTCATATGACATCACGTGACTGGTGGAAGATGCCTTACAAGATTGTCCGCTAATGATAGCCGGCTTGTTTGGGTTCTCATAGGATTAGCTCTGTAGAATACCTATGAGTGCTTGCAGGGTGACAACAGTGAGTTTGGCTGGGAGAGACTTCCAGAAATATATTTGTAGCAAGAAGGAAGACTTCAAAATAGAAAGACCTTCAGGACAAATCTCAAATTGGATGAGACAGTTGTGAATGAGAATGTCATATGGTTGAAACCTAGGAAGACTGAGCCACGGGGAAGAAAAACGTTTCTGCACACCCAATAAATAAGTAGTAGTTATATCCAGAATAGGAGGGAGTTAACTGACATTTTTGTTGGTTATATCCTGAGGTCGAAGGCTGGGGGATATAAGCAAACAAATGTTAGTTAACTCCCGACTATGAGGGATATAGCTAACTTATACTCCATTAGGCATATTTTACTAATTTGTTTGATTGTTTGTTTTTGTTTGATTGTTTTGTTTTTACTGCCTTCATTACGCATAGCAGTTCAGTTTGCACTCAGGTGGGAGTTAACTAACTTTTTCGTTGGTTATATCCGGCAAGGGAACAATAGAAAAGGTCACGTGGTGGAGTATAAGTCAGATTTTGGTTAAATAAATTTATGTTTTTGTCAGCCTTAGCATGGAAATTTTTCCAGTGCAGTTTGAACTGCCTACATTTAACAGTGTACAAAAACTTATTTCGACGTTACAAGACTTAGATTTCCTCAGAAGAAAAATACCATAATAATAGAAAAAAGACATATTTTGTAAATTATTAAAGATTTGCTGTTGAGGGAGCTCCCCAAGGACAATCCACAGCTGCAGATAGTCACATAGTGTAATAAGACATTTCTCTGATGAAATGGAGTCACTGCGAATGCCAAATACATTAAAGTTAATGAACTAATTTCACAATGAAGTCACTCACATTACATATTGGCGTTTGTCAGCTCCTTCATTACTGTTGGATTTCATCTTGCTCAAGTATGGAAGAAATCATGGCATATGTTGCCATGGAATTATCCTGGTAACTAGGTAACTTATTGTATATGAATATGCTGTTGGCAGGCATAATTAGAAGTCTGCCAAGCAATAAGAAATATCACTGAGAGGGAAAGAAAGAAACTGATAGGTGTGGAATAGTTGTCAGATATGTTGGTGCATCCAGATATCATGTCAGGTTGGCCCAATGTTGGCCCAATGCTTGCGAGCTGTAAAGCCAAGGCGAAATGTTATCTGGCCAATTGCCAAGAAGTTGGCTAACATTTCGCCTGACATTTGTTTCGTTACTTATATTTTGGATAGAGAATACACTTACATAGTAGGAGTTATTCACTCTAGGAATCTGTGTCTGGACTGATGCAAGTAAAGGAGCCCACCTTTAAGGTTTTGGTGGTAACACTTTGTCACATGTCGATCGGTGGTAATATGTAATCTCATGAAATAAAAAATATAAATATCTCAAATTATATTTAGATTTGAAGAATATTTGAAGCAATTCAGAATAGCTTGAATCAGGTGAATCAGCCTGATATATTTTGAAAAATTTGATAAAAGGGCCCTTTGCATTTCTTTTCAACACTACAAGAGATTCTTTGTACATATGTGTTTTTTTTTTGTGTTTTAATGCTTGACTTAATTGACCAAATTGGACTATGGTCAATTGCTACTGGAAAGTGTTGATAGATGTAATCATGTAAACATGTTTTATTGTTTATAATTAGATTGCATTACTAATTATTACTAATTGTGATAAATTACCTATGTTGATATATTGCCACAAATTGATCAGTAAGATAAATTGATATCGTACTTGTTGAAATGTACGTATACTGTCATTCAATAACACAATGTTATAAGGATTAAACTGACGGTACTAAACACACTCAGAATCCATACAAAAGGCATTGTAAAACTTTTGATTTGAAAGCCAGAAAACAAAGGAAAAATCATGCAATTTCTTATCCATTATTAATTTGTATTATGTAGGAGTGA
This sequence comes from Alitta virens, assembly GCA_932294295.1. NCBI lineage: Eukaryota > Metazoa > Annelida > Polychaeta > Phyllodocida > Nereididae > Alitta > Alitta virens. The sequence continues at coordinate 20,287,560 of OW028581.1, forward strand.
AAGCATAGCAAGCATGGAAAGCTTAGCATAACATATAAAAACAAGGTTAAATGGATTTGTGTTACAAAATATGCCATAACAATTCGTGGATTGATGAAAAATCCAAATCAAATAGAATTATAATATGCAGCCCAATGCAGTGGAGCTTCACCATTGAGACATACACTTGTAGTACATCACTGGTTGTGCTTAATTTTCAATGATCAAAAGAGTCATTAAAATGATCATCCTTGAAAAGAAGTGAAATAGAATGGCAATAATATTGATTGGTCAAAAATTCTGCAGCCGCTTCTTGATTGTTGTGGTCTAAATTAATAATGTAGTGAGGTTGTGCTGTAATTTAAAATGGGAACATACCTTCATAGCATGTCAGAGAGAGCCAACATTGAACTGACAAGTGCCGATGCAAGGCTAATGTTGAGTCGTTGGTGATAACTCGAGGCCAACATTGAGCTAACGTTATATGTTATCAGTGCACATTCATACAATTCAAAGGCTAAATCTGAGCTTAAAGTAAGGTTTTACTGTACATCCTCCATGCCATGACAAACCAGAGCATTCCAACAGCCAAGGTGACATGGAGTTAAACAGGGCGCCCCTTCATCTCCTGTTCTTTTGTTAGGCTGTCAGCTTTGAAGTTGATGACATCTGCAGTGCTATGCGGAAATTAGCCATTCATTGAGTGCCTTTTGCAGAAACAATCAGGAAAAACCTTTTCAAAGGTCTTTTGTCCAACACAATAGAACGTGTAATTACAGATTTGCCTGAAGCCCCAGGTATTTCCCTTTAATTCATGTAGTGATTAGGAGAATTTGAAGTTGACAGGTTAACAGATTGGCCTTAACAGATCTCCACTGACTCCCAAGGCTTAATGCAGTTCAGTGTGAATCTGATGTAAGACTTAAAACCTTGGATTCCATCCTTTAGAAAACTGGGATTAATGGGGTGCTGGAGTTTTAGAGCAATATTTAATGTTCATAATACAATCTGTCCTGTGAAAATAAGGCATGTGCTTTCAGTAATGCAGAAAAGAACCGTTGGAAGGTTACATTAATAGTAGGCGAAAGGAATTATAATTTATTGGTGGAAGTAAACACTGCAACAATAGATAACAAGGATAAATACTTGTGTTACAACAACCATTAAGAATAAGCATCATAAAACAACTTGGTGACACATATGACAAACGCCCGTGAGTCGTACATATTATGGAAAAACCCATTATGAATAATTATTATATACAAATGCTTGTCATGTTGCTTTTACTTGTAATACTTGTGGACATCTGTCAAGTCTCATCACACCCAGGTGTAAGCCTTGCTGATTAATGCAGGCAGATGGGTCATCACCAGATTGCTGTAGCATTGTGAAGGAGTTACTCAAGGTGCCATCTTATGACTATATCTACTAAAGCTGCTTGGCCCAAGCCTCTGCTAAGGCCATGTCACTAATTGGACCACCAATCCCTAATTGAGCCCAAGTTCCACTGGTCTAGCTCTGAGGATTTCTCCCAATTCATTGCCATTTCCTAGGTCATCCTCTCCAGCCAGCTGTGCTCTCACTGGATACTCTCACTGGATGGGTTGAAGCTCTCACTGGCATTCTCACTGGAATTCTCTCATATGAGGTCCAAAGAATTTGAGTCTGAATTGCTAGCAGCTGGATAGATCAGATCTACAGATACATATCTCAGTTTATTATTCCCTGAATAATGGTTTGCAATTAGTTAACATGCATGTAAATATCTGAGTCATTGAAATTTTTTTTTTTGGGTGCAAACTTTGTAAGAGCAATGTTAACATGTGATTGAGATTATAACCCGAAACAAACTGGCTTTAGATGAGAGTTGGTCTTAATTGTGAGGTGGTCCTAAACGAATTTAAAGCAGGTGTTAAGTTGAACCCACTATGTTGAAACTTTCAGCAGCCTTGGAACACGTCGTGAGCCTGATGTTCACATGAGACGTTTGGTTCGTCACAATCGTGGTGCTGTGTCTGCTGTGTCCTCTTTGTCCATGCACTCTTTTCATATGGCAGCCATGTTGGCATTTTTGCCTCATTGACCTCTCTTTGTACTCAGATATAGTATTGTGACGTCATCAGTAGACAATGGCCATGGTGAGGTCCAAGAGTGCAAGAACAATGGAGAAGTAATGATGTCATAATATATGAGGTAATCAAAATGAGGTCAATTAGGTAAAAATGCCAACATGGCTGCTGCGCAAAAAGGGTGTATGATATAGGACAAGTAAATGACCCCTTTTGTGGGTAAATACGTAACTGGGTGTGAAATCCAAGCCTATATATATTATAATCATCTCATCATTACGTCTTCGGCTAGTAATTTTAAGCTGACTTAGCTTCAGACCTGGTCCAGTGGCATGGAGACAATTCCATAATTCTGTTGTCGAAGCGCTTGTTAGTTGGTTATTAATAGCAGCTTTCCTTGTTGGCTGGAATTACTCCTTTATCACCATAACACACATTGCTAATTGTTGATAAAGAGGTAAAACACAATCCCTTAAGGGCAACAGGCAAAAAACTTGTAAACGATGTCATTTAACAGTGTATTTAAGAGGAGCAAATGAGTTTGATGGAAGTCAGAATGAACCCCCTGAAGACAGGGAGTTAATTTTACCCCACGTGAGCAGAGGACCCCCGAGGGGGCACAGAATTCAGGCTGATGAGAGAGATGAACAGCAAGGCTGGGAATTAGGAGACGGTCCCCTAAGACTTCTGCTTTGGATCCAGTGGCGGAGACAGGTTGATGGTGCTGGTGGAAGGTCAGATGTGGAGTGATGACTGTATGTGTGTGTTTGGCTGTGTCTTTCAGTCATGGTATGTATAAATCGTATGTTATATATGTGGACTTGATTCGTATTTCCTTTTATATGAATGTCTGTTTCTTAAAATTTTTTGGCTGTGGCCACCAGTTATATTTGTAGCTTTTGTCCATACATTGGCTATAACCTTGAATGACGTATTGTTGCCTTCTTTTTATGGTGACCCCGACCATTCCGTGGTATGTAGTATTTCATTATGGTAGCCTCGAGTGATGTTAAATATTTATAACTTCTGCTCAAGCATTGAGACGTATCTGGTGCTGTTTGTTTTGCATTTATGAAACAATTACTGGGCTTTTGTGTACCAATAATCAAACTGTATATATTCTTTGCTACTGACTGCTATCGTTCGATATTCTCGTGTGAGTCACTAAATATTTCTTGCTGTTTTTCTTGGCCAAAAATCAACACATCTACCCTCACAAATGAGCTCTGCCCCCGGTTTTAACAGGCAATAAGGCACTCTCTACCTGGAAAGCCATGTGTGCAGAGGCAAATTGGTGCAGGCAGATAGCTACTGGCCACAAATGTGTGCAGGTTGATAGGATATGTGGGAGATCTCTGGCTGAGACTCCAAAATCTATGTCATTAAAAAAGTGTCTGGGGAATTGAAATAAGTTAGCCAGAAGTGGGGAAGTGAAGAATATTTGGAAGTGAATGTTTGCACAAGAAGTCAAGCAGAGAGCATAAACCGTTTGTAGCTGACTGGATTGACTGTTTGACTGACTGGCTGATTAATTGAGTGAGTGAGTGAGTAAGTGAGTGAGTAAGTAAGTGAGTGAGTAGGTGAGTGAGTGATCGTTCTAGAGAATACCGTATATGATTTATATCTTGAAAACCCAGATAGCATTACAGGTCCCTAAGCATGAATCTCCTCGGTTTTCAAATATATATTTAGTTTTATTTTGCATAGTGTTTTTACTGATTGGATACATCCCGAATAAATAGTCTAATAAGTCTGATCGCTTGATTGAATGATTGTTTGGTTAATTGGTTGTTTGATTGATTGACTAATTGAATACTTTACAGCTTAGGGCATTCACAATCAATCTACTTATGCAATATAAAATCGTTCCAGCCTCCAGACTCGGTTACAACTGATACACGCGACTTACTATTTGATTGGCTATAACAGACCTGTCAGAATAGAGTTGAATTATGCATTTGCCCTGAGAGACCCGTTTTCAATAGATGAATTGTCATGAGGCCGGTTTGGGTAGAAAACAAATATAGTCCTGGTTAAAGGGCAGGAATACTCAATCCACGCCGGACTAATTTATCGCCAATTAGTTCCTAATTAAAATTTCATCCTGGGAGATTCGGGAAAAGATTAACTGGGAATCAAAGGCAAATTCGCGCCAAAATAATGAAGCGGAGGCGATCAGACAGATAGCTACAATTGGGGGCCAAATTAACTATCGATTGATCCTGGCTCATGGACTCCACAGGGCTGTGCTACTGTCGACAGTCTCAAATGGCAGTTGGTGGTGTACCTACAGGGTGAAATGGCAATTTAGGTTTGTTGTGGCAAGTCAATGCTATTGAATGATATTTACGATTAAACAAGTCTGCTTTGTTACTAGAACTTAAATGTGCTACGGTTTTCTTAAACAAAACAGGTTCCAAAATTGTTGAAATATCGAAGTAATGGTAAGTCTGACGATCTCATGGTCTAATTGGACTGACAGACTGACAGACTGACAGACTGCTAGCTAGACAGCCAGAAAGCTAGACTGACGGACTAACTGAATAATGACTTACTGACTGACTTAATGACTAACTTTCTAAAGATACGTACATCCAATATGACTTCCCTTCAGTGTCAGATTCTTTAGCTACAGTGTTAACAGTGTAAGCAGTGCAAACAATGGCAACTGTTCACAGATTGTTTGTGACATCACACACGGAACCGACAGAGCATCGCGAGACGACAAGTGAGAGACAATTATCTAGAGTGTTCGGTCATGTCCAGTCCTGCCACAGGGTCAAAAGTGCCTTAAACAGTTTAGCATCTGGTGCATACAAACCTCACTGTTTTCTCATTGTGAGAGGCTGTGTTTTGACTGTTTAAATGCAATTGTGTCTCAGACTTGGCTCAGGTCACTTTGCATTTATTAAAGTCAACGATAAAAAATATACCAGGTGTTTATTAAACAAATAATGAATAAGAATTCTACATTGAGGTCCACAATGTATTCAAAATTAAAAATCACAAGCAAACTCCAGGTTGGATAGCATTAACATGAGCAATGAGATAAATTCAAAGTCAATTTTAGAACAATTTTGAGAACACTTTGCATAAACCAGTACTGGGACTGCAATTTATAAAGTTGAAACTACAACTGGTTCAACACTGAGCCGAATCATCCATGTAATATTTCTAAGTCTTCTGTATTTTCTACATTGGCTGTCTTACAAAGATGATGTAAAAATGGACCGGATATTGCAGAATGTTGGCACTTCCTGTGTCACAGGAGAGGGTCACCGCAAAAAGTCTTTAGTCAACATTGCGGCCATTTTAAGACCCACCTCACAACCCAGGTTAATTAGGTCACGGCGAAGGTCATTCACTGTATACTCCAAAGTCACATGTCAAAGGTCATGGCCTCCTTTGTTGGACAGCATTAAGTGACTTTGCATTTAGGAACAGCATAAAGTGCTCCCTTGTCAGCAAGATTTCTTGTACAATCAAAGCTTGGAAGCTGGTTTTTGTGGACCTAAATATATGGGTATTCCCCTCAAATAACAGTACTGTTCTATATATAGATGCTAAATTTAAGAGAGGCTTTTACATGGCACATCCAGATAGCTTTCCAAATTGGGCCAACATCTTTTCAATTGGTCATCTTCGGAACGACATCTTATCAACATCAGTGACGTTGTGCCAATGTAGATCCGATCTTGCATATTATCTGGGTATGACTGGGCACTATATCATTGTTTTGACGGGGAGTTTCATGACTTACATTGAATTTAGGGGCCCCTGGTGGATATCTTGCCTGATTTTGCAAGGGGTCCTGAAAGGATTAGCAAAATGTGTAGTTCTTAGTGAAGTCTTATGCTTAGTCCATTAAAAATAAAAATAAAGGTTTCATGAATTATAGGTGGTGTTGGTGGTTCGTCCTGTATTTCTGCACCTGTTGGGCTAATTATGACAGGCAGGGTACGTGGCAATGAGATGATGGATGAAACAGTCATTCAACTTAGGTTCAACTGGGAATAGAACCCAGGACCCAGTGGTTGGAAGCCCAATGTGCTATTTTCCTATAATTTATAGGGGTAGAGGCCTAGCTCAATAGTAAATATACAGTTGCATATTTATAACAAAAAATAGTAATTCAATGAATAACTGTCAAACATGTACTGTCGAGTGTAGAAGAATATATTTATTGTGTAATGGCTAGAAGTTTTGACAAATCGCATATCTTCTTAAAGAGATCTTTCTTGTTATACAGAGATAGACAGGTACTTACGTACTGCTCTGGCAACAAGCTAAATTGTACAATTGCTGAAATACAAATTGCATAACAAGAATCCAATCAAATTAACTCCTTGCAAGTTCATGTTTAGAAAGTTTGGATGTACATAATGGAACATAATGAATAAAAATAAGACCGAACTCAGTTGAGCAAGTTTAGATACCTACTGAGCTATACTGTGCTTCAAGTCACTTTTATATCCGACAACCATGTTGCGCCACTGAATATTTTCTCACAGTAATCAAGTATTAAACGTGTTATCAGTTGATTAATGATATTTCTCAGGGAAATTGTATTATTTTGGACATTATTATACACCTGGCATAGATTTCTTGATATGATATTTAATGAAAAAAAGTATTTACATATTATCATGTGTCCAGTACGACATAAATTGTGGTGGCCTATGTGCCATATTTGACCAAATTGATGGCAGATACGTTAATGATAAGATCCTACAAGATTCGATATTCAAAACATTGTTATTCCTGTGACTTGCTGACTTGACATGGAACAGCAAATTGAGCTGAAATTATTCATATTTCCATATCATAAAGAATTAATATGAAGTGGAAATTAGTAGGCCTAATTTAGATCTTTAATCAACTGTCACTTCTCACGCCTTTACATTCCATTTTCCCAAAATCATTTCATTTTATCAGTTTGATCAGAAAGGTTGGTGCCCCCAATTATTCATAATGTAAAATTTCCACTTTCATGTTTACCTTGATGTACTAGAAAGCAATGTGGAATGTCAAGTTAATTCTCTTTGCGATGTTTTTATCTTTTCTTCTTGCTGAAAATACATGTTAATCTGCGATAATATAAAAGCCTGCATGTGCCTATAAATTATTATTATGGAATGATGTTAAAAAATTAATTGAATAAATATGAAATGATCAATTTCCATTTACATACATTCATCATTCATTTGACAGCTGGCAATAGCCAATGCTGTCCTCCGGTGGAAACAACATGGGTTTTGGCCAATCAAAAACCAGCTTACATATGGCGCTGTGGGCTGTTTTGTAAAGGCCTTATCTGATTGTGCAGTAAGAAAAAAGATTTATAAGAACAAAATCAGGCCATTAAGGGCAAAGTTCGCTGTGCCAGCTCCCATGCACGGCGATCTATGCCTAGTACGATAAAATAGTTGTAGGAACACTGTAACATATTTCACCTTTATTAGTTCAAGCATAAGCCAGTCTCATTTCCATATGGCATGTGCAACCAATTCCTCTGCAGTACGTGACAGTTATATCCCGAATAGGAGGGAGTTTACTAACAGTTTTGTTGGTTATACCCCAACGCCGGAGACTAGGGTACAACATCCGCCCCAATGTATTTTGAATTGGCTAAACCTGGGTTTAATGATGTGCTTTGGTGACCAAAGTAACATACCAAAACTTCAGCTTGATTGGTTGAAGTTAAGGTCTGCCACCAGAATGAAGTCTCTTCATGTACTCGGCAGTTTCGCGACAGGCATTTTCCAGCATGTTGCACGTTAAATTTTTTACTATAATTAACCCATTTACTGTAATCATATGTATTATTAGATCTAGAAGTGGCAAAAAGTCTCTTCATGTACTCGGCAGTTTCGCGACAGGCATTTTCCAGCATGTTGCACGTTAAATTTTTTAAAAACATCTTTAAGTTTTCAAGTGATTATTTATTTATAATATGACAATATTACAACATCAGGGATAAAGTATATACGTAATCGCCAAATCAGACTCACTGAAAGTCTAAATTTTTCGTACTAAATAAAGAAAAAGCCAAGTATTTTAAACAAGATAATTACAATTGCAAAAACCATGTTGGTTCCTCTTGAGCTAAATGTTATCTCTGATTTGGCTTTCCTTTCCTCTAATTTTCAACCACCTGCAATATTTCTTGGTATTAACGCTCAATTTTGGCTTTCGGCAAAAAAAACAGCCGCCAGCTTTACCCCTCTCTCTGCTGCATCATTTACAACCCTGAGAGATCTTATCACAAACACACCATACTTGAAACAATCATTTTCAGCCCAGGCAGACAACGGAAGTTGCAATAATTCTGTGTCTATTTTCAAAAAAGCAAAGAACATTCATGAATTTGGACAAGTTCCTGTAAATTCAGCCAGGTCAGTTGGGGCAAAATCAAAGGATCGAATATCTGGAAACACAGGTTTCCCAAAACCAGTGCCCAAATCTATTCATATGAGAGTTATTCTTTTCAAATATCGAGAAGGCTTCAGTGATTTTCTTCATTTCCTCAGGAGAAACCTCATCAGAAAACAATGCCAGGAGGGACAGCATCTTCAGCAAGATACTAAAGATGATTGGCAACCTGCTGAAGGACAGGTAACCCACCATTTGACATAAACTAGTGTCACAAACCTGACAAAGCTTGTTAGATTAATGATCTGGCCATTAGAGTTTCCCTTGAAAACTGTGCATAATAACTTTGAGATCCACAGAGCTTTGTGAAGAGCTCCAGGTTGCTTTAATATGAATCCACTGCCTCCACAGAACCAGTAAGATACAAAATACTCAAGTCAAGAAGCTCTCTGTAGTCACCTCTGACATTGTCTAACAGCTGCTGATTCCACAACAATTAAAGTTTAACAGCAGTGTCGATATCAAGAACAGAGACTGTGACAATTTGCTTGAAATCTTTTAAATACCGAGATATCAGGCCAGATTTGACCGGACCGTGAAGGATCTCCATCGCATGTTTCAGTGAGAGAATGGAGTGAAGCTGCCACTACTGATGTGTCCTGTGTTACAATTTGAATGTACGACTGAAGAGATGGCTTCATTGTGACATTATCTTGCATGCTAGGGCAATGCACAATTTTGTCCTTCTGGTGGCAGACCTTAATGTTCATCAAATGGTCTAATATTTTAACATGTAACTTAGGAGTCCAAATCAATCATAAACCCAGGTATAGCTTTGTATCTCAATTGTAATTTTTTATGGGGTGCCTGATGCACCCTATCGGAGGCGGAGAGATATAACCAACAAAAATGTTAGTTACCTCCCGACTATGATGGATATATAACTATTTATTCAGAGATTTTAATTTTATCATTTGAAATTAAAATGTATTTTTCAATTCAAAATATAGATAGCTAGATAGATAGATAGATATGGAAAGTGCAGTCCTCTACGACAAGTTCTTGCCGCTGTCGAGGGTTGATAGGATGAGGAAAGAGTAAGAATCCAACATTTACCCCATGGGTGGGATATTTTACTTGCCTCAGCATAGACACTAAGTACAAGGGACTGCCAATTTACGTCTCATCCGAACGACATCCAGCTGGGGTGTTGCTTATTTCTATCATGCAGTATATATTTGAAGTAATGAGGTCTTGATAGTGAGCTGGTTTTAATAGTGATGTGGTCTCAACGAGGTGGTTTTGATAAAGAAGTGGTCTTATGGAGGTGGTCTTGATAGTAAGGTGGTCTTCTGCAATCTTGTTTCAAAAGATTTATTCCGTTCACCTTGGCTGAGATCTGCATACTGCATATATAGCATGGTCCAAACCAATTGTCAGAGACCAACTGCTTTTCGCTGACTGAGTCTATGGGATCTTTAACCGCAATGCGTGTGAAATGAAGTTTATATTTTTATGTTGTCTTTTGAGAGCACTTCACTAGGCCATAAACAGATGCAAGTCAGTCATATTTATATTGTTCACAATTTGCTTATACTCCGGCATAATATATTAAAAGTAAAGTTAGTGATGGCCATTAAATGGATGTGGTGCCGTGGCCTAGTGGATTAGGTACTGGCATGGTCGTGGGTTCAAGCCCTGCCATGGCATGGAAGAACTGGGCGGATCCTCCTTGAACCACTGCGTCACTCCACCCAGGTGCAAATGAGTACTTGGCTAAAGGCAGATATGGCGCTTGTAGAGTGCTTAGTCTGTGTATGCTGGCGATAGCTGCCCAGCTGTATACTCCCCGAGAGTTGAGAAAGGCTCATGCTTAAACAGGCCTGCCATGGGTGTAATTGTAAAGTCGATCGAGACTGCCTGAGCAGTGTAACAGACCATAAAAATACATTTAAATTACATTACATGCATTACATTTGCTCGTGTGACCTGAAATCAATAATGACAACTTATGCCATGCAGTATAACCAATTGAATAATACAGAGAGAAAGATTTTTATTGACAATGAAACATCACAAATACAGTTGTCAAAATGTGCACTAATTCACAGGTGTCCTCAAGTTTGTTAACATTTATTCGGAATGTATTTCAGATTAAATCAGCGTCATTTTGCCAAGGTGCTTGGATTGGGGTCTGACCATTCGGACTTGCACTCCATGTCAGGATATATTTTTCCCATGAAACATTTGCTGCCATTTCACTAACCACATGTTTGAACTCAATTTCATTTGCTATCAACGAATAAATCGTCATTAGTTGACTTAACTGGATGTAGTATGCAACAGTTATATCCCGAATAGGAGGGAGTTAACTTACAGTTTTGTTGGTTATATCCCAATGCAGAATAATCCATTAGGCATATTTACTTATTTGTGCGATTATTTGTTTAGTTTTACTGCCTTTATTATGCAAGAAGAGTTCCGTTTGCACTCAGGAGGGAGTTAACGAATATTTTCGTTGGTTATATCTCTCTCAGAGCAATAGCAAAACACTCTCAGTGGAGTATAATAATTGATTACATGCCTGGTTCTACTTCAGTGGACTGCTTAGTGTTGACAAGTCCATCAAAGAGCATTTAAATGCAATTTATAAAATTAATGGATAGCTGTGTGTACGTTGTTAGTGAAATGGCAGTGATTAGCTGAGATTTGTGCAAGGTACGCTCAAGCAAGTGAAAGATCCCACCAATTGGGTAAATGTGAAACATAACAAGGGCTACCCAGAACTCTATCTCATCACCCATGTGAGTGGCAATCTTGCTACAGGAGCAGCAAGCTTGCAATATATTTTTCTTAACTGGATGTGCAAAATTTACAGTAGTGCTTTGAGACATTTATATAAAAAAAATTACGTATCATAAATTGTAATTATTATTTGTTTGTTAATTTTGCCATATTTGTTCCTTTTCTTTTGTTAGGTTTGTGAATCTTTTTCTCACTCATAATATTGCTTTGCTAACCCTTCAGGCTCAAGTGGGGCTCTTTCTGTACTTCATATTACGATTTTCTGTTATGTTCTGTTTATGATTCTATAGACATAGGTGTTTTAAATAAACATACAAACAATAATCATAAATTCAGAAAACTCACTATATTTGGTATTCATAGAATTGATGTAGAAAATACCTACCTGTCAAAATCGTACCAATTAAATTAACAAACTGGTTCAATACCTGTTTGTGTAAATTATCGTTCTATGATATGATATACATTTGTTTGTTTCTCATCGTAATTATTCTAGAAGTAGAGATAAAGCTGAGAAAGTGAAATTATCAAAGGTAATCAGGCACAGTTTATAATATAACACGTCGGCTTGGCCAAGTTGGCAAACTTGACGTGTAATCAATTTAAAAGCTGATAAGTATGTATTTCATGTGTTTTCTTATGGAAATATTCACATCAGGTTTACCAAATATGCGTTATCATTCAGCCAAAAAAAAAAAAAAAAAAAAAAAAGGTTACAAACTGTACCTTGTATTTCCATTTTAACTAAGTTTCATTGTCATATCATGTTGGCAACTAAGTTGTGTAAAGTTCAACACTGCAGCACACATAACAAGCACAGTTGACAAGACATTAGGCTGACATTGATGCAACATGGGTGACATCCTTGATAACATGCTACGTCGGCTTGACATTGGCCCGATGTTTGTTTAACGTCGTCTGCATCGAGCCGATGACCAGCCGTTGTGACATGCTGTCTGGGACCAGAACAAAAATTTGCTGATATGCATGTCATCTTGGCAGTCTCCTGTTTTTGGCCTGAGCAATATCTTACAGCACATTTCATCGACTTGATACTAAACTACAGAGGATATCATGTGAATCCAGGGCTCCCATTGGTTAAGACATCATCTCAATCAATGGGAGTGCTTGATCAACAAGATATACTCTGGAGTTCAATTTCAAATCTATGTGTTCTGTTGTCAAGTTTTTACCAACACGTCAAAATAAATGGTGTATAATTAAGTATCAAATAGTGATGCGTGGTCATTGGTTAATTTTATATGTGTGATTTGTCTTCTGAAATGGCCTGTTGAACAACCATGGTTTTACCTTCTCTGTCATGTGCATGTATTCATGCTACACAATAACAACATATGCATAAATAAGTATTCTTTGGGCTAATAACGCAGTTTGTCTGGCCATTATAGGCCTAAGTATAATATCTGGAGCAGCTAATGTGAATGAATATGGATTCCATTTCTGTTGAATATTCTAACAAGGATATTTTCGATGATATTTGATAGACTTTCTTTTTTTCTGATGAACGTTTTTGTTTAAATGGTTTTTATTTCTTTTCTTTTTTTTAAATGTTGTCCTCTTTAAGTAATGTAAAACTAGACATCTCTAACTGTAAGACAGTCAGTCATATTATATGAACGGCTAAAATATATTCATGTAGTAACTGTCCGTGTTTAATTTTTTATAGATATCAGTGAATGCCGTGTATCAATATATTACCAAGCTAAATGAGGGCCAAATATCACGCAGGCAAGTTCATTAAGTAGTTCTTTAAAGTCAACTTTCAAACACTAAGAGACTTTCCACTAAGCTGCCAATAGCTTTGTCTCACAAAGATGAAGCATTTACAACAGTCGTTGGTCGTTGACAAGTGTTCCAGGGGACTATGCACATACATTCGTGCTTTATCACTGCTTGATTGATGTCTACATCCAGTTTATTTAAGATTGCCTCGTGTGTATTTCAGATCAGGGGCATCCAACTCTCCCTAGGGAGTCTCAATGCCCAAAGGATGGGAAAAGTTTGGCTGTGGGCGAAAGATGTTGGAAGCGACTGGGAATTGCTGAACCAGATCAGACGCAACATCTCCGAGAAAGACTGACCGGTAGCGAGTGATAACAAGAGAAGACCCGGAGACCTCCCAAGGCATTTGCAGCCAAGCCCCAATCCAACAGTCTCTGAGGATTCGCCCATGAAACTTCAGATGCTTAGGAAGCCACCGCAGTGTCAGGGGAGACCCTTCAAATGACATGATACCATGCAACCGCTCTCACAGTTATATTGGAATGACAGCTCTAAACCGAAGATGTTTATGACCTTAGATGTCACTGATGAAATCATATAACAGCTGTACACCTTGCATATATGTCGCGTCATAGATGGCATCGCGTCATAGATGGCATTGCATCATAGATGGTTCAATTAAAAGAAGATAATGTGTATTGAATTGTCACTTGGTGGTGTAGGCTCCAACTGCAATTAAATATCAGCACAATAAACACTTTGTTGACTTTGTCTTGGGAAGTATTTAAAAAAAAAACACTGAGGACAAGACAATGATCCACGATAAATCTATGAAAACTGTGCAAGGATAAGATAATCCTTTGTTCTTAATTGTGAGTCATTCTGAGATTTGCTTGGTCTTTTTCTTCCCCCAAGTCTGTTTGATTCAAGAAATGAGCACTGGAGCTGCATACAAGTCTGAAAAGGCAGTCACATATTGACTAGTGTGTTGGGAGTGCCAATGGGAAGCATTGCTCTAAGGGTATTAGGAGCAATTAGGAGGGCTGCCTTGTGTGGGGGTTATGAAAGCGGAGAAGGAGCCTAGCTTTAATGAACACGGAGGAAGCTGTCTTTTGAAGGAGACAAATCTTGTTGCTCTCTGGGGCTCAGCGACAAGACCTTCCAACAATGAGAATCCAATAGCCAAATTCTCCACCATGATTCTGCAAGGCGTTGGCTGCTGTATCCCCATGCAAGCTGTCAGGATATGTCTAGCACCAACGCTTACATTGTCCTGATAAATTAAGCGCGAGACAAACAGCAATCGGATTTGTCAAGACGAAATTGAATTTCAGCCAAAACGATTCTGCTGGTCGTTTCAATAAAATGCCAAAGGATATAAAGCCAGTTATGAACCGCAAACAACCTGCCAATTGAGAAAAGCCAGCACAAGGCTGCAAATGGTGAAAAATGCTTTTTTAAATTGTCCAAAAAATTTATCATAGTTAATTGAAGCTAGTTATGGCATGCCCTGTAAGGCTGTAGTGAAGAAATTGTGAGTGTGTAGTACCAAAATTTAAAAGAAAGAGGATTAACGAATAAGTGTTCTGCTTTATTAAACAAGTGAACTATACGAGAATAGGCAAATATTGCACACATAAAATATTCAAATCTTAATTGGCATGATAACCTAACAAATTGAGCAATGCATTTAACTAATTTCCTTGAATGATTCACTAAATGATCACAAGTTGATTCCATTAGCAGCTGGATGGCCTAATGGTTAAGGCATCCACCAATTCCATATTGGTCAGCTCTGCTGATCATCCAGGTTCAAACCCCGGCCGGGGAATTTTTCATGAGCTACATCCCAGCTCGCTGTTGATCGCATGAGATGTAAATTGAAGGTGCCTTGTACTCTGTGTCTATGCTGAGGCAAGTGAAAGACCCCACCCATGGGATAAATATGTGTGGACTCCAAACCGTATCATCTCATCATTAGGTCTGCCTCTGGCAGCTGGTCATGTAAGCTGACTAAGCTTTAGACCTAGTAGCATTGAGATATTTAATCCATAGCTAATACCGTTTATAGCACATCATGCATGTTTGGATTCCTTCTAGGCAGTTTCTTTTTGTGCACTTTATATATATAAAGCCTGCATCATTTCCTGGTGTTAAAACAGTTGTTCTTTGGCCATAAGCCACACTATTAGCCAGAGCAAATCAATGTTAGTGCTGCCACTAAATGTTACAGATCCACATGGTAATTAGGTGTCAGCCTAAGGCCAAGATTCTTGCGCTAAACGCCTGCCTGATGTAGCTAATTTGTGCAGCTACATCCCGTCTTAGGCATGAAGGTGAAAGTAGACAATTAAGGTCACGTTAACTACACCAAGATGCTGCTATCAAAGTGTCTGTTTAACATGGAGAGCAGTTTTGTAATACAAGTTCCCTCCTAATGAGGAATGATAGTGAGAGAAAGAGAATGCTTGAAGACCTGATGCTATAGGGAAGAGAGAGAGGTAAGTTTGAACAAAAGATAAATAGAGATTAAGAAAGAGTCTAATTTTTAATATTGTTGCTAAAAGTTTACTACATAAATTTGACCTAATCATCAGCTGCAATAGGATTTGGCAGATGGGCTCGAAAGAAAAAACATAACATTTGGATGTGCAGCAAAAACTTAAGAAAATACTAAAATGAAGATGTACTTTTCAGTACATGCATATAGAACCTATTATAATCCAGATAAGAACCCCAAGAGAAAAACTTGGATTTAAATGAAACTGAAGCATTAAGTTTCAACATAGTTGTAATTTGAAGCAAAATTTCCTGGATACTCACATACCATTTCTTGCAAATAACATCTGTGTCTACAGTGAACTGATCAATATTTTCAAGGACGATTAGTATTTAAGACCTTGGACATCTGGCAACTTGGTGTTGCCTTAAGTAATGCACTGCCTGATCACTGTATCCAGCCTCTCTGGTTTCTGTAACATACTAAATTGAAAGATATGAGACCAACTTACTAATGAGAAAAATGTCAATTAAATAATAAGTGTTTTTCCTAAATTGTGTGTGGTGTGATTAGCCTTATAAACAAAAATTGGAGGAAGATCCACTCCAGCTCTAGATGGGGATGAGTTCAAACTCACACACACACAAAAGCTGATTAGTCCAGGTAGACTAATTGGTACCAGTCCAGATTCAGGGGACTAGATCATGACAATGAAACAAATCCCCTTAAATGTTCGGCAGACAATGCTTATTGAGCCAATAAAACAACGTACTATTAAGGTAATATGTAGAAGTACAGATACAAGTACCATATTCTGGGCTCTCTCATCACTCCTATCTAAAAGGCAAACCCTTTGAAAAGTATGAACATGGCTTTTAGGGAGCTGCATTCACTTGATCATCAACCGTTGCATGTGTTTGATCAAATATGCATGAGAAATAGCCACTACAAAGTGTAACCTTCTGTACATTTTTCTTTATGAAACTGGATGATCAAAGAAAGGCATGTATGGATGATATGTACTCAAGTTTCATTGTCATGACCACGTCATTTGCCTCTGGACTATGGCTTGGGGCTTGTGGCCTTAGAAACCAATTAGTCTACCTGGACTAATCATCTTTTTCTTGTGTGTTTTAGCTCATTACTTGTGCTTTGAAAGTGGCTGGCTTGGGCCCTTCTGGAGGCTACAACAGTGTTTCTTTTTTACTAAATCCTATTGGCTGCTTTCCCTTTCTTTTGAGTTCCTTTTAAGGTAATGTCATTACTTGTAATGTAATCATCATGCTCTGGGAAACATCTTAGTTGAGTGTTTGCCAAAACCTTGAGAAATCAGCCCCACCTTTTTAAAAGCTACATGACATGACTTCAGTGTCATTTATACTATTTGCACACTACTCTGGCAATACTATGATACTAATGGCATTTTCCTGCATTTCCTGCAAGCCCTGGATTCTATTAAGGCTATCAGAGTGTGTGTTCAACCAACCGTCAGGTCTATTAGGCCTCATGGCTGTATCAGCTCCGCTGGCCTCATGCCAAATGTACTGACTGGTTGACTGTGCTATCCACTTATTATCTTGCTTAGATCATAGCACTGAGCAGCACTGACACAAACTTGTGTGTATATATCCATCTAGAATTGAGGCCGATGCCTACAGGTAGATTTGGTGGCCTTCTTACTAATTAGTGGCAGGTATAATGCTGACATGTCGACAGCACATTTGCAGTCTTTTAGTAGACTGCTGTATATAGATTGTTTGGCTTAGCGTCAAGCAGCTAAAGTACATTGTATGTTTACCTCTTCTGCTGTTAAACTCACTACATCCAACAGTCCGGTAGTGCAATGTATTGTGCCATCATTACAAATGTTGTGTCAAGCTATATTTGGCCTTGTAGTTGATTGCTTGTCCGGATTTCGTGAATATCTGTCAATCATGGAGTCCTTTGTCTTTTGTCCTGGTCATATGACGTGTTTTTTTATAGATACCTTGGTCAACAATGAAATTAAGGATATGAGAAGATTCTCTGATCGTTCTAGGTTCAATTCTTGTGTGTGACTCAGTACTTTATCAGTTCATCAACTAAACAGTAACGAAATACACATCACCAAAACACGTGGTAATGCCCTCGCCATCATTTTCTATTGCTCAATAAATTGTTTTCTGTACTCATTTTATATCTAGCTTCAACCATGAGACACTTTGATAGCAGCATCTCGATGAATTTAACACAGCCTTAATTGTCTACTTTCACCTTCATGCCTAAGACGGGATGTAGCTACACAAATTAGCTACATCAGGCAGGCGTTTAGCGCAAGAATCTTGGCCTTAGGCTGACACCAAATTACCATGTGGATCTGTAACGTGTTATATCTGAACTAACATTGATTTTCTGAGGCTGATGTGGCTTTCCTCTTGCCATAACAAACAGAGGGCAATGGCGCAGAATTGTTGTTGGTAACAGGTATAGTGTCCAGATGCACAGCATGTGCAAAAAATTATGTGAATTGCGTAAAGAATTGCCAAGACTAAATCAATGCATGAATATTGCAATATTCATATATACAATGTAATTATCAGTGGTATGAGGAAGAATGTATCGCTTAAAATCATACTGGTTCTACTAGCTTTTAGTGTTGGGCATCATAATCTTTGGTTATTTAGATATTGTGGGGAAATTTTATAACCAATCAAAAAAAGCACCGATTTTAAGCTTCTTAAAATGCTGTGATTCTGTGAGTGTTACAATTGTAATTGAAGGAAACATAAAAGAAATCCTTAAAATTCCTTAAGAATAACTTTAAAATGCTGCTTTAAGGAAAAGCTGATGTCTGAATTTGAACAACAGGATCAATGGCTTCTGGATTCAAAATGAGGTAGTTTATAAAAACATGCGATATTCAATATGATATCGAATATGCAATGTGAGTGAGAAATGTGGTTTATTTACCGGAATAAAATGTACATAGCAAGCAAGAATTAGCGGCAGTTTTGTATCATATATTTCTCCACTGGCAAATGTTTCTAAATGAAAACAGATGTAGATCATGAGATATATTTTATTGACCCTACCTGGTAAAAATAAGATTAATAATTTCCGAAGTTTCTGTTGACAATTGCAATTGTTCTAGATAATAGCCATACATATTTGTTATATGCACAATGTGATCTAGAATTTCTATGGCTAAAGGAATTGAGAATTAGATATCTGAGCAGTAGAATTGTAGAGTTGGCGCGTGCTGGAGCCAAAACGTTCCCGTGATGCTAACTTGGCGTGCATACAAGCGTCATAGAGCCCGCTGGAACGTCACGGACCCACACAGCTTAAATAGGGAGCGTCTTTAACGACGTTCTGGCGTCTAGGTAACAGACAGATTGGCACGGACTAGCTATTAATGAGCACATTATTGGAAATACAGTTACACCTCGGTTATGGATGATAGCAATGGTGGTCTTCATTATAAACGTCATTATCAAGGCTACCTGTTTAAAACGGGTTAATCATCATGAGAAGTTATTTTTTTCAAATTGTATTTCGAGGCGAATTACAGAAGTGGTTTAATGTACTACAAACACTTATATATATAATAATGTTAACACATAAAATCTGAAATGTTAAAACCTTTATGAAATATGAACCTCTCAACCATTTTATACCATATGAAAACGATGATGTGCCATTAAAAAAAATATACAGTTCACAATATCTAATGTTAAATTGCTCATTTTGAAAATCGTTTGCAATAGTTAGATCAGACTGCATAATTAAGTATTTATCTGTCAATCATTTTCAGGGCTGAGGTCTCAATCCTAATACACACAGTTGGACGCAGCCAGATGACCTATAGTATCGAACTCTGATTGCTATCGATTTTATTGACAAATTAAGTGATGGAGACGTCACCAAACTGCTGCTGTAACAAAAGTGGGTCGCCTGATCACAGAACACCCTGGTTGCAGGTTGAGAACACATGATTTTCATTCTTCTAGAAATCTGGCAGGATTAAAAAGAATGATCATGGAAAATGATTTATCCAATGTGGATTTCTAAAGATCTTTAAAGTCAGTGTTCACGTATTTCCTTAAAAAAAACAAAAATAACTGGACACAGCATCTTTATTGACTAGGGAAACCTGGCATTATTTCAGACAATAGACCCATTGTCTCCTGTAATGACCTCATGGATCACAAGAACAATGAAGATATCCCAGAGGGCACTAGGGAAGAGGCCAATCTCCAAAATGGTCACTTGGAACAAACGGATAGCATTGTTGACATAAACCAGGGTGGAAATTTGCATGACCTCTGTGTAAAAAGTATCGGTTCAATGGATGATAAAAGTGTCCTGGATATGAAAAAATTAAGCAAAAATGGGTTGGTGCGGTCTGGAAGTGTACTTAGGAACCACAATGAAAGTGAATTCCGAGTTAAGAATGGTGCACTCAAGTCGACGCACCGTGGCACAAGTGAGACCAGCCTGCCACCAGGCACCCAAGCAGCTACTAGCCTGTCACCAGGACCTGTGGATCATTATAACGCTGCCTCGGGTCGCATGGGCTGCGCTTCTCACATTTCAAATGACGTTCAGTTTGGGAACACTTGTGTGTCATCAGAAGTTGAATTAATTGATAACTCATCATTTAGTACAGCCAAAAACTGCATGAATGACCAGGTTATCAACAACCGCAGCAACAGGCCAAATGAATTGGTGTTGAATGTTCTGCAAAATGATTACTTTTCAAGCTGCACCCATGAAGCGCTACAAGGACAAGTTCAACTGGTCAATGGAACTGCGTATAACTGTTTTGGCTGCTCAAATGGATTACTTAGACTCCATGAAAATGCTTTAAACAAGGTGAATACCTCACAAAAGGATTATAAAATTAAAAGCAACATGATGTCAGATAACGAAGTTACCTCACCCATGCTGGAGGAAGTCCACCTAAAAACTTTGAGCCCAACTTCTGACAATGGAAAGAGAATAGAACAAACTTGCTTTTCTGAGCAAAAGAGATCACAATCTTACAACGACACTTTTAACCACGATTCCACAAATTTAGAAGTCCCCATTTGCAAAATTGTGAGATGTTTTACTTGTGGACAAATCATGCCCGATGGAGTCAGGTCCAAGGAGCTGAGATATCACAAAGGTGATTCTGTATCTTCTAGTAGAAGTACTTATACTTCTTGGGCAACTACAGATTCCTCCAGGCCCCCTTCTAGGGTATTATCCCCCACAATTGTACTTCGAGACATCCCTCGTGCTCCAATATTATTACCCCCTTCCAACAGCAAAAATACAAGGGCATACCACCCTGAAGAGAATAACATGGAATGTACCACTGGAACAGAAATGGATTTACCATTCACTGAAGCAAAAAGTCCTTCCAATAATCAGGTAAGATTTTGATGCTTAATTGTCTTTTTTTCTTTTCTTTTTTGTAACATTTTCTAAAATGCGTACACGGAAGAGATAGTAATTTGGGAATGATAATGTTCTTTACAAAGGAATGCAGACGTAATGCATTATAATGGAGTTAATTATGATAAATATAGTACACGTGTATAATTATTACTTCTTGAATTGAAAATAATTTCTTTGGCAATTAAACAAGAATACAGCATAATATTTTGTTATTTTTTTGGCATCATAAATTTAAAATTATTACATATTCTATTAGTGTTAAATTTGCCAGGAGACCCCGAATAACCTCAGTGGGTTGTGTTAGGGGCCACCTTAAATTGATGCTTGCAATATTAATATTATAATACTAGAAAAAAAAATTAAATGATAATAGTATAAGTTAGTAAAAAAACAATAGAAAGGAGAGAGTAATAATAATAATAAAAATAATAATGATAATAATATACGACAAACGATTTTGCAGTACAGGTGATATTTCTATTATAAGACAATTAGTTTTATATTAAGGCACTATGTTTCATTGCATAGGCTTATTTGTTTTATTCATCTTAATAACAATATGAACAAAATTTAAAGGTAACTTGTATAATGATAACATTCATGGTTGGCTAACATACCAATGGCACCAGCCACATTAATTCAATTGCCAGAAACTAATATCTCATCATTAAAATGATTGAGTAAATGATTTGAATACAGAATGTACGAATGACTTGATCTTGGAAGCTATGTGTATGAGTCATAGATGGTCAATTATATCATAAACAATATACCATCATTATATGCGTGGACACATTGTTCTACAAGTATCAAAATCTGAGACATCATATAATTATCATTCAGTAATATATCACAGTGTGAGGCCTCAGGACATCATGCCTTACCTTGCAATTATAAACATGGCTATGAGGCACAGTTTTCCAATATTTTGAGAAACAAATTGCTTTTGCAGGGTCATCTTATCTTACAAATTGTATAAATATTACAATATCCAGTAAATCAATCAGCGAATTGTATTTGATAATGAAATAAAATTGCCAATTTCATATGAACACATCGGAGAAGCATGCTTTATGGGTCGGACTAAAATAAACCAATTAATAACTAAATACATACAATGTAAAAAAAAAAACTTTTATCAAATAACTTGAGTGCTTTTTGTCGATGTTGCATGTTATCATGAACTTATCAAATTTTATTTAGTGGTACTATATTTAGTCACTTGGTGCTACAGTCCATTATAGTGCTAGCAGAAAAGAGGTTACACTGATAAACAATGCAAAAGTTTTCAGTCTTTCAAAATGCTTCTGCCACGTCACATTGGTTGTTATTAGTAGGTTTAAACAGTGAAAGACCATTGAATATCACCAGCTAACCTTGACTGTTTATATAACATAATAATCAACATTGTAGGATAATCCCTCTGTTGATCAAAACTGTTGACTGGTTGAGCAAATTGAAAAGCTTTTTGGGCAGTTGTTTAACAAAACAAAGGAATGATCTACGTCACATGAGCTCTTTTTTGTTGTTGTTTTCAGTGTTTGCCAAACTGACTGTGTAACCACTAATATGCTTGGCACTGTAAATTGAAAACACAATACCTTTTTTTTTACCGTGTTAAAGCCTAGTACCTCTGTCAACAATAAACGCCCAGCTGTACCTAGAAATTAACACGGTGACATCAGTGATATAATCTTCAGCCGTCTTGTTATAATTAAGAAAATTTGACCATATTATATTTGTATAATGCAAGATTTCTGTCTATGCATGGAAATACCCGTAGGGCACAATTACTGCCTTTGGCAATTCACTGTAGTATGTCCATTCTGTAGATAAACAGCCAATGACATGCTTATGAGTTGATATATTTTCACTAAGTACTTCAGAAAAACAGAGAAGTTGAACTAAAACTTAATGTAGCTTAAAACGAGAGAAATTCTATTGGCCTGATGAGCATTTTTGTGTTGCAAAAATGCTAGTCATTTCATCATTGGACAAGCAGTTTCAATTAGCAATTGCGTGGCTGGACAGCATAAAATGTCAGCAGCATTTGGTTTAAGGCTTGTCCACCATGAATGATGCATGGTATACCATGGACCTGCGTGTTACCATGAAGAGGCCTTGACAGGTGTGCCAGGAGTTTTTCCTTGCAATTTGGACCCAGTGGTATCCTTTCCTCTGTTGGTAAAAAAAAAGGGATGAGCTCGTGACTAAACGTGTGACTGGCACGTGATAACCTGGTATACAGGATTGCCAAATATAAGCATGTGACTTTCGAGACATGTTAATATATATATCACCAGTTTAACGGTTTCCACTTTTCAATATGTACCGTTCTTGTATATGATTGATCCTGTATTAGCATAATTTCTTGAATTTCCTAAAGTAACCTGCTATTACCCAGATATCATTCGGGTCGTTCGGGGGTCATTCGGGTCGTTCGGAGGTCAAGCCCAGTGTTAGTGTGCTGGGCTCCCAACCACAAAGTCTGGGGTTCAATTTTCAGTGGAGCCTAAGGTGGATGGCTGTTTCATCCATCATCTCATTGCCATGGTCCCTACCTGTCCTAATTAGCCCATCAGGTGCAGAAATACAGGACGTAAAGCCCTAACCTAAAAAATAGCATGCCAAATTGGAACAACATTGGTGGGAAGTCGGCAGCCAATATTAAAACACTATTGTTCTGACTTGGCATGCCATCTGGGTGGGATCTGGATTTGAATCTGGGACCTCATGATTTCCAGGCAGTTAAAAAAAAAAGTCTTACTAACCTCATAGTGGCACCCAGGACCTCAAGCATTTGAGTTCGCAATGCAAGCCATTATACCAACTAGTCTATCGATCTGACCAATTATAGACTACATTGACAGTTTTACACTAACTGACATGATGAAATGTAGCAATAAAATTTATACGACGAATCAAAAATATATACCTTGAGATATTTGGTTTCTGGTTATCCATTTTTGGGTGTTATTGCATAATTCGTCTGGGCCAATCAATGCCACCATCTAGCAAATTTTGATCAACTGGTTAAAGCCAATTTTGATTAACTGGTTAAAGCCAATTTTGATCAACTGGTTAAAGCCAATTTTGATCAACTGGTTAAAGCCAATTTTGATCAACTGGTTAAAGCCAATTTTGATTAACTGGTTAAGTCTGAATTGGCCCAATATCGTACTTTGATGATGACCTTATTGATGTGCCTCCAGTGGGCCAGTGTTGGGATAAAACTACCTATTGCTTCCTTGGCATTTGTTTGACATATGAGATAAGAAAACATAAGGTGGCTTCATAATAATGATAAATAAAAGGGGTGACTGGAGTCAACACCATGTTGCACATTTTCCCCATGGGTGGGCTCTTTCACTTGCCTCAACATAGACACCGAGTACAAATCCCTCCGATGGGCATATCATATTGTTTTACTACTGTTATTACGCAAAAAAGTGCAGCTTGCACTTACAAGGGAGATAACTAACATACTTGCTGGCTATATCCCTATAAGCACAATAGAAAAGGTATTATAGTGGAGTGTACCACCTTTAATGATGATGATTCAAGTCATTAACTTATTTCACAGGGGTCAAGGCGTGAATGCCTCAGGCAGAGGCTACTGCCAGGAGACAGGCCATTCGATAATTCTTCATCTAAATGCATAGGGACCTGATTAGGCAAGGTACAAACACAGACGGACAGACACAGAAAGAGAGTTTTCAAGAGATGTTAATATAGATTAATATATATATAGAATTTTATTGACAATAGAGCATCAAAAAGATACATATGTGATAAAAATAATACAGGTAACAAAGCGAATGATACGAAGCATGCAGTGCACAAATGACAAAAGATAGATAGATAGATAGGTAGATAGATAGATAGGTAAGTAGGTAGGTAGGTAGGCAGGCCAATGTCTCATGATCTGAAGTCCTGCACTGAATTCATTGTCAAATTAAGTCCAAGTTGATTGGGTATATAACGAAATAATTTTTTCTAGCTATCAATTGCAAATTCAGTAATTAACTTTATTTCAGCGCTCATCTCTTTGTCTGGACAATCAAAAGGTTTATTACAAGCAATACAAATAAATTCAGAATGTATGAATAATGACAGTCAAAATGACAGAAAAACAAACTGCAGAAATGTTGTGCACCAACATGGAGGGAAATTGGAAGTAAGTTGTGCAATTAAAAGAAAAACAATCACTAATTTTGCTCTATGCCAATGCTGTGCATGTTAGTGACTTGCTTGTCTATCAAATACATTTTTGAATAATATTTATGCTTTTATTATATTGCTTATTCCTGGCACAGGTAAATTAAGTTTCATAATTATTCCATATAATGTGACCTCAGTCAAAAATCGGCAGACACAGTCCAAATCGCATGGCGTGGCCTCGGTTTATTTATTTGATCAGAGCTATATGTGGTATCACATTTCTGTCGCCATACAATCAAAATCTGTCACAGAATAACATTATAGTCACGATGTTGAGTTGTGCAATTAAAAGAAAAACAATCACTAATTTTGCTCTATGCCAACGCTGCTAATGTTAATGACTTGCTTGTCTATCAACTACATTTTTTTAAATAATATTTATACTTTTATTTTATTGCTTATTCCTGTGAAGACATTTACAGAATAACTTAATTATATGCATTTTATTTTAATATTTAAAGGCACAAGCATTAGCCTGCAAAATTTTCAAAGCCAGACCTTAACAACTTATTGCAATTAAGGAGGTTTACTTCGCAAACTATAATCTTTATGGTGAATTCTGAAGTTTACATATAACCATGTACACTAAACATGCTAAAGAGTAAAATGCTCACTCATGTTAATAGCCGTTTTTATGTGATTCTCACTATTTCATAAATACACAGTGCTACATTTAGCCCTCAGTAGCTAGTACAGTCTAGCTGCAGCAATAACGACTGTTTCTCAGACCTATCCACACCAGATAAACTTGGATGCTGAGTTGTGTTTGAGGACCTGCAAAAATTAGTAAAGAAGGCTGTCCAGTAACTTGCATTTAAACCTTTCACAATTGAAATTGCACTATCAAACATTGAATAATTTTCAGTAAAGCCTATGTTTAATTTATCTTGTTGAACATTACATTTCATGAAAGTTAATTTTGTGAAATAAATAAGGTCATTGTAGATATCTAAAAAAGCAACATAAGTTGCACGACAGGAACGGAGGTCATTGTTTTATCTACTTACAATTTTGATTGCCCTTTGAGACTCATAAGTGTTTTGACTGCACATGTGAAATTCACATGACAATGTGATATGCCTTTTTATCAGTTCAGAAGGGAAAAAACAGCCAACTTTTACACATATAAATACGCCACAATTTCAGTGAATTGGACAGCATCTTTAGCACCTCACAAAGAACTTGCTGCAAGATGAAGATCGCACTGTTTGCTGCATTTATTTGCTTGGCTGCGGCCTTGCCAAATGTTCGCCAGGTGCAGAACCTGAACAACCCAGACAGAATTCCTGGTGAATTTCTGATTGTGCTTCATCCTTCATTTGGTAGAATTTCTAACTTGGTCTATGCCACTAAGGTTGCTGGTAGAATCGTCGGCCTTGCATCCAGTGTTACCATCGTTAACCTCTTCACAAACCTGAAGGCTCCCATCCTCCATGTGAAGACAACTGATGAGGCAGCTATGAGCCAGCTCTTTGCATTGGATGAAATTGACAGCATTGACTCGAACTTGCAACAGCAGATGGTTGAGCAGTGCTCTAGCCAGAGTACTGGTAGCAGTATTTGGGGCTTGAGCAGAGTTTCAGCCAGATCTGCACCTAACTACAGTGGCGCCACCTTCAGCTATGGTAGTAACGATGGTTCTGGTGTCAGAGTTTACATCCTTGACACCAGCATCCGTCTAACCCACCAGGACTTCACAGGAAGGGGTGTATTTGGAGCAAACTATGTTGGTGGAAGCAATGATGACAACAACGGCCATGGTACCCACTGCGCTGGAACTGCTACAGGAACAACTTATGGTGTTTCCAAGAGAGCCACTGTTGTTGCTATTAAAGTTCTTGGAGATAGTGGCTCTGGTGCTACCAGTGGAATAGTTTCTGGCATTAACTGGATGGTTTCAGATGTAGCAAGCAGAGGAATCAGAGGTGTTGGAAGCATGTCTCTTGGTGGGGGTGCCAACACCGCCTTGGATTCAGCTGTCAACAGTGCTGATGCTGCCGGAGTCCCAGTTGTTGTCGCTGCTGGAAACAATAATGGCAACGCCTGCAACTACAGTCCAGCTCGTGCCTCTGGAGCCATTTGTGTTGGTTCCACTGACATAAGTGAAAACCTGTCTTCCTTCTCCAACTGGGGCACCTGTGTCGACATCTTGGCTCCAGGATCCAGCATTCTGTCTGCCTCTCACTTGAGTGACACTGGAAGCCGCACCTTGTCTGGTACATCAATGGCCTGTCCCCATGTTGCTGGTCTGGTTGGCAACTACTTGGCTAGCAACCCCAATGCTTCCCCATCTCAGGTGAAATCCTACTTGACCAGCACAGCTACCCAGGGTGCCATCAACCTCAGAGGAACAGTTGGAACCCCCAACTTGCTCATGTACTCTAGTTGTGCCTAAACAGGTAAGCAATAGACAAATGTTTTCCACTTGTGTAGAGAATTAGTTTATTCAAGTTATGCTAATTATTTTAATTTTATTCCAGGAAAGCTGACAATAAAGATTGAAGTGAATATGCCATCTTGAGTAATATGGACAAATAAAATTGACAAAAAGTATTTTTTATGCCTTGTGTTTTTTTTATTCCGGTGGTACTGACAATTCAGACTTAACCTCACAAAAGGAGAAGCCGTACGCTGGGATTTTATGACCCATGCAAGGAGTAATGAAAATTCCAGCTGATTGATATTCATGAGCTTATCACATGATCTGGGTTTGACATATACTTACATAGGTGGAACAGGCTGGCATTACAAAATAATCTGATTATAAAATATATGTAAATTGTATATTTTATTACATTAAAGAGACAACTTTGAATGTTACAATAGCACTATATCACTACAAATTCTGGATACAAGTGATAGACACCCTGGAGATAACCTGCCTCCCCTGAGATGGATGAGTCTATTATTCAGCAGGGAATTCTGTAATTAGAAAGGGGTTAGGGAGTTGTGACATTCTGTGTATAGATCTAATTGTACAAGAGGACTTACCTCCAAAGACCCTGACATCTTATAAATTATCCAGTGTCGTAGCTCATTCATTGCCAAGTCCTTTCAATGTTAGTCTTGAGACTATTTGTCTAAGTCTATTCAGAAAATGAACAAATCAACTTTTGGTGTCAAACTGGTCACTCTTCAGATTCTTTACACCAAAAGATCCAGAGCTAAAGTGTTTATTCCTCTTATTCAAACCAAACTTTTCAAACCCCTCCTCATAGCAGAAGTTCAAATCCATTGGACTCTGCAAAGTCTATTTGCACCCCTTCATTAGCGTGCTACCTCCACCCCATCAAAGTCAGCATTCCTCACGCAAATAGCCAACACCCATTCATGGTCATTAAAACATAGATAATTTGGATCCTTGATCGTCAGCTCAGAGTCAAAATATACCCCCTCCCATTCACTTGATTACTTCTACACCTGTGATCTGCATGTGGTCAGGTCTTTACTTAACTTCCCTCCCTCGTTCAGAACCCCCCACTCCCTGACAATGACTAAGTGCATTCATGCATTTAGTTTATTCACAATACATTAATTTCATTTCTCTCATCCCACTATCTTGAAGTACATCAGTCCCATGGCCCTGCTGTCCTAGGATCACATACGGGTGAGCCACTCACCATTTGAATTAATTAATCAGTTGGCCATTGTCTCTATCAGTCTGGACCCTGAGCTGATCCCCCCCATTGTCATCACTAATGACCAAACTTCCATCACCCATGACAAGGGGATTGTCATGGTCATCCAGCAGACCATCTGCTGAAACCCCCTCCTCAGAAGTCATACATCACATCATTTCATAGACAAAGAAACAACACACAAATGAACCAAAAGGCCACTGCCTTTTACACTACCTATGCACACCAGGAGTGAGATGCATATCACATGAACATTGAAATGATTAATTAATTGACACAACTGACACCCTTTTATACATTTTCTCGGACACTTTCACAGCAGACAACTGAATATATCATGTTCTGTCATTCAAGCAATTTCGACCTATGGAATCAGTAAACATTACCAAATGAGAAAAGAGGCACTACCAGACTTGGGTCACCACAACCTCATCTGTTTGCATGCTGGTCTTCTACATCTTCATCATGCAAGACATTTTCCAATTACCTCCCTTTATAGAACTCCAATGCATATAATAAACCAAAATTGAAATGATTCAGTTTCATAATTCTTAAACATTCATATTCTCCCAATCCTGAGCTGCCTCTATCTCATCTGCCGCACCAAACAATATTCATGAACACCCAAGTAGCTCCTAACTGGATCCACTAACTCAGCTAACTAATTCACACTAGCCACTCAACTAAATGTTTACGCATATGTTGGTAAGCCTCAGCCTTCCTCTTGTACAAGAGGCTGCTGTGACCTTCGTTTCCCAAACTTATGGCAGTGAGGCACTCACCCGGCTGATACTGAACTGTGTCCAAGGACTCCCCCGTCTTAAAGCAGTTCAAGCTGCCCAACACCTTGTTATATCAACCCCCCCCTCCTTGCTGACCAATATAATACCCCAATGATCAACAACACTAGCATACCGAGTGTCCCTGACTTAATTTAATAGCACTCAGCAGCATGTCTTCACTGATGTCTTGGCAGCCATGGCACCCTGTAGCTGGGGGAAGAACTACATGATGGCCTGAGGATTTAGCTGGCTAGTGAAGTTAAACTGACCCTGCACATGAATGGGAGGCAGCAGCACATGCTGTGCCATGTGCAACTCAGGGATACACAGTGCACGCTCCAGCCTGTTCCTGCAATGTTACATTGGTCTGGACAATCCATCCAATACGTGCCTATTATTAACTTAAGGGAGGTTGATAGACAGCCCCAGGGCATCAGGTTGACACCTCCCCTCCCCAGATGATTATTACTATTGTACATTGAGACACCCTCTCCACAGATGTGTTACTCTGCTTGTTAATATCAAATTGGCAGGCCTTGATCAAGCTGGATTGATTGAAAATTAGTCCCCTTGCACATGGCTGGTGGCAAGCATCATACATGGGTCCTCCCACACATGCTTCTGGCTTAAAGATCTGACTGGTAGTGGTGTCTACTCCATACCTACTATCCAACTAAATTCTGACAGTTATATTGGACCTCACTGGCACTGGGAAACTCTGGATATTGTAAAGCACTTAGTTAGCCTTATTAATCATATCCAAATTAAACCTAATACCAATGTGTTTGTGTCACTAGAAATGGGCTCGATTCCAATGTCACGATATTACCAGTTTAACTCGGCCACCACATCCCTGCAATCACCCATGCCTCGACCCTACACTTTTTCGTTAGAAGACTCAGTTTCACTGGACCTCCTATCCTCCTTGACAAGATGGCTCTTATCGCTATGTCGCTGGCATCAGTGTACAATAAATAAGAGTCTTTGGTCCTGGGATGGGCTATCACATGTTTATAAACAAATTCTTCAAACAATCAAAGCTCCCTTGCTCCCCCCAATGAAATCGTGCATGTTTTCTGGTGCTACCAGAGGAAATTTCAGCATAACCTGGCATACAAGTCCGATAATAGCCCGTCATACCCAGAAAGGGTAACCTTTTTGACTTTTGGTGAGCAATCATGCATGCGATGGCTGACACTTGTTAGGATCAGCCCTCAGTCCCTCATCACTCACCACATAGCCAAGAAACTGTGCATTTCTTTGGGTTAAGTGTCAAATTGTACTCCTTGAGGCGATTTATAACCATCTGCAGGCCCCTGCTATGACTCACCACTTTGGGGCTATACACAATGACGTTGTCTGCATAGATTATGCAGCATCGCCCCATGAGGTCCCTTGTCCATGGTCCTTTGAAACGACCTTGTAGCAATACATAATCCCATTGGCATCGCCGTAAACTCATATATATATATATATATATATATATATAAACATTTTTATGGATAAAACCATATAAAAAAGATACATGTGTCAAGTTAAAACTTCAAAGACAAAAAGTATGTAAAATAGAAAAGGTTAAAGAAAAGTAAATAATGCAATACAAAAATGATACAATATAAAGTTATAATTCATACACAATGAATAAGAATACCTAATATGCACCATAATGTACAAATCACATGTTAATATAATATTGATGGTTAAACAGCTCTGTATGTACAGTTTCTAAAAATATTGTAATGTCTCTGCACATAAATATACAATAAACTGAGTCATTAAACAGTTTGATAATGTCAATGATTATCTCATATAACATTTTAGAAAACAGGACAAATTACTTAGTAGCTGAGAAATTACCTGAATTTGACTCTCAAGGTACCTCAGTTACTGGCGGCACACTAAACACACTGCTTGATGTGGCAAACAACAGTGAAGAGTCTTTAGAAGAGTTTGTCAAATGTATGCCATCATACAGTTTAGACTTGGCATTGCACAAGTACACACAGTTCTCTGTAGTGGCACAACATGTGAATCCTGTCGTTAATCCATCGCTGGCGTTTGTCATAGACAGGGGGGAGACCATAATCCTGGAAACAGGGAGGTGAGATGTCACAAGATCGATGCCCCTAATTAATCAGTTGGCCTTTGTCTCAATCAGTCTGGACCCTGAGCTGATCCCTTCCATTGTCAACAATTGCCTTGATTTTTGAACTTTTGTACAAGAACAGTTATTTCAGATCTAAAGGTTTTGATGTTTATGATTTGGAGGGCGATAGATATTACAGATATATATTTTCTTTCTGCTGCTCATGATTGCTATATACAATATTTACCTGTGCCAGGAATAAGCAATATAATAAAAGTATGAATATAATTCAAAAATTTATTTGCTGGACAAGTAAGTCATTTACATAAGCAGTTTTGGCATAGAGCAAAATTAGTGATGGTTTTTTCTTGTATTTGCACAACTTACTATCAATTGTTGACAATGGAAGGGATCAGCTCAGGGTCCAGACTGATTGAGACAATGGCCAACTGATTACTTAATTCATGGGACTGATGTACTTCAAGATAGTGGGACGAGAGAACTGAAATTAATGTATTGTGAATAAACTTAATGCAGCCATTGTGAGGGGGGGGGGGGACCTCAATGAGGGAGGGGAAGTTATGGGAAGACCTGACCACTTGTTGTTGAATGGATCACAGGTGCAGAAGTAACCAAGAGAATGGGGAGGGGATAACTTGTCTATTGTCTGACTCTGAGCTGATGATCAGGGACCCAAAAGATCCATGTTTTAATGACCATGTACATGAATGAGTTTTGGCTATTTGCATGAGGGATCTGACTAAGATGGGGTGGAGGAAGCAAACAAATAAAGGGATGCAAATGGACTTTGCAGAGTCCAATGGATGTAAGCCTCTGCTATGAGGAGGGGTTGGAATAGTGTGGTTTGAATAAAAGGAATAAACTCTGAAGCTCTTGATATTTTGGTGAAAAGAATCTGAAGAGTGACCAGCTGGACACCAAAAGTTGATTTGTTCATTTTCTGAATAGACTTAGACGAATAGTCTCAAGACTAACATTGAAAGGACTTGGCAATGAATGAGCTACGACACTGGATAATTTACAAGATGTCAGGGTCTTTGTAATTAAGTCCTCTTGTACAATTAGATCTATACACAGAATGTCACAACTCCCTAACCCCTTTCTAATTACAGAATTCCCTGCTGAATAATAGACTTATCCATCTCAGGGGAGGCAGGTTATCTCCAGGGTGTCTCTCACTTATATCCAGAATTTGTAGTGATATAATGCTATTGTAACATTCATAGTTATCTCTTTAATGTAATAAAATATACAATTTACATAAATTTTATTATGAAGGGAGAGTGTTTTGGCGGGAAAACACAATTTTATTGAGGGCGTCACACCAGGGGGCAGCGCTTCGCGCATGCTCAGTCAGTTTGTTTTGCTCCAGAGCCACGATTGATTGTCAAGAATATTTTCACAAAATAACCACAAATTTGACACATTTGACGCATTCAGACCAGTTCAATTAACGATTGACTTGTTCTTCGGACTTCCTAGACCACGAGTAAGTGACTTTTGGTGTTTTAACACATACACAGGAACATTTTTCAATCGTCTAAAGTTTAAGGGAAAGGTCGCCCTACTTAGGTTTCATGGCCACGCCGTTTGCAGTGGGTCTGTTTGGGGACTCATATATCACTCATCTGCAGTCTTATTGTGTGAACCTGGTCATCCAAAATATGAATTTAAAACAAGCATGAGTTACATGGCATGGCAGAGGAGGGAGCACTTGGTGTAGATTTGAACAACGTGGCTTAGATGAACTGTTGAACCGCCAGCCATTGCCATATCTAAGCTTTGGGGGAAACGACCTAGATTCGTTAGTCCCTGTTACTGACATTGTCCGGCAAGGAACAAAAAATATGTCATGCAATTGCTGACCAAGGGATCCGTGCCATAGTTTGTGAGGTGATAGCCCGGGAATCCCCAAGAACTGTAAGCCCAGAGATATATTTGGCACGTAGCCAGGAATACAACAGTGCATTGCGTTCACCAACATCTGCTTCCCGCTCATCACCTGCCAGATTCGTTTCCAACAAGATTTGGTTCTGGGATCATCTCCGGATGCACAAGTCCAAGTTACCCCTGTCAGCTGCAGATGGAGTACACCTGTCAAAACTGGGCAACCAGCGCCTCTTCAGGAGCCTTCGCCTGGCCATCATGCAGTCCTGTGACAAATTTTAGGGAAGTATCCCTGTATTTTTCTGTTGTGAGTACAAAGGTCTGCTTTGCTGGCATATTTCTGCTTTGATTGCAGAGGTCTGCTTTGCTTGCCCATTTATGCTTTGATTGCACATTTCTGATTGCAAATGTCGGCTTTGATTGCACATTTCTGCTTTGATGGCAGAGGTCTGCTTTGATGGCAGAGGTCTACAGATCACATATTATTTAAAATTTTTAAATTTTCCTTAGCTTATTGCAGGGGTTTTTCTACTGATAAATCACAGTTCCTCTAGCTTAAAGCAGGGGTTTTAGCTTTGTGCCTGCACTATTTATTATTCACGCAGTTGCATTTCATTTACATAACATGTATCTATTCCTGTACACTTATATGTCCAACAACCATTCTCATTTGCTTAATTCATTAGATAATTACTAGAATTTAACAGGTACAGATCACAATGCATTTGTCTGTGTCCCAGACTTTACAAGGCTTATATTATCGTCTGCAAATTTATTGCTAATTTTCATTCATTAGTTAAGTACTATTATTTAAACCTTGAATGTTTAATTCTTCAAATGCTTCAATTGCACTTTTCTATGTCCCAAACTTTACAAAGCATATATTATTTATTGCAGAATGGGTAAGCGCAAGCAGGGCCCTGCACCGCAGCCTACGGCAGCAAAACGGGTTCCAGCCAGACGTATTCCGCTCAGGCCAGCAACCTCCCAATCTACCGCATTGACGGAGTCCAGAAAGCTGTCCAGGCAGCAATCCCACTGATAGTGCAGCAAGTGCAGCAAACGACAAATGTGACTCAGTCGTTGGGGCCGTCGGTTGCACGGTCACCGCCAGCCCCCTCGTCTACTGCACAGATGGATCAGGGCAGCCAACTCGTTGCTCCTCCAACACAGACTCTCAGCTCAGCTCAGCAGTCCTTGCTGATGCATGCCCAAAATCTAACAGGTGAGCATGAAACTGATATTGCTTCACTCGCTTATGATTATGATGAGCAACTCCCTATTGATCACCAGTTGACGGAAAAACAAAGACGAATCATAACCACACATGGTTTTCTCGAATTTAAAACATTACTTCGAAAGGAGGTCAAAGAAAGCCGGGGCATGTCAATGAGTGTGCAAAATGACACGGTGGTAGTTCAAGAGGCACCGACCACATCAGTGCTCACCCTACCTCAGTGGCTCTCAGCGTTTACTGTTTATGCAACTGCGCTTTGCCGGGTACATCCACAGGAAACAGTGGGACTCTGGCATTACATGGACCGCGTTCGGCAACTGAAAGATCAAGGATATGACTGGCTGAGGTACGATGACTCATTCCGTCGATTACGAGCTACCAACCCAGGGAAGTATCCTTTCCACAGAGACATGCACCAACTCCAGCTTCAATGCTGGTTGAGACCATCTACCAAACAGACACCAAACACTCAAACTGCTTACCATTGTCAAAACCAGCGCCCCTCCTCCAAGGGGACAAAAAGCCCGCCCTTTCCATTTGGCACCTGTTGGGCATTTCAAGGAGGTCAAAAGTGCACTGGCCAATGCCGATGGCCAGACACCCACAGGTGCCATCTCTGTCAAGGCGACCACCCTGGATCTCAGTGCTCGTCAGGCCAAGCAACATCCCAGCTCCCTCCAGCAAGCCGCTCACCATCCGCCAACGGAGTTACAGTGCACTCACGAAGACGGTCAACCACCCTGTAACTCCACCTTCCAGGTGTACATTTCTCCAGTTAAGATCCCTATACTTCAAGCCATGCTGGCGAAGTATGCGCCAGCAAAGGCAACCTATTTGCTTGAGGGTTTTCGTCATGGGTTTCAGTTGGAGTGTTCATCCACAATTCCCAACTCAGTTATGACCTTGCCTCCTCCCCCTGAATTCAACCATGGCTCAGCCTTACGTCATCACAATATCGTCTCCACTAAGCTTCAGAAAGAAATTACAGCTGGTCGCATGCTGGGGCCATATCTGGAGCCACCTTTTGCCTACTTTCAGGTGTCACCTTTGAGAAAAAGACACCAGGGGAATTTCGAATTATTCATGATCTCAGTTATCCAGATGGTCTCTCAGTGAATTATGACATCGACAAGTCTAAAGGATATGTACACTATGACAGACTGGACGATGCCATTGAAACCATCCTTGAGCTTGGGCCAGGATGTTTCTTGGCAAAAACTGACATAGAACACGCCTACAAACTGCTTCCAGTTCATGTCAATGATCTCAACCGGTTAGGCATATGTTGGGACTCCAAGTATTATTTCGATTTGACACTACCTATGGGTGCCCGCACCTCTCCTGCGATATTTTCTAGATTTTCAGCAGCCTTGACTTGGATAGCACAGCATTTGTTTGGGATAGCACACATCCATTTCGTTCTTGATGACTTTCTGATGATCTCCCCCTCAAGAACCCAGTCTCAAGAAGACTTGTCAAGTTTCTCCAAGATGTGCCAGAGATTGGGAGTTCCTCTGTGCCAAGCCAAAACTGAACAAGGTCAGGTCATCACGTTTCTAGGTATCCAATTGGACACAGTGAACATGGAAGCACGCCTGCCCCTGGACAAAATTATTAAGTGCAGAAACCAAATAAACAGTGTACTCACGAGCACCAGTGTATCACAGAAGCAATTATCATCTCTATGCGGGTTGTTAAATTTTGCATGTTGCAATGTTATTCGGGCTGGTCGGTCTTTCCTTCGATGCTTGTACACATGGGCAGCCCTGCTTCAAAAGCCATTCCATCGCATCCGAGTTAGCAATGCTATGAAGGCAGATTTAAAGATGTGGCTAACTTTTCTAAACACTTACAACGGCCGTACAATATTTCCAGCAGTGTTGTGGCTTTCCCCGGCGACGTTACACAGTTTTACAGATGCTTCAAAGTTGGGCTATGGTTTGACATTTGGGACTCAATGGGCTTTTGGGGAGTGGCCGCCATCGTGGACACATCACAACATTTGCCTCCTAGAAGCGTTCCCAATTTTACTTATGCTGCAGCTTTTTGCAGACAGACTGGCAAAAAAACGCCTGATTCTCCACACAGACAACATGGCCCTGCGAGACATTCTCAACAAACAGTCCACTAAAGATCCCCTCATTCTTACAATCCTCAGGGACATAGTGCTCATTTGCTTGTCGTATAATATTACTTTTTGTGCTGAACACGTACCGGGGTGCGAAAATATATTAGCAGATCATCTTTCTCGCTTACAGGTGCCCGGCTTCAGATCAGCTGGCCCACACATGGACCAAGATCCAACACCAGTCCCACCTCAGCTATGGCAGAAGAATTACAGCTTAATTTGAATGCCCTGCTGCAGGACTCCGTTGCCGTGTCATCAGTGCCAACACACCGTAGGGCATGGGCCCATTTAGAGCAGTTTTGGGCAGCCACTTATTCAGAAGAACTCATGTTACCCCTGCATACATACCATTTGTGCCTCTTCATTTCATATCTACATAGAGCTTCCTATGCATCAGCTACAGTTCGCACATACATATCAACATTGGCCCATCTGCATAAGTTATTGAGCCTCCCAAATCCTACGGAACATTTTGTCATCCGCAAGCTCCTGGATGCAGTGGAGAAAGGACAGCCACCTCGGCCAAAGCGAAGACCAATTGGTCTGGCACTTCTCCAGCGTATGCTCCCACTCATCCCAACTGTCTTTACAGCCCAATATGATCAAGCCCTTCACACTTCAGTCTTATTAATGGCCTACCACCTTAGTGCCCGTATTGGTGAATTGACATTATCGAACGGCAACTGGGCCAACCTCTTTCGGAGGCAAGATGTTTCAGTCCACAATATGCAACATCACAAACTGGCCGTCAACATCACATTCCAAGTTTATAAGCACAACCAGTCAGTGCATACTTTGCCACTGCAGGCCACAGGAGGCCCTTTCTGCCCAGTAGATAGATTGTTAGCATTTTTAGTACTACGTGGCCCAGGATTGGGCCCATTATTTCTTCAAAGATTGGGTTCACCACTTTGTGCAGAGCAAGTGCTGAGACTGCTCAAACAGCTACTGGCATTGGTGGGAGAAAACCCTTCTGACTTCGGCTCGCACAGCCTTCGCATTGGCCGAATGACAGAGGCAGCAGCCAGTGGCGCAAGTGATGCTCAGCTGCGACTTATCGGTCGCTGGCGAGGTCCTACCTTCATCAATTACCTCCGGAGTCAAGAAATTTCAATACCTCCACCTCAACTTCCTCCACGGTAGTGGGGGGCCACCACTGCGTGGTCTGGTCGCCAGGTCGACCAGTGGCTGGTTTGGCCCCTCCACTTGACCATTCGGACTCTGGACTCTGCATGATTTATCAAAACAGTTTGTTATATCTGATTATCATAGGCATATATATGTCGTGTCATGTTTAGCCACTCCTAGTCGTAGGTTTTTGTTTAGCAGTGCTAGTCAGAGGAGCTATGCTTGAGATTGGGCCAGCATGCTATTTAGGTGTAACTGACGTAGCTGAGGTTCGAGCTTGGGCCAACCTCAGAAATTTCATGTAAGTTAACATGTGTTATATTCATTTGTATGAGATTCATGTGAACATGTTATGTATTTATCATTAAGGAATAAATGTTATCTGCCCAAATTGATTTATTTTACCTGGGGTGATGCACGAGATAAATTATTGTGTAATGCCAGCCTGTTCCACCCATGTAAATATGTGTTAAACCCAGATCATGTGATAAGCTCATGAATATCAATCAGCTGGAATTTTACTTACTCCCTGCATGGCTCATAAAATTCTGGCGTACGGCTGATCTTTTGTGAGGTTAAGTCTGAATTGTCAATACCACCGGAATAAAAAAAATACAAGGCATGAAAAATACTTTTTGTCAATTTTATTTGTCCATATTACTCAAGATGGCATATTCACTTCAATCTTCATTGTCAGCTTTCCTGGAATAAAAATAAATAAATTAGCATAACTTGAATAAACTAATTCTCTACACAAGTGGAAAACATGTGTCTATTGCATACCTGTTTAGTCACAACTGGAGTACATGAGCAAGTTGGGGGTTCCAACTGTTCCTCTGAGGTTGATGGCTCCCTGGGTAGCTGTGCTGGTCAAGTAGGATTTCACCTGAGATGGGTAAGCATTGGGGTTGCTAGCCAAGTAGTTGCCAACCAGACCAGCAACATGGGGACAGGCCATTGAGGTACCAGACAAGGTGCGGCTTCCAGTGTCACTCAAGTGAGAGGCAGACAGAATGCTGGATCCTGGTGCCAAGATGTCGACACAGGTGCCCCAGTTGGAGAAGGAAGACAGGTTTTCACTTATGTCAGTGGAACCAACACAAATGGCACCAGAGGCACAAGCTGGACTGTACTTGCAGGCATTGGCATTGTTGTTTCCAGCAGCGACAACAACTGGGACTCCGGCACTCACAGCACTGTTGACAGCTGAATCCAAGGCGGTGTTGGCACCCCCACCAAGAGACATGCTTCCAACACCTCTGATTCCTCTGCTTGCAACATCTGAAACCATCTAATTAATGCCAGAAACTATTCCTCTAGTAGCACCAGAGCCACTATCTGAAAGAACTTTAATAGCAACAACAGTGGCTCTCTTGGAAACACCATACGTTGTTCCTGCAGCAGTTCCAGCGCAGTGGGTACCATGGCCGTTGTTGTCATCATTGCTTCCACCAACAAAGTTTTCTCCAAATACACCCCTTCCTGTGAAGTCCTGGTGGGTTAGACAGATGCTGGTGTCAAGGATGTAAACTCTGACACCAGAACCATCGTTACTACCATAGCTGAAGTGGGCACCACCGTAGTTAGGTGTACTTCTGGCTGAAACTCTGCTCAAGCCCCAAATACTGCTACCAGTACTCTGGCTAGAGCACTGCTCAACCATCTGCTGTTGCAAGTTCAAGTCAATGCTGTCAACTTCATCCAATGCAAAGAGCTGGCTCATAGCTGCCTCATCAGTTGTCTTCACATGGAGGATGGGAGCCTTCAGGTTTGTGAAGAGGTTAACGATGGTAACACTGGATGCAAGGCCGACGATTCTACCAGCAACCTTAGTGGCATAGACCAAGTTAGAAATTCTACCAAATGAAGGATGAAGCACAATCAGAAATTCACCAGGAATTATGTCTGGGTTGTTCAGGTTCTGCACCTGGCGAACGTTTGGCAAGGCCGCAGCCAAGCAAATGAATGCAGCAAACAGTGCGATCTTCATCTTACAGCAAGTTCTTTGTGAGGTGCTAAAGATGCTGTCCAATTCACTAAAATTGTGGTGTAATATATGTGTAAAAGTTGGCTGTTTTTTCCCTTCTGAACTGATGAAAAGGCTTATCACATTGTCGTGTGAATTTCACATGTGCAGTCAAAACACTTAAGCGCTGTGGGCACACCCCATGGATTTCACGTGGTGAACTGGTGTAAAAGTGGTGTAAAAATGCACGTGGATAAAACCACATGGTTATCATGTAATATTACCCCACGTGGATGTATCCATGTGGTGATCACCTCATATTTTTCCATGTAATAATCATGTGAAATAGCCCACATGTTTATCACGTCATATCTCTCTATTTGTTCTTCGCATGGAATTATCCATGTGGTAATCACGTCATAACCCTTCACATGATATTCCTATATGTAATCTTCATGTGATTAGCGCCACGTGGTCATCAAGTCATGTTCTTCACATGATGACCACATGCATTGACTTGTCTGTGCATATATATATATATATATATATATATATATATATATATATATTATCATCCATGTCAGTCATGTCATATATTTAAAAAAGAAACTGAAAATCCAGGTCACATGCAATGATAATAATGGCTAATTCATCTTCTCAGACCAGTTTTTTCATTGGGGGGGGGGGGGGGGGGGGGTTGAAAAATAAAAGTGTTTCCTGGTACCACTGAATTTTAAAATGCTACTGCAGACAATGTATAAAATACATTGGTAAATTTTGATTCTTCTTGAATATTCTGCTGAGGTCACATATCACATGTGACAAACATCCTGTTCAGAGATGCCATGACCTCTCACCCCAGGTCAGCTAGTGCTCTTACCCCACACTTTGAATCTGCAGACTGTTGACCAGACATCACAAAACCAAAAGGAGTATTAAATCTGAAATCTGCAAACATCAGCCGGTAGGGAGTTTTATAATTTTTGTATTTGATCTATTTACCTGCCAAGAATCCTTTGAAGTTATAAGTTTGAGATTTAGCACCTGAAAAGCTCTGAATTTCTCTTTTAAGTTCTTGATATATGTGTATTGACATGTATGATGCATTCAGCCTAATTAACACAAGGTTTAATGAAATCTTTAAGTACTTAGATGTTGTTTGGTCTTGTCACCAGTTCTGTCAGGTAATCATCATTGGGTGTTATATAGTATGATATATTATTGTAGGGCATGGAGATTAGGTTAATACATAGCCATGCCTGCATTCTTTTCAAAATTACTGACCTTATGAGGTTATCTATAAATAGCCGTGCACTCTATTAACCCCAGGCAGGGTGATAAACCCAAACTGTATACAATCATGGGCATTCTTACGCAGTCTCTGCGCGAAGCAAGGGGGCGCTGATAATCATGGCAAGCCGCTCCCTGCGGGATCGAAAGCGGGTCACGTAGAGACTGATTCTTACAATAGGCAATGCATACATATCTTTTAATTGCACATCATGAAAAGGTAAATTTCACATGTATAATATAACCTGTTCAGACGCATAAACATCCTTGCGGTTATAATGTCTGTCAAGCCTTATATATATTAAATATGCCTTGTAGTGTGTCATATGCTATTTGAGGTGCTACATCATCGACTTAATTAAAAACTTGTTATGGTTCTAGTGTAATTTTTACTTTTTCTTTTTTTGAACTTGGAAGCCTAATGAAGAGATCCCTTGTCCAAAATCTTAACATGGACGGTCAGAGAGGAGGAGGGAGTGGCAAGACTGGATTTAGAAAGAGTCCTGTTTTCTCAGTCATTATAGCAGTGTATAGGTAAAAATTATGATTTCTATATTTAGGTTACTGGTGTTATTGACAACTGCAGTCTACATTACACATGTAAGTGCAATGTCACCTCACAATCATTTAGTATGTTATTCACTTTTCTTTTGTAGATGCAGTCATTCTACGATTTGGTGGACCATCCAGCTGTAATATTAACTCAGGAAATCCAAAAATTCCTCAAATGTAACAAAGTTAATGATTGGTGACTTTAACTTATAAGGAAGCTATTTATCACAGAAAATAACTTCAAAGCAATTCCGAAAGTACTCCTTTATTACAAAATGGAATGGAAACAAGTGTAATATTTCCCTTTCAGATATTGCATAAAGTTTCCCTAAATGTCAACCCTGTTACTGGCCTTCCTGCTGATATAACAGGTCACATAACCAACCAATTTAAATACATAAGATGAAAAATGTTTTGTGGTCTTGTAACAACTCTGAAATGTATGAAAATTCATAATTTTTATGGATTTTTGAAAGATTTTGCACTTGATATGCCAAAGTGCACCGTTTCTGTGGAATGACCCATATCCGGTTGCGGACATAAAAACTTTTTAATGCAGGTGTTTCCCCTATCTTGGACATGGAGTGGTGGTTTGGGGTTTTGTTAACTACACATTTTTAGAAGATGTTCACTGTTCAGTTGAACAAGTTCTTTCTAATCAGCTAATAGCAGGGGACATTGGGAGGGTCAGATGTTCAACTAGCGGAAGTTAGATATTGTTAATAAGCTCTGGAATAAGATAGTTAGAATAAGTGACCATAGATTACCAAAATGAATATTAGAGCATTAGATAAGTATAATGACGATGTAAATAACAGTCATATGATCTTGCTAAGTTGTTTCCAACACTTGGTATAAACTCAAGTCTTAAGATAACAAAATAAGATAAGATACAAATAAATTTTGTGTCACAAGAAGTACAGACACATTAGCTCAAGGAGCTATTAAGCAACAATCAAAAACAATAATAACTAAATAACCATTAGGGTATGATGTTCACATTTCCTTAATCAAACAAGACATATTGCATGAGCACCTCAGGCCTTCTTGTAGAAACCATGTTCATAAATGTTTTGAAATCCATACAGTTCTTATATTCTATTGGTGATATGTTCCATAAATGCGAGGCGTAATAAGTTATTGTTTGTTTGCCAAGTGTAATCTTATTAAACCTCGGTAAAATCAATGCATATGGGTCTCTTAAGTGATTGTCTTTGATATTGATTATTTCATTGAGAAATTCTGGATTCATTTTGTGGATACATTTATATACTTCAGTCCCAATACTTCTCAATCGTGATAGTAAAATTATACAATGTTTGGTCTTTTCTAAATATTCCACATTAGTACTTTTCTGATCATTGGTTATAAATGGTAAAGCCCTTTCTTGTACTCTTTCCATCTTTCTAATTGATGAAATGGTACAAAAACTCCATACCACAGGGCAGAAGTAGAATTTCGATAATATAAATGAATTAAACATATTTTTTTTTATTTTTTATTTCCTTGTTACTTAAGATCAATTGGTCTATAGTTTTCTTTACACATGTGATACTTCTTTTTAAATACAGGTAATACCTCTGACTTCTTCATGTCAATTGGAAATGTGCTAGTTTTTTTTAAAAGAAAAAAACAGCAGATGTCATTAGCATTGCCAGTACATCTGCACATATATTGACACTCAATGGTTTAATATGATTAAACCCAGCTGATCTGTTTGCCTTTAGTGACCTCAGTTTCCCAAACACATCATAATTTATTTCTTTAATGTCAAACAATTCACTTTTTGCTTGTAATTCACAGTTGATTGTGTTCAATAACATTATCTAGGTTAGAATTTTATGTTTTAACACTTGTGTCAACAATATTTTTTGCAGTTATAATAAAATACTCATTAAATACATTTGCAACATCCTGGGAACTGTTAATTATAGTTTTGGCCTTTCTCAGTACAATCTGACCATCATTTTTGTTACTCTTGTCTGTGAAGAAAGGTTTACACCATTCAAAAAATCATTTGTTGTTGATGCAGATGAACAGTTACAGAGGAGATACGTCTTAATTGCTTTTCTCTGCTTGTTTTGCTGTCTGCTGAAGGCTATAATTCTCCCAGTGTTTTGCTGTTCTAAATTTAAAGAAAATATACTATTCAACCCTATTCCGTTTGTACATTTCTTTCATAAGATCAGAATGCATATATGGTATCTTTACACTTTTTACAGTTCCTTTCTTTACAGGTGCATGCTGATCTAAAACTTCAGTATACAAAACATTAAAAGCCCAGTATTGGTTACTGACATCCTCAAATATTTCACAGGCTAGTCTTGGGATTTTTCATATTATTTTTTGAACCAGATCTCAATCTATAGAATACCTCATACTAAAAGATCTGAATGCTTAAGAGTACCTCTAAAATCAGATTTAAAATTTTGGATTAACCTTATTAGGCAATCCTAGCTCTGTTTGGGGAAGTGTGCTGTATGACCATAGTTTCAGCTATTTTTGGCAAAAAGTACTTGGTCACCACATTCAAAATTAATAGATTATTGTTTTAGTCATAACTGAAATGGTAGAACATCAGGCTTTTCCCAGAAACATTGGGCTATTTATCGCCTGCACCGGTGGCTGAGTGGACTAAGCATTGTTCTGCTGTGAATGGCTGGGGAAACTAGGGTATGAATCCAACCCTGGGGAATTTTGTTTTCTTTTTGTTATTTACGGTGCAACCTGCCTTAGTGGTTACCTCTTTAGAGCAGCCACCTGGCCTAAGTGGTCAGTCTGATTCCCCCCGAACCAAATACTATGTAAATGCACCTTGATTAAGCAGCCACCTCCACTCTGTGGCCAGCGGTCAGCAGACTTCACTCTAAACCCCCATCCTGACCTGTGCTTAGTGGTCAGTTGCCCCTATGGTAACAGACCAGTGGAGCCATGCAGTCTGGTGTTATGTAACATTGCATCACCACAT
This sequence comes from Alitta virens, assembly GCA_932294295.1. Taxonomy (NCBI): domain Eukaryota; kingdom Metazoa; phylum Annelida; class Polychaeta; order Phyllodocida; family Nereididae; genus Alitta; species Alitta virens. The sequence continues at coordinate 20,332,356 of OW028581.1, forward strand.
GGGGGTATTACAAAAGACACAAACTCTATCACCTGTTATATATTTTACCCCTTTTTACCCCTTTTAAAGTTTAAATATCATTATATCCGTATTATATCCTTTGACCACTTTGTGCTAACCTTAGAAGATATCTATTATGAGTACTGCTGGCAATGTTTACTTTTTTTTTAATCAAAAAAAGTTTCATATTAAAGTCTTTATTCCAGTAGTGCAACCATTTCAATAAGTCAAAATCTATGAAAATATTTACAAAAAAAAGCATTAAATTAAATGTCAATATTCATACAAAACCGGGTTTGCAATTTCAAACACCACTGCTGCAAGACCCAAAACTATCATTTTCACCTGGTTCACCTGACTTCAGCAGCCACCTGGCTTTAGCAGCCACATTTGCCACCTCCCTTGGCTGACCACTTAACACAGGTTGCCCTGTATATATATCATTTATATTATATATATATCATTTATATCATCTTAAGAGAATAGTATAATTTCTCCTTATCCTACAAAACTTTGTTCTACAGTATGATGTTTTTAACCTGCAGATTTGGCGCACAACAACATTATCTTCATTGCTCATATCAATGTTTAGGTCACCCATTATGATATGTTAATTACCAATTGAACATAATTGGTAAGCTTTTCACAAAAGATTGATAAATGTTGCTCGGCACCTTAGGATTTTTATAGACACATACAGTACATGTACGAGGTTAAAATTGAGTTTCTTAATTTCAATTTGAAAAGTCATACATGGTCTGATTTTCGGTTGTGGTTTTGACAGCTGTCTATTCATTTGGGGTATCTCTTAGCATCATAAGGCAATGGCCCAGCATGTTAAAACCTTCACCAGATGTTCGCGACCTGAATACTCGTGTGACGAATCTTTGATGAGTTGGTGTCCTTGAGATGCCACTAGACTGCAGAAGGCATAACATTGGTTGGCCTACACTTTCAACAACTGGTACATCACATTTTGCTTGAAATTTTTGCCATCGTTCATATTCCATACCTGAATTGGAGTCAAAAACAGATTGCTGAGGTGTTTCTGACCTCTTTAAACCGGATAGGATCATCAGTTGTGGTGTTGATTCATTCACATTGGTTATGGTGTCTAGGTGGAGGTGGTACTGATACTTTGGGGGGCTTGTACCATGTTACTGTACTCGTTTTACTGGGAGGTTTATGCTCACATGCAATATCAGCCTCTTATCTGCCTTTTCATGCAAACCTAGATTGGCAAGCAGTTTGAGCAACCTTTGCTTGATTGGTGAAGGCCGTCTCCATGAAGAAGCAAAGACTCATCCACAGTATCAACTCTGTACTTCATGTCATGGTTTGTGTGGTAGTAAGCAGCTGGTCGGTCACATCAATCTTCTTTAGATCACCTTTGCTGTCAACTGGAAGTGGGATGCTTGAGAGGTGAACGTTTTCACCTCTTTCCTTTGCGAGATGTAAGACTGTTTGACAGTCATTTGCGATCCTGTCACTTGGCCTCTTGGTACCTGTATCATTGGTGCCACATACAATATAGATATCCTTGAAACCACTGTTCCTGGGGTTAAGGACCTTTAGGGTTATTCTGATGTCAGGGAAGCGAGCATCACTGTAACTCTGGACTTGTATATTGTCTCATCCGACTGTCACCAATAAGCAGTCCCTCAAGCCACTGTCACACGGGCCGGTTGTGCCGTAGTGAACCCGTAGTATTACGTAATAGTTGCGAAAATCGCTACCCGGCTCGAAGCCGGCGGCCCCAATACGGTCACCCGTGGATACCCGTGGATACCCGTCAAGCACCCGTGGGACCCTTGGCCAAGCCGCGAAACCCGGCCCCGGTAGCCGGTTGTGCCATGCTTGCATGGCACAACCGTAGAAATCTCACGGTTGAAAAAAAAATAAAAAATACCCGTGGAAGCCGGCGGGTGACCCGTAGAAGCCGGCGGGTGACCCGTAGAAGCCGGCGGGTGACCCGTAGAAGCCGGCGGGCGACCCGTAGAAGCCGGCGGGCGACCCGTAGAACCCGCGAATTAACCGTCCCTAATTTCACCCTTTGGTAAAGCCGGCGGCTTGTTGAGGGGTTCTACGGTTAACCCGCCGGCTTTGACGGTTAAGCCGCCGGCTTTGACGGTTAGCCCGGCGGCTTCCACGGTTAACCCGCCGGGTTGCATAGCAAGCAATCGTGTTTGCCCAGTGTCATCCTGTGTGGATCCAATGCGACGCAATGACGCAATGAGCTGGGTTTATTATGTAATCACAGCGGGGTACGTTATCCAGGCAGTATATAAAGATTGACCAGTGGCTATCAGATCATTCAGCATCTTGCTACCAAATTGAGAAGACAAAGAATACACTGCTCCAGAAAATATTTTTTATCATGCCGATGAAGAAAATTACTGCACCTAGGACCAGGACAACTGCAGTTCCTGCTGAGGACACAGAGAAATCGCTTTCTTCACTTCAAGCCAGCGATGATGAAGTATCTTCTGCTTCATCAAAGAAGAAGAGTGCTCTTCCTGTGAAGGAGAAGATGGCGAAGAAGTCTGCACCTGCCAAGCGGACTGTACCTGCCAGGAGACGAAAAATTGCCACGAGGTCATCCTCAGATGCTGCCAGCACGGATGAGTCCCAGAAGTCTGCTCCTGCGCCTGCTCCTGCGCCTGCTCCTGCGCCTGCTCCTGCACCTGCGCCTGCACCTGCGCCTGCTCCTGCACCTGCAACTTCTCCTGACACTTCACCTGCTCGCTCTGCAGGTCCTGTATCACCTGTTTTCTCAGGTAGAGGAAATGAGCCTCGGAAGAAGCAGGATAAGCTCTTCCTGCCACACCAGGATGAACAGGAAGTTGCGGATTGGTACAGGGACCACCCGATATTTTATGACCGGACCCTATCGGATTACAAGGACACCGGCAAGAAGACGGCCCTCCTTAATGCAATGGCTGCCAAGTTGAGTGTTCCCTGCACCGGTTTGCAACTCAGGACTTGGCTTGAATCCATCAGGACTAGTGCCGGAAAACTTATGAGGCAGGGGCCATCCGGAACTGCCAAGAGAAATCCCACGGAGAAAGAACAGTGGATATGTGCCAACTTCGGATTTCTAGTTGACCATATCACTAGAATTCCCAGTCGACAAGGAAGCAATGTTCTTTCAAAAAGACTTGCAAAAGACAACAGCAGCAGTGCTGCAGAAGAATTCGGGCCCCTGGAGATTTCGGATGACCCGGATGTTTCCATGGATATCCCCCCAGCTCCTGCCAAGCGTTCCAAGGGCGGCCCCTACAAGAAACGTAGACAAGAACCCCAGGAGGAACCCCATCAGCAAAGGAGAATGGACGAGCTCATGGAATTGGCCAGGAGCTCAACAGGTGCCCTGCAGGCATCTTTTCATCAAATGGCTGCTGCTGCTCCTCCTCCTCCTCCTCGTCATCCAGTAGATCTCCACGAAAGGAGAATCCGGGCGATGGGAGATTACATCGTTGCGGAGTGCCTGATGATGGACACAGACACATTCGATGACTTTCATACCCAGCTGATGCCTATGATTTTCCAATTAAAAGGAAACCTTATGAGGAACAAAAGGCAGCAACAGCAACCCCAGCACCAGCAGCAGCACCAGCAGCAGCACCACCAGCAGCACCACCAGCCGCAGCACCAGCAGCAGTTCTTCGCTCCTCCTCCTCCTCCTCCTCCTGGGCTTCAGTACACGACCATCCTGAGTCCACAAAAGAATTGGCCACCTGCAACTGCAGCTGGACCTTCTTCACTGCCTCCTTCTGGCCCTCCGTCGATGATTTCTGAAATGCCACCCAGTAGCTCAACACCACTCAATATGAGCCAGTATCTCAACTTGTAGACAACCAACTTGTAGACAACCCCGGCCTTTTTCAAGGCCAAACAACCCCGGCCTTTTTCAAGGCCAAACAACCACGGCCTTTTTCGAGGCCAAACAACCCCGGCCTTTTTCAAGGCCACCAAATCCTCCCAAAAGAGCATGCCTTGTACACATATTTGTGTTAACAATCAATCAAAAAAAAAAGTTCCCAAAACCCTCCAAACTTTTCTCTATCTTTGTCCAAAAAATAATATTTTAGTACAAAATAAACTTGTTCATATTTCCTTTGGATTAGATCACAATATTTCTTTATTATACACTTGAACTATCTTGCAGTAGATTGCATATTATCACACTTTACTGAAGTTTTCATATTTCTTTAGCAAACAAATTTGTTACTAACTTAATAATTTTGAGCAAAGAAGACACCATTTTTTTGGTTCAGAACTGCCGTAGTTGTTTCTTGTTCAGAAGTGCCGTACTTTTTTTTTGTTCAGAAGTGCCGTAGTTGTGTCTTGTTCAGAAGTGCCGTATTATTTTTTTTGCTTCAGAACTGCCGTAGTTTTTTCTATTATACTGCAATAAAAATAATGAAAGTACGGCACTTCTGAACAAAAAAAAAGTACGGCACTTCTGAACAAAAAAAAAGTACGGCACTTCTGAACAAGAAACAACTACGGCACTTCTGAACCAATAAAATATTTGGTGTGGGTCAGACAGGAACTTTTTTTTTTATTACACAAGAAGTGTACATGGTCTGCTCTTTTGGGAGGATTTGGTGGCCTTGAAAAAGGCCGGGGTTGTTTTGTGGTTTCTTTATTATACCATGTCATCTTGCCATGGCACACTTCCTTCCTCTGAATTAACATAGTCTACCAGGTACTGCCGTTGACTCTTGGCTACACCAGTCATTGAATGGCCTCTAGTGGGTGGTGGCATTTCATCAATTTCTCCAGCTGCCCTCCAAGTTCCTGGGGTGATTACATGTGTGACTGGATCTTCCTGGTCCACCATTTTGTTCTGGGCAGTTGGATACCTTACTCTCATCAGATTGTGGAGGCAGCAGCATGCAAGGACTATGGATTCCACTGTCTTGGTCCTCTGTGGCATGGTAGTCAGGAGACACCTGAACCTTGCTGAAAGGATACCAAATGCATTTTCCACAATTCTTCTTGCCCGGGAGAGTCGGTAATTGTATATCCTCTGCTCCTTGGTCATGTTTCTTAGGGGCAGTGGCTTCATCAGCCAGGTTTTCAAAGGAAAGGCATCATCTCCGACAATGAAGTAGGGAAGAGGTCTTTCACCAGGAACGATTGGTTCAGGTGGCGGTAACCCAAGGGTCCCTTCTTCAAGTGCTTCCCTCAGGACTGTCGTGCTAAATACTCCTCCGTCCGATCCAGCTCCGTTAGCTCCACAGTCTACATTAAGGAACTTGTAGTCAGCATCCACAAGAGCCATGAGTACAATGGAGTGGTATCCCTTGTAGTTGTAGTACACGGAACCACCTTTGGGAGGACATTTGATGGCCACATGCTTTCCATCAATGGCTCCAACACAATGAGGAAAGTTCCATCTCGAAAAGAATAGTTCAGCGACTTTTCTCCACTCTTCTGGAGTTGAGGGGCAGGTCAGGAGTTCTTCGGAATACTCTGCAATTATGGCTTCACAGACTTCTCGAATTATCAAGCTGATGGTGTTGTGGGCCACTCTAAAGCCATACATGAGGGACTTGTAGCTGTTTCCAGTTGCCAAATAGCGCAGGGTGATGGCAAGTCTGTGTCCTGGGTCCAAAGCTTCCCTCATACAGCTGTTTTGTTTTCTAATCCTATGATCAATTTTGCCAACGATCTCTCGGAAAATGGCTGGTTCCATTCTCATAAAGTTGGTATAACTTGCGGTGTCTTCCTGGAACAGTTCTCTCAGTAGACGTTCATAATATCCCATCTGCGGTCTTCTCAACAGCCAAGGCTTCACCCAAAACCTCCTCCTCCTCCTCCTCCTGGCTGCCAGTTCTCTTTCTTCTTCTCTCTTCCTCTCCTCCTCCTCCTCCTCAGCTAGTGCTTCCATACAAGCAAGTTGTAAAATAAGTGTATAATTGGCCTGAGCAGCTAGTAGTAACAAGGCTCTATTTCGTTGGGGTTGATGCATGTACATGGTCTTTCCTCTTCAGCAGCCGGAGACAGAATGATGGAGAACAACAGATGCAGCCCCTATTTATAAATTTTTGGCAAATTCCACGAGATAGCCAGCCGCCAGGTTAACCCGTGGAAGCCGGCGGGTGACCCGTGGAAGCCGCCGGGCAACCCGTGGAAGCCGCCGGGCAACCCGTGGAAGCCGCCGGGCTACCCCTGGAAGCCGTCAACTAATTTGCCGTACCCGGCAGTAACCCGTGAAAGCCGGCGGGTAACCCGGCGGGTTACCCGTAGAACCCGGCGGGTTAACCCGTAGAACCCGGCGGGTTACCCGGCGGGTGCTGCCCCGCCCCTTTTTGCTGCCGCCAAACCGGCGGAAAGAGCTGTTACATAACTATTACGTAATACTACGGGTTCACTACGGCACAACCGGCCCGTGTGACAGTGGCTTAAGGTTCAGGGTCATCTTCCAGGTCACTATCATCACTTTCACCATTGTTCCTTTCTTCTAGTGATGGTTTTGATCTGTTGTGTCAGAGCTTCATTGACTGACAGTAGAGATCTCTTGTTGCATGGATCTAATTTGGAAGGGCATCATACAGCAGCTGAGGCAAGACCACACTCCTACTGCTTCAGCTTCTTTCCGACCCACACATTATGGTACCAGATGGCACAAAGGCAGCACTGTATCATAGAGCAACCAAACATAGTCTTCTCTGATCTACCATGTTTACAGTTTGCGGGACATTTAAGTGAGAATGTGTTGGCTTCAATGGCAGTCAAACGCACTCATTTATACATCAAAGATACCAATTTTGACAAGAAAATGTCCAAAGTCTTCCTTCAAAAATCGCCTCTGTCTACCAAGTTTCTTCTGTGGTGTCTTGAGACTTACGACCATATCCTGTACAAGTTAGAAGTTAATCATTTTCTTGCATAATATGGTTGATCACAGTTGACTAACTCTATATATGATTCCTTTCAGCAAGTTGATACTGATCTTGTGCAACAAAAGCTTCAACTAGCTCAGTGAGTGGAATGAACAACAAGGCAGAAACTCAAATCAAGAAATTATATTTTGTTTAAAATGATATGGCGGCAGAATCTTATGTTTCTATGATACTCTGTTTAGAGCAGGGATCCTTCCAATTGGGATAGAAGTTGGCAGATATTATAACTGGCTAAAACCAGCTGTTTCTGTCTACTTCTAGCTAATAGTCGGCTTACACCTACCACCACTGAAACATATAAACTTTGGTAAATGTTAGAAATTTATCTCATATATCATAAATATGTATGTACAATAGACATGCATCTTTTCAATGAAAAATTACAAATACGGGCAACTCAACTTAGCATGCACTTTTAGATCTGACATTCACTAATTTTGAAGATTTTGATAAATTTATCTATCTTAATAGTAACGTAAGACTTGAAACAGCCGAATTTGTAAGTTAAGTAATGCAAACCAAAGTTAATTGTATACACTGATTCACTTGTAGCTGCTGTGTATGTATAATACCTGTTCAATAGTGACATATCAAATTATATTGTATCTCTATATAGAGATATTTTTTTTAGGAACCGCTATACATATTAAGTGTTCTACATTAACTCCCATGGCCTAAAACTCCGTTCCCTTGACACTTTATATATAACCACCCACAATACCTTTTCACCACGATGGTATGCAATGCAACAATTTGAGTTGTATGAACGGTAATAAGATGAAAATGTCCCGTCCTGTCACCGAAATGAAGCTTCTCATTTGGAAAAAAGAATTACAATTATCACTATACGTTCATGGTCTCACTCTTTGTTAGAAATATGCTGAAGTGTGGCCTAGTTGGAAATGCCATGATAGGATTGGTAACGAGCAAAGCTCTCTTAAAAAAAAACCAGTATCAGAATTGGTTGAAGTAGTCTAGACATGGTAAAAAAAATAATTGGTGTAATTTGTATAGACTAAAGAGTATTAGTTTCAGGTGACAGATATTGACAAGGTTTCTTGAAAAAATAATACAATCAATTAGTGTAGTTCACATAAATTTATGTCTTTGTCTTTATTGCCGAAATTGCTATAAAATTTACCTTTTCCATAGATCCTCGCTACTCTTGCCTAGCTACCCACAACTGTCTGCAAATCGACCACTTGCCTCATCCATAGTATTATTAATAATAAATAGAGAACTTTGCTTGCAATGAAAAAAAAATATATAAATAAATATATATATATATATTTCAAAATTTCCTGCTTTGAAAGTTGGATAGAATTTTGTCTAGTTCTTTTATATATATATTATAAGTACCTAAATATTCTTAGTATTTTTTCTTTAATTTGCAGCCTTAAAAACACAATGTCTTTTGAAAAATGTGAGATGTTTTGCAAATCTATTGGTATAATTCACATTATTGACAGGGGGGTCCATAGAGGGGGGCTGTTAAGATTTAATAAATACCTTGAACAATTAACCCAGCCACTTTTGACCTATGCTCGTCCAGTCAAAGTTGCACAATGTTATCAAAGGAAGCCAAACGTGCCTTATTAGGCCTTTTTGTTAAGCCATTCAGGCGCGAAGCCAAAGGTGTGAGTGATCAGGCCACCGCTAAATGTACTAACATGAGTGATGTCATAGCCAATCTTCACAAAACAGGGCAGAAACGAAGTACCCTGTAGCCACAGTAAATGTATCAGAATCTGTAAGAGATCTGACACATAAAGGTTATCTTAAGGAGTTAGATTCTGATTTTAAAAAAGTACTTTACATCCCTCAGTTGAGCCATGGAGTGAGTGGGCCAACATTTGAACAATGAAAATGGCATCCAAACGAATGAAAGGCCTATCCTGAAGAAGCTGAAAGCATAATGCCAGCTGCTATAGTACTGTTATACTTGAAGCTGCTATATTCCATTACGTCACTTGATTAATGGGATTAAGTTATTGTTTAAAATTGTTCACCATGTTCTTTTATACCACTGCAGTATGTTTGCCTTCCACAGCCAATCAGAAGCCTGGATTACAGGGGGATATATCACATGTACTAACAACAGCAGGGAGGACATGGTCACACTTATATGAGCACATGTTGTGGCAAAACTTAACAAGCAAACAAATGTCTTGCAAAATAGGCAACATCTTATGCAACTGATCCTGCAAAATAGTGAACCCAGCCTTAATAATTAAGTAATAGACAATTTGTCCACAGACCACTAATTTTCTAACAGCAGTAATACCAACTGTGCAATATGGTTAACATTTGTTGCAAAAAAAATATATCCTGCACCATTTCTTCGTTCAAACAACGGGAAGTTTGAGTTTGGGAAGTTTGAGTCTTCATAAGTTTCCAGCTTTGTTTCACGCCATAGATGCCATGCCTCATATGACCTGACAGCACTCTCTGTAGCCTTTCTTGTGTTAGCTGGGATTCTGTCCAGCAAAGAATTAGTGAAAGCACTTTCACTTTTGATTTGCGCATCATATCTATTGGCAGTTTTTCTGCCATCCGGTGCAAATAGCAATTGCATTCGTATATCCAATAATTGAGTAGATCCAATGTCAAAGGATGCATTACAATCATTAAATTCACTGAAATCAGCAAAACTCCTCTCCAAATTGTCATTCATTTTGAAATGCAATGTCAATGGAAATAAGTCTTAAATTGTATTGATTCAGTTTTAAGTGTCTCAATCTCTGACAAACATAAACACAAACAATCCAATTAAGTGGTATAAGTTAGATAATGCCCTTGTTTTCTTCGACATGGGATTATTAAGAAGAAAACGCGGGCATTATCTATTACATATATGAGAATGGGACTGCCATTTTACATGCTGTTTGATATCAAATCAATAAGGTAGTTCAGATTAATCATGACAATACAGTTTTAATGTTTGTATATGAATAGGGTCAATAACCGTGTGCATCTAACTCGGTACTGACTGGTGTAAAATAAAAACCCATAGGAATGCAGGCGAAAAAGCTAAAACAATGAAGACATGTGAAATAAACAGCTGAATTCAGGGCAAAGAAATTGCAAATATGCCTTAAATTTTATGCAATGGTGAGTATATAACGCTCGTTAGGAAGCATATGCCAGTATGCATTGGAGAAGGCAACAATTCAGCATGAGGTCTCTTCTCTTCGTGGCACTCCTGTGCTTGTTGAAAACCTCATTTGGTATCCGCCAGGTCGAAAACCTTGACAATCCAAAAAGAATTTCTGGTGAATTTCTCATTGTGCTTCGTCCATCAGCTAACCAAGTGACCAACAGTCAATATGCTAAAAGCGTTGCTTCCAAAATTGTTGGCATCTCCTCCAAGATCACCATTCTCAACAGCTTCACTAACTTGAAAACACCCATCCTTCATGTGTCGACCTCTGATGAGAGCGTCATGGACCAGCTCTTCCAGTTGGATGAGGTTGACATCATTGATTCTGACCTGTACCAAAACATGATTCAGGCTTGTTTTAGCCAGTTTACAAGGGCTCGTTTGTGGCACCTGAGCAGAATAAACAGTCAGCAGCTCCCTGACTATACTGATGCGCAGTACTGGTACCAAGGCAATCATGGCAATGGTGTGAAAGTCTATATTCTGGACACTGGAATCCGTCTTACTCATGCTGAATTCATTGGCAGAATAGAGTTTGGACAAAATCTGATTGGAGGAAGCGATGATGACAATGAAGGCCATGGAACTCATTGTGCTGGAATTGCAGCAGGGGGACAATATGGTGTTTCTAAAGGTGCTACACTTGTAGCTGTGAAGGTGCTGGGAGATGATGGTGCTGGTTCTATCAGCACAATAATAGCTGGTATCAACTGGATGGTAGGGGATGTACAAGCAGGAGGATGGAGGGGTGTTGGCAGCATGTCTCTGGGAGGTATGGCAAACTCTGCCATGGATGCAGCTGTCAACAGTGCTGATGATGCTGGAGTTCCAGTTGTCGTTGCTGCTGGAAACAGCAATTCTGATGCCTGCAACTCAAGTCCAGCCCGTGCTTCTGGTTCCATCGCAGTCGCATCAACAGATAATGATGATGTTCTGTCGTCTTTCTCAAGCTGGGGATCTTGCGTGTACATCTTGGCTCCTGGTCGTGACATATTATCGGCTGCAATCGGGCATGATAGTGATGAAACAATTCTGTCTGGAACTTCAATGGCCTGCCCTCATGTTGCTGGTTACATAGCCAACTACTTAGCTGATAATCCAGGTGCAACGACTGTACAAGTGAAACAGTATTTGACCAACACAGCGACTTTGGGTGCCATTAACCTTAGGGGAACCACTGGAACCCCCAACACTTTCTTGCATTCCACTTGCGTAGATTAATAATTACACCATCCTTATTACTAAAATACCATTACATAATGCTGTGTAATTGTAAGGACCCCACAATTCTTCGGCAATTGTTTGCAAACACTATAAAAAAATTCCAATGTGCAAAAAATCACTGATTGTTGTCATATTATTAAAATTACAATACTCTAAAAAGGCAGAGTGCTATATAGAAACTATGCCATAGACAAATTTTGATTTCTTTCTCAGTAGTACAAGCAAAAAAGTCACCAGTACAAATGATGCTAATAAATCACATTAGAAATAAATATCAATAGAAAACTTGCATTTTTAATAACTGATTGTGGTCTTATTGTTTGAGCACAATTGTGGCAGTTTGTGTTAACCATTTTTAAAATTGAGTTCTGATTAATATTTTATGTAAAACGGGTTTCAATACATGCTGCTGTGTGTGAACATTAATCAGTCAGTCTAAAATAATAGCAGGACTGTGTGACCAAACCACATGGACTCATAAAAAAAATTGCAACTGAAATAACAGCTGTATCACAATAGCCAAGATAAAGAATAAATTATGACTAATCATGACCTATATTCAGTACATCACAATATATTGCAAAATAAACTCAACAATATTCATGAAGTTTGCCTCTTCGGAAATTTCGATCATGAAGGTCATACTTCTTGTCACATTTTTTGTTCTGGCTGTGGCCACCACAATTTGTTGTCAGATTCAAAACCTGAACCACCCAGACATAATTCCTGGTGAATTTCTCATTGTGCTCCATCCACCAGCAACCAGTGAAACCAACTTCAAATATGCCAACCAAGGCTTCCAAAATCGCTGCCATCTCCTCCAAGATCACCATTCTCAACAGCTTCACCAACCTTTTGGCCCCCATCCTCCATGTCAAGACTTCTGATGACAGTGTCATGAGCCAGCTCTTTGGCTTGGATTAAATTGACGGCATTGATGCTAACCTCCACCAACAGATGATTGATCAATGTTCCAGCCAAGGTACAGGAAGCCACCTCTGGGGACTGAGCAGAATTTCCTCCAGATCTGTGCCAGACTACAGCAGTGCTATTTTCAGCCACAACTCAGATGATGGTGTTGGTATTAGAGTATATGTGCATGACTCAGGAATCAGACTGACCCATCAAGACTTCGCTGGGAGGGGAGAATTTGGAAAAAATTTTGCAGGTGGCAGGGATGATGACATTAATGGCCATGGAACCCACTGTGCTGGAATTATCTTGGGAACAGAATTTGGTGTTGCTAAGGGTGCCACACTTGTTTCAGTAAAAGTTATTAATGACAATGCGGCTGGGACTGTTAGCCATATTATTGCTGGACTTGATTGGATGGTTGAGGATGTCCAATCCAGAGAAGTCAGAGGCATTGCTAGTATGTCAATAGGAACGACTCCAGTCCCATCCTTGGATTCAGCTATCAACAGTGCTGATGCTGCTGGAATCCCTGTAGTTGTTGCAGCTGGTAACAATAATGCTGATGCCTGTAACTTTAGTCCAGCTCGCGCCTCTGGTGCCATCACTGTTGGAGCAACAGATATCAATGACAGACTATCTGCGTATTCAATGTGGGGCCCCTGTGTTGACATTCTTGCTCCTGGCAATGAGATCTTGTCTGCTTCTCACTTAAGTGACACCGGAAGTCGAACTTTGACGGGGACATCCATGTCCTGTCCCCATGTTTCCGGTCTTGTTGCCCGCTACCTGTCTGACAATCCCAGTGCATCAACTTCACAAGTAAAAGCATATTTGTTGAGGACTGCTACCCAAGATGCAATTGACCTGAGAGGAACAGCAGGAACCCCAAACTGTCTTGTGTACTCCAGCTGTCCCTGACGCATATTGATTTATTATTCCTTTTTAAAATGATAAAATGAGTCAATTGAAAATTTCCATAAAAACACGTGGACAGCTTTTAAGTGAAAGTGTATCAAGCTTGCAATTGGACTAGTGTTTTAATTTAGTATGAAATCAAAAACAAGAAGAAAATTGGAGGTGAGCACTATTTTATGTGTTTTCATTTTCGTATGAAATCAAGAAGAAAATTTGAATACAAACAAAACAAGTCATTGTATAAGTTTTAGCGCATAAACCACATCTCAGCCAATCAGAGGCTGAATTTGCTGAGGTACCTTGTTGGATACGGTCATTGGTCATGCTGAGTGACCACAACGAACCTAGTCGAAGTAGACTGCTGGTAGCAGTCATAGCAAACTGCATGCAAAAACGTAGGGAAGTGAAGACAGATTTGTTTCATCTTAAGACCATAATATTGTGTAACGTTGGGTTTTTCTTTCTTTTGTGAACACTAGGTCCGTGACAGCATTTTCCCAACCATTGAAAGGTGCCCTCTCTGATTTTTTTCGTCACGTTAATGGCGTCTATTACTATTTCTTGAAAGTGCTCATGCATCCTGAAATAAGCAAACGACTTCAGAATTACGGGATTTCTGATGTCATATTTATTTAACTAATAAAACGCCTAGGAATATTCACTGCGTTCACTCCTCTCCCTGCGTTTTTGCATGCAGTTCACTATGACTGGAACAGTCTACTAAGACTAAAACAAACCACATTCCCAGATATCAAATCAAAACGAAGAACAAAAAGTCTGGAGAACACACAATGACTAACATTAACAAAGCAGCATACTTTTTTTTTGATAAGGGAGCTGCACTATGTATATTCTTCCTTTACCACTGCTTAATTCAATTAGATCACTGATTGTATAATCAAACACTCATCATTAAGACCAGTAAATTGTGAATTCAAAAGATTTTAATAGCGAGGTTCCACTGTAAGGAAAAATCGTACCAGTGAAATTGTTAAAAATCTTCTCATTGTCTTTGAACTATTTATGGTGATCGGATTTTAAGAAATCAACTGAATATCTTGAAGCGGACACAGATTTGTTTCATTTTATTCAAGAAGACCGTAACATTGGGTTTTCTTACTTGTGTGAACACTACAACTCCTCTGCTACACAAATTCCGGCAGTTGGAATGATAGATAGGTTCGTGACAGCATTTTCCCAACCATTGAAAGGTGCCCTTCTCTGATTTCCTATCAATCAGAGAAGGGCACCTTTCAATGGTCTCTTGTTTTAAACATATAAATATTTGATTCGTTTTCCTTATATTGAAATACACATACTTGGGTAACTAACAATATCATCTAGAAATTAGTATCATATGATCCAAAGTTAGCAAATTGCTGAAAACAAGATCCATGTGCAGCGAAGCGCTTATGCCGACACTCCTGAGGTCAGGTTTACTCATTGAGAATTCTTTCTTATATATTTATAAGGGAAGGGATCTTGGTGGTCTAAAGCATGAGGGGCTCTTGGAATAATTTGACAGTGGTATATAAATTTTGTCCCTTCGAGATTCAAAAATACTGCCCACATGAGCCTCAGTTTGAGGAAATCTGCAGCATTCTTGTTATATATTGGTTTTAGATCGACCATGTTCCAAACTTCAGCTTACACTGTGTAACAAACTGCTTCCAAATTAATCTCATCAATTCACTCTTGTAGCTCTATTGTACATTGTAGCCTCACTGGACCCCAGTGATAGAACCTTCAGTAATGATTCTCGACTCCATTCATAATCATAAAATCCCGCCAGCTTAGTCTACATGCCCTTAACAGGGCTTGAGGTCAGCATACAGTGCTCTTTACATGCTGGCACAACATCTTGCTAGTTCCTGGAGAATAGTGTGAGTCCCCCCCCCCCCCCGTGGCCCTCTAGCGGTAAATAGGCACGTGAGAAAGTAGGTCAGCCAATAACAGCGACGCACTAGCACTTCAAAATGCTCAACTGTCACTGCAGGCCACGTTGCTGCGCTAATTATAGATATATTTTGTAAACAGTGGCGCTGATTTGGTGCTCCACAGATTGTTGTAGTAATTAAGCCCATTTCTCGCAAGGCCGCACAGAGCCATGCATAGGAGAAGGTCTTGCGTAGGGAAGATGTACCCTCACCTGAGCTGCAGCTATATGGTTGCCTGCTGGTTATCATTATGATTTGCAATGGTTCTGGTTAACCAATATAAATCACAATGGCACAATAGTTCCTTGAGAATAGGGGTGAAGTGGGCTTAAGTGGGCCATTGGGATAGCACGCTAAAGTTCGAAAACTTATTTCCAAAACTTTTTCCGTTACTACAAAAAAAACTAAAAAGTCATAGGTCCTCTGACGAAGACTACAGATTAGCTATGACTGATTACAAAAAAGGAAATTTAAGGCGTGATCTACCTGCTTAAAGAATTTTGAATTATTAGGCCAAAATGTTTTATGAATTAAAATTCCGTTCAGTACTGTCCTTGCAAAGTATTTTTTCTGGTTTCGAGGTTATTTGGCCCAGCTGTACAAATTGATATAAACCATTGCCCTATCAGTATCAATGATTTCTAATATACAATGGGCATGTCATGTATTCATTAATAGGTCCAGTCTGAGTTGCTATATGTACAGTCAATCAAACGAAGGATTCTTGGGGTCAATTGCGCCCTCATTGATTATGCAAATGAAGCAGGTGTAATGAATGGACAATGGAACATATGCCAAACAAAGAAGGGCTAAACTGACATATAAAAATAGAAATATGAGATGGGTCTAGAAAAATTATTGCTGATTTAGAAATGTGATTACTCTTGTATAAATTATTTGTTCTATAATTTTTTTATGCAGGGTAGCAAGCTGATAGGTCTATAATTTGATGGATTTGTATTGTTACCTCTTTTTATGAATTGGAATAAATCTAGCCACCTTTAGCTATGTTGTGTGAAGCATACATTTGTAATTTAGTCCTTATGGCATGCATTGTAATATAGTCCTTATTTTCAAAAGTACATCCCAGCTCATATTTCTTGGTGTACAAGCCCTCACTATAATGTTCAATTTATAATGTATTCATGCTAGAGGCTAGTCAGCTTATATGACTAGGTGCCAGAAGCATATGTAATGATGAGATCATGCTTGTAGTCCCCACCATGCTACACATTTACTCATGGGTGGGGTCTTTTACTTGCCTCATCATAGACATCGAGTACAAGGCACCTTCAATTTAGCATCTCATGCATTTGACATCAAGCTTGTCTGTAGCTCATAAAGAGTGACCGCGCCAGGGATTGAACACGGGACCTGCAGCAGAGCTTGCTAAAATGGGATTGGTGGATGCCTTCACCATTTGCCACCCTTATTGAATTGTGAAACCAACATTTATATAAACATTACTTTTAATTATAACAGAGCAACGCTCCAACCTGACAATGTATTATGTCATGGAATGAGGTACCATTTATGATGTTCGCAGGAGTACCTTGGACTTAGATATTATTTCTAACTTTGGGTGATGAAATAAATGCTATGGGACAAATGCCACATGTCTATTCAAACAATGTTGTTACTACTTTTGACTATTCCTAGCTAGAATGTCTTTTGTCACACGCAAAAGGCATGGATACAAGGTTTTAACCAGGTTATCTTTCATACTGACATTTACGAAATTGTTATCAAGGTTACCAAGGTATGACTTGCAAATTCATGCTCTGAATTTCAAATAAACTGTGAAACGATACATAAAAATGCAAGATTTAATGACATTAATTACCTGGACAGGATGATACATATTTCTATAGAGGCAGCAAAATATATATATTTTTTATTTATAATAGAAGAATCAGAGACTGCCTCGACAGGGGAATCTCAAACAGAATTGCATTGTTCTTATTGTGGGCCAATAAAACCAAACTTCCCTTGTATCCCATATTGGTTCTTTCAACACTTTAAAACAAATTTAAAAAGGTGTGCTTGGGTTTACTTCATGATTATCAAAATGAGATATTTTCTGACATAGGATTACCAAAGGGAGAAAACAATTTGAGAAAGAGATGAAAAAATTAAATATATGAAATAAAATTCATAATGGTATTCCCGTTGTAGGAAATTACCATAAAAATCTATAAAGTATTTCCATCGAGAGCCCTGATTTGAGTCTGGCAGCATTTTCTACTTGACCAGGAGCAAAAGTTTACCATCTCTGCATCTTGAGACCAACCTTGCCTCTCCTGGTTAAGCCCTGTTTGACTTAGCCAGTATTTAAACTGGCATCTGCAGCTTTCAATTATATCAATGGGAGAATAACTGAAATAACAGCTCAGAAAATGAATTATTGCCCATAAAAAAATAATAGTAAAAATTCACGCGAGGGTATCATACCCCTCCCCAAGACCCAAACCTCGGACCCAATCAAGGCACCTAGACTTCATTTACAGATATTTTTACTGGTTAAAATGTGATATTACAAAAAGTAATTGGATAAGTTTCAATGGAGGTAAGAGTCCATAATAATTGGTATATCTGACTTTTCACAGCCTTGCCCAGTGCTCGCCGGGTTCACAACCTGAACCACCCAGAAAGAGTTCCTGGTGAATTTCTGATTGTGCTCCACACACCAGCAGCGCACACCCAGGAAATGTACCCCATGCAAATCTCGCAAAGTTGTGGAGTATTATCATAATTTATTCATTTGCCTGGCCAGGGGTAGTGGTCAGGCATGTCACGCAGGGTCAACTCATTTAAATATAACGTTTGGCTCTCTGCTGATTGGCTAGTTTGTAGCCCTATCTCGACTTATTTACTGGAGCCTTTGCTGGAGTGGCAGCGCATGGAACCAACTTTAAGTATGCCACACAAGTTGCTTCCAAAATCGCTGCCATCTCCTCCAAGATCACCATTCTCAACAGCTTCACCAACCTTTTGGCCCCCATCTTCCATGTCAAGACTTCTGATGAAAGTGTCATGAGCCAGCTCTTTGCTTTGGATGAAATTGACAGCATTGATGTCGAAATGGTCCAGATCATGATTGAACAATGTTCCAGCCAAAGCACTGGCAGCCGCCTCTGGGGTTTGAGCAGAGTTGGTTCAAGATCTCAACCCAACTATGGTACCGCAACCTACAGCTACAGCTCAAGTGATGGTAGTGGTGTGAGAGTTTACGTCCTTGATACCAGCATCCGTACAACTCACAATGACTTTGGTAGCCGAGCTGTGTTTGGTCAAAACTTCGTTGGTGGAAGCAATGATGACAACAATGGTCATGGAACCCACTGCGCTGGAACTGTTGGAGGAACACAGTATGGTGTCTCCAAGGGTGCAACACTTGTTGCAGTGAAGGTTTTGGGTGACAGCGGCTCTGGCTCCACCAGTGGAATTGTTGCTGGTCTTGACTGGATGGTTGGAGATGTGCAGAGTGGTGGCTGGAGAGGCGTGGGAAGCATGTCTCTTGGTGGTGGAGCTAACACTGTCCTGGATTCAGCTGTCAACAGTGCTAATGCTGCCAATGTCCCAGTTGCCGTCTCAGCTGGAAACAGCAATAACAATGCCTGCAACCAATCTCCTGCTCGTGCTTCTGGTGCTATCACTGTGGCTTCAACTGATAACACTGACACCCTCTCATCATTCTCCAGCTATGGAACCTGTGTTGATATCATGGCTCCTGGCTCCAGCATCCTATCTGCCTCTCACTTGAGTGACACCGAAGAGAGAACCTTGTCTGGTACTTCAATGTCCTGTCCCCATGTTGCTGGTCTTGTGGCTAGCTATTTGGCTGACAACCCCAATGCTTCTTCATCTCAGGTGAAGTCCTACTTGGACAGCTCCTCCACCAAGGATGCCATCAACCTCAGAGGAACAACTGGAACCCCCAACTTTCTCCTGTACTCCAGCTGTGCATAAATAGCATGTTATCACTTGCTGGATGTTGATGTGCTATTAAATGCATTAACCATATCAGTGTTGCTGTTTTCTTTTTTCAAATGAAGTAGTAATTTTCACACCTACTGGTTATGGTTTAGAACTATGCCAATATAATTTTTAGATTGGCATTTACCTGATTTCTTAACAATACATAAAAAATATAGCAGCCTTAACTTCAGGCAAAAGGGCCATAGAACTTTAAGGACCAGCAGCTGCTGAGCATGGCCAGAGGTCATGGACAAATCTTGACTAAGCTGTAGCTAATAGAATTGTGACAAGCAATAACTAGTAATAAAACCTATGGCAGAGCGACAGGCAAGTTCAGATGCATAGAAAATGAAGGTTTTGGGCCTGAGCAGTTGGTTCTGGACTTCCTTTGGATAGTCTAAACAAACTTAGAGGTCATCCCTTCTCAGCCAAGCCTACTCCAAAACAATCCACATGCTTCAATAGCTTGTAGCTTTTTGGTACCCTTAGGTAGACTTATGTTGATTCCTTGAACTACCTGCATAGTGAAAACCTAATCGAGCCATCAAGATGTATCCCTGGAATCCAGAATAAATCAGTGTTCCCGGGGGTTATCACAAAGTCTGATAAAGTCTTACAATATTTTTGTAAAAAGTAAGGCCCATATTAAGTCCTACATTTTCTTATTTTGATGCAAATATACTTGGATATTAACATCAACATTGTAATATTCAGACGATTTGGTAGATATGAATGAATGGAAATTATTAACTTTCTTTAAATACACAAGAACTGTGTTTATTTTATTGCTTAATAGCCAATACCCTGATTGTTTTTTGGACGATGAAATTAAAAATATTGGTGTATATTACTATATTAGTGATCTTATTTTTCATGTGTGCATGATATTATAATGTCTTACAAATATCTTACGTCTTACAAAGGTAAACCTGCAGGAACCCTGTATTAACAGCAATCCATTATGTTCAGAGCCCTCCCGCCAAGTGAGCATAAAAAGTATTCTCTATTCTTTTCTTGCCATTTAATTGTTCTGTTTTAAAGATTTTATGCACAATAAGGAGTATTGAGTTCACTAGAAATATCAACACAATAGCATGTTCCCTTAACTAATCTACAACTAAAAATATCATTTATATGTACAAAAATAGTCATATATGGGCTATAGCAATAATCCTAAGGAATATATATGAAATTCAGCAATAATGTTATGCCACATAATATTTTGGGTATAATTTCATACAAAATTTACCTAAAAGGTTTTTATTTTTCTTGTATTTAAATGAATAAAGTCTAAATAAAAATAAATACAAAATCTTAAATGTTTATTTTGTATGGAATGATACTCAACACGCCCATTTTAATACCTTTATTAGTGAAAATATTTTTTGCTTGCTGTTTAAATTTAGCTGGAAACTGAAGGAACTATATATTATCAATTGCCATATTCGCTTCAGTTACTGGATTGTTGGGTTGCTGATTTGCATTAAATCTATGGCATTTGAATAAGTATTTATAACCGAACAATTTACAGGTGTATATGAAGTAAACAACAATAATAAGTATTGGAGTCAAGTGAAAGTAATATAGCAACTACTTATTATAAATTGCTTATTATAAACAAAAACTATTGAATAGGTTGAGCATGGCAATACTATGATCTAATATTTAGTAATTGCACATGAATTGTACAACATTTACAGCTGTCATTGCTAAGTATGGGATGCTAAGGAATATTAAGGAAGCAACACAGTTTTGTAAATTTTTTCCAGATTTTCCAATATTATGAACAAAAAAAGAATGATGACATAAATGTCAAAAAGAAGCTTAAAAGTGAAAGTACTATAACCTAGATATATCATTGGCAAAATTTTACTAATGTAAGGATCATAGAGTCATTGATATGAGGGTTTGACAGCATGGCCAGAGGCTGTCCAAATTTTCATATTTTCCTTATTAAATACAATTATCTGTCATAAATGGTCATGAAGCCCCAAAAAGGGATCTCTAAACTATTTTAGACATGTTCTTACTAAGTTTTGTATGTATGTAGATGCAGTAGTGTGTGAGTCCTGCTCTGGAAACAGAAATATTTATGTTTTTTATTTCTTTTTTCTCTAAATATTTTAAAACACAGCTCAGATATGTCAATGTGACTATCAAAATGCACAGCTAAGCTATATAGAGTAATAACATATACAATTGTGTTAGGGTAAGTGCATTAATGATAAAGTTAAGCTCCGAAAACACAAATTAACAACATTTTTAGCAATTATTCTGATTTACCATTATTTTGTAATTAGCATGAAATGAATATCAAAATGAAGTTTAAAAAGTTAAAATAAGATAATTTAGATATGTTATATGGAGGTTTGAAAAAGTAGGAATTTTACCTATTTTGCCCTTATTTTGAAAATTCTGTAGTATTTACGGCCATGAGACCCCTAAAAGGCACCACTATACTATTTTAGAAATATTATGACAAAGTTTTAAGTATGTAGGTGCAGTAGTGTCAGAGTTCTGCTCCGGAACCAAAAATATTTTTTTTCTATTTTTTCCAAAATTTGTAAAACATATGTCAATGTGACTATCAAAAAGGTACCACTAGGCCATATAGAGTGTTACTGTTCAAAATTTTGTGAGGGTAAGTACATTAGTGTTAGAGTTGTTGTGCTCCAGAAACAAAAGTGTTATGCCCGCACGTCCGCCCGTCCGCCCACCCGCCTGCCTGAGCGTCCGCCCGTTGGACAGACATTGATGATAACAAAAACCCTTTCCGAACTTTGTTCGCTGAGGGTTAAAAAGTGACTTTGCTTTATCATTTGAATGGGCAAAAATTCAAATGTAATAAACAGCCCAGTTCTCCTTACTTTCCTCTAATCCTAGCAGTTCACTGCACCTAAGTGACAAAGCCAAACTGCAATATTCACCTATGACTCATAGTTCTTGACAGCTCGGTGGAAAATTAGCATGAGTTCTTGTAGGTTGGAATGGGACATAAAAGTACATGAAATCATCTGGTCACATGTGTGTTAAAAATTCAACAGAGGCAAATTTAATGAACAGCTCGTTGACTACATTTCCAATGACATCTCACCCTATAGCAACCTCTCAATTTACTCCTGGGTGGAAGGCCTCCAGCAGGTGGATGGGTGAGATTTTGGCAATAGAGAGGGCTCATCTAGATATGCAGGTGCCAGGATTCTGGATTGGGGGGGGGGGAGGGGGGAGAACATCCATCGTCTGGATCCCAACATTCTTCAATTGAGGGGGAGAAGGGGTTCATGGCCACCCTTGCCTACAATTTACAGTATATACTGCAGGCGAAATGACACTGCCTGCTATGATTTTAAGCTGTGTATATATTGATATAGTGATGATACAGGGCCTTGATTTATCTTTGCATCATGAATTGGAGTACCCCTTAGCTTCATCCTAGCTGCCCTGTAATCTGTGACTTTCAGGAAAGGAAGCAAAACTACAACTTACTGGAAGATGGTTCCTCTTAGTCACATGTGGTCTGTGGCATCTTTGCAACTTAAAAGTTGAGACACCAGGAATTTTGAGAATGTTTTCCAGGAAATGTAGCACTTTGTCAGTGCAGTAAGCTCTGTTGAAGTTTCAACCAATAATTACTTGTCCTAGCAGGCGAATTAGAGTCCAGAGGTTTGTAACCTGTCACTATTCACGTGCATCAGGACAATATTATATGACCTTGTCACTTTAGGGTTCAACAGCAATCCCTCCATAATTACTGTCAGTCTAATTTAGAGTTTCTGAAGATTGACAATCCAGTCATCCAGTCATAAGCAGCAAGTGTTGTGGCAAAACCCTATGTGTTACAATGGCTCTCCGTAGCTCAGCTTATTAAGTTAAATGAAGATGAACCAATGATGATGGCTAGATATGGAAACTATTGAACTACTCGCACCATCTATGTATTTTTTCTATTTTCTCTATCCATACTGAATGCGTAGTGTGCTGAATGTGTTGATTGGTCGAGTAGAGAACTTGCGGATATTTTCTGTGTCCGTTATCTGGATGTGTGCTTAGCTTAAGCAGACATTCAGCAATTTGACATTGAGTTGTCAAGTGTATCTCCATAATACGGCAGCATATAATCATAATTTTGGCACAAATGCCCCCAAGATCATAACTACACTCAGTTGTATCAAAGCGAAGCTATATCGTAATACTAATATCCCCTATCAAGTCCTTTTTGGAAGGTACCATGTACATGTAAGTCCTTATTTATCTACTTTGTGGCATATCTGTTTTACCATTAATACAGTGACTGAATGTCTTATTTACCCTAACTAACACGTTTTGGCTATAATTCTATTTTTCAGTTTTGTATAAAAGTATCAGCTTTGATTTTCTTGGGATACAATGTATTTTGACATCTTTGGTGAATCAATTATCTTTTTCAAAGTATCTCATGGCTTCTGCTTTTCCTTCCAAGTGTTGTCCTGCCACATAAATTCCTCCAAAAGGGTTGAACCTGTAACAGTTCCTTCCAACTGTAATACAATTGTGTTTACTTTTTATGGCCCTTCTGGAAAACAGTTATCTCAGTCTAAACAAATACCATTGTCAGTCTGGATGTGTTGTATGTGCTCTTCTGTGTCACAATTTAAGTCACAACAAACTGAACACAAAATTAATGCATTAACTTCTTTTTATTGTTTTATCCACCCTGTCAGTATATTTATCCCAGACTAATACTTTATCAAATCTTTCGAAATATTTTTAAAGACTGTATCATGATTTTGTATTTGCTGCGTTCATTCAGGAAAAGTCAGTTTCACCATTGTTAACTACAGCTGTACAACAAAACAAATGACAACAGAATTTAATGGCACATAAATTCTATTTATACAATAAATATAATGCTAGAAGAGCTAGCTTATAAGAGTTCTGTAACAATGTTTTGGTGCAATAGGCTTCTAATAAGGAGGAAAAGTCCCACAAGAGGTCACTGACACCGTAGCAGATAATTATTGTTCGATGACATCATGTACGGTGTGACATCATTCATGCAATAATGGCATAGTGAAATCATCCTATTGTCTTTTCACTGCTACAGTCATTGGGCTTGTAACAGAACCTACAGGGGGCACCCCTGTAGGCTCTGTTACTTTCTCCATTGCTTACTTGCTCAGATTTGGCCAGATCTCTTCTCTTTGTCATATGAAGACACACTTACCACAATAAATGGCCTAACTTTATGACCTCAACTATTCTTACAATCCTGTATTTTCTTATTATTTCTATTTTACATCTGAATTTACAAAGCCAAAGATCTTGTCAACATGTATGTTTTATTAAACATTCTCTGAGATTTCCAGCAAAGACTAATCAACTCTTTTTAGGTCATTGATGGATCAATATGTGATCTTGAATATATGAATGATCATGAAAGTGGTTGTGAATCAGTAAAATGTTTAAAACCACCTTTCCCAGGCAAGAGCACATTTAGTGTGTGATAAACCTACATGGTGTGATACCATCCTTTCAGAAAAGCTGTTTATTATTCTGTATGAAGATGTTAACCTGGTTTTCTTAGATACCTTTGCTTCTTTGTTTGAGAAGAGGTTGACAACATGGTCTGAACGTACCATATTGTGATAAACAATGCCTTAAGGATAGGGATTTGTCATATTAGAGTGAATGTTGGTTTTTGGGTCCTCTGACACTTATGGATTAATAATTTTGCGATGTATTGATCACCATAACCTCTGCCAAAGCTAATCACATATGCATTATATCTTGCCTTTATTACTGCTAAGTGTATATGTGGACCTCACTTGTTCCAACATAATTAAAAATTAATCTTACTCACCAACTCAATCACCTATTCATATTGTACTATTCACTGCTACAAGTATGAATGGTCATCTTACACATGTTCAAGTTAAGATAACAAAACAGAGACCAAAGTACAGTGAAAAAAAACAAGCAATCTGAGAATCCAACAGATTTAATAAAAATTACACGTCATTTGCACATGCGCATATTTGCATAAAGCAGGAGTATATAAACACAACTGCTCATTGTATAAACAGCAACCTAGAGTTGACATAAGAGTTGCAGGATGAAAATCGCACTGTTTTTCACATTTATCTGCTTGGCTGCGGCTTTGCCCAGTTCTCGCCAGGTTCACAACCTGAACCACCCAGACAGAGTTCCTGGTGAATTTCTGATTGTGCTCCACCCACCAGCAGCCAAAGGAACCAACTTTAAGTATGCCACCCAAGTTGCTTCCAAAATCGCTGCCATCTCCTCCAAGATCACCATTCTCAACAGCTTCACCAACCTTTTGGCCCCCATCCTCCATGTCAAGACTTCTGATGAAAGTGTCATGAGCCAGCTCTTTGCTTTGGATGAAATTGACAGCATTGATGTCGAAATGGTCCAGATCATGATTGAACAATGTTCCAGCCAAAGCACTGGCAGCCGCCTCTGGGGTTTGAGCAGAGTTGGTTCAAGATCTCAACCCAACTATGGTACCGCAACCTACAGCTACAGCTCAAGTGATGGTAGTGGTGTGAGAGTTTACGTCCTTGATACCAGCATCCGTACAACTCACAATGACTTTGGTAGCCGAGCTGTGTTTGGTCAAAACTTCGTTGGTGGAAGCAATGATGACAACAATGGTCATGGAACCCACTGCGCTGGAACTGTTGGAGGAACACAGTATGGTGTCTCCAAGGGTGCAACACTTGTTGCAGTGAAGGTTTTGGGTGACAGCGGCTCTGGCTCCACCAGTGGAATTGTTGCTGGTCTTGACTGGATGGTTGGAGATGTGCAGAGTGGTGGCTGGAGAGGCGTGGGAAGCATGTCTCTTGGTGGTGGAGCTAACACTGTCCTGGATTCAGCTGTCAACAGTGCTGATGCTGCCAATGTCCCAGTTGCCGTCTCAGCTGGAAACAGCAATAACGATGCCTGCAACCAATCTCCTGCTCGTGCTTCTGGTGCTATCACTGTGGCTTCAACTGATAACACTGACACCCTCTCATCATTCTCCAGCTATGGAACCTGTGTTGATATCATGGCTCCTGGCTCCAGCATCCTATCTGCCTCTCACTTGAGTGACACCGGAGAGAGAACCTTGTCTGGTACTTCAATGTCCTGTCCCCATGTTGCTGGTCTTGTGGCTAGCTATTTGGCTGACAACCCCAATGCTTCTTCATCTCAGGTGAAGTCCTACTTGGACAGCTCCTCCACCAAGGATGCCATCAACCTCAGAGGAACAACTGGAACCCCCAACTTTCTCCTGTACTCCAGCTGTGCATAAATAGCATGTTATCACTTGCTGGATGTTGATGTGCTATTAAATGCATTAACCATATCAGTGTTGCTGTTTTCTTTTTTCAAATGAAGTAGTAATTTTCACAACTACTGGTTATGGTTTAGAACTATGCCAATATAATTTTTAGATTGGCATTTACCTGATTTCTTAACAATACATAAAAAATATAGCAGCCTTAACTTCAGGCAAAAGGGCCATAGAACTTTAAGGACCAGCAGCTGCTGAGCATGGCCAGAGGTCATGGACAAATCTTGACTAAGCTGTAGCTAATAGAATTGTGACAAGCAATAACTAGTAATAAAACCTATGGCAGAGCGACAGGCAAGTTCAGATGCATAGAAAATGAAGGTTTTGGGCCTGAGCAGTTGGTTCTGGACTTCCTTTGGATAGTCTAAACAAACTTAGAGGTCATCCCTTCTCAGCCAAGCCTACTCCAAAACAATCCACATGCTGACCTTAAAACATGACAATACTTCTACGATGTGTGAACCTTCAATAGCTTCAATAGCTTGTAGCTTTTTGGTACCCTTAGGTAGACTTATGTTGATTCCTTGAACTACCTGCATAGTGAAAACCTAATCGAGCCATCAAGATGTATCCCTGGAATCCAGAATAAATCAGTGTTCCCGGGGGTTATCACAAAGTCTGATAAAGTCTTACAATATTTTTGTAAAAAGTAAGGCCCATATTAAGTCTTACATTTTCTTATTTTGATGCAAATATACTTGGATATTAACATCAACATTGTAATATTCAGACGATTTGGTAGATATGAATGAATGGAAATTATTAACTTTCTTTAAATACACAAGAACTGTGTTTATTTTATTGCTTAATAGCCAATACCCTGATTGTTTTTTGGACGATGAAATTAAAAATATTGGTGTATATTAATATATTAGTGATCTTATTTTTCATGTGTGCATGATATTATAATGTCTTACAAATATCTTACGTCTTACAAAGGTAAACCTGCAGGAACCCTGTATTAACAGCAATCCATTATGTTCAGAGCCCTCCCGCCAAGTGAGCATAAAAAGTATTCTCTATTCTTTTCTTGCCATTTAATTGTTCTGTTTTAAAGATTTTATGCACAATAAGGAGTATTGAGTTCACTAGAAATATCAACACAATAGCATGTTCCCTTAACTAATCTACAACTAAAAATATCATTTATATGTACAAAAATAGTCATATATGGGCTATAGCAATAATCCTAAGGAATATATATGAAATTCAGCAATAATGTTATGCCACATAATATTTTGGGTATAATTTCATACAAAATTTACCTAAAAGGTTTTTATTTTTCTTGTATTTAAATGAATAAAGTCTAAATAAAAATAAATACAAAATCTTAAATGTTTATTTTGTATGGAATGATACTCAACACGCCCATTTTAATACCTTTATTAGTGAAAATATATTTTGCTTGCTGTTTAAATTTAGCTGGAAACTGAAGGAACTATATATTATCAATTGCCATATTCGCTTCAGTTACTGGATTGTTGGGTTGCTGATTTGCATTAAATCTATGGCATCTGAATAAGTATTTATAACCGAACAATTTACAGGTGTATATGAAGTAAACAACAATAATAAGTATTGGAGTCAAGTGAAAGTAATATAGCAACTACTTATTATAAATTGCTTATTATAAACAAAAACTATTGAATAGGTTGAGCATGGCAATACTATGATCAAATATTTAGTAATTGCACATGAATTGTACAACATTTACAGCTGTCATTGCTAAGTATGGGATGCTAAGGAATATTAAGGAAGCAACACAGTTTTGTGCATTTTTTCCAGATTTTCCAATATTATGAACAAAAAAAGAATGATGACATAAATGTCAAAAAGAAGCTTAAAAGTGAAAGTACTATAACCTAGATATATCATTGGCAAAATTTTACTAATGTAAGGATCATAGAGTCATTGATATGAGGGTTTGACAGCATGGCCGGAGGCTGTCCAAATTTTCATATTTTCCTTATTAAATACAATTATCTGTCATAAATGGTCATGAAGCCCCAAAAAGGGATCTCTAAACTATTTTAGACATGTTCTTACTAAGTTTTGTACGTATGTAGATGCAGTAGTGTGTGAGTCCTGCTCTGGAAACAGAAATATTTATGTTTTTTATTTCTTTTTTCTCTAAATATTTTAAAACACAGCTCAGATATGTCAATGTGACTATCAAAATGCACAGCTAAGCTATATAGAGTAATAACATATACAATTGTGTTAGGGTAAGTGCATTAATGATAAAGTTAAGCTCCGAAAACACAAATTAACAACATTTTTAACAATTATTCTGATTTACCATTATTTTGTAATTAGCATGAAATGAATATCAAAATGAAGTTTAAAAAGTTAAAATACGATAATTTAGATATGTTATATGGAGGTTTGAAAAAGTAGGAATTTTACCTATTTTGCCCTTATTTTGAAAATTCTGTAGTATTTACGGCCATGAGACCCCTAAAAGACACCACTATACTATTTTAGAAATATTATGACAAAGTTTTAAGTATGTAGGTGCAGTAGTGTCAGAGTTCTGCTCCGGAACCAAAAATATTTTTTTTCTATTTTTTCCAAAATTTGTAAAACATATGTCAATGTGACTATCAAAAAGGTACCACTAGGCCATATAGAGTGTTACTGTTCAAAATTTTGTGAGGGTAAGTACATTAGTGTTAGAGTTGTTGTGCTCCAGAAACAAAAGTGTTACGCCCGCACGTCCGCCCGTCCGCCCACCCGCCTGCCTGAGCGTCCGCCCGTTGGACAGACATTGATGATAACAAAAACCCTTTCCGAACTTTGTTCGCTGAGGGTTAAAAAGTGACTTTGCTTTATCATTTGAATGGGCAAAAATTCAAATGTAATAAACAGCCCAGTTCTCCTAACTCCTCTAATCCTAGCAGTTCACTGCACCTAAGTGACAAAGCCAAACTGCAATATTCACCTATGACTCATAGTTCTTGACAGCTCGGTGGAAAATTAGCATGAGTTCTTGTAGGTTGGAACGAGACATAAAAGTACATGAAATCATCTGGTCACATGTGTGTTAAAAATTCAACAGAGGCAAATTTAATGAACAGCTCGTTGACTACATTTCCAATGCCATCTCACCCTATAGCAACCTCTCAATTTACTCCTGGGTGGAAGGCCTCCAGCAGGTGGATGGGTGAGATTTTGGCAATAGAGAGGGCTCATCTAGATATGCAGGTGCCAGGATTCTGGATTGGGGGGGGGGGGGAGGGGGGAGAACATCCATCGTCTGGATCCCAACATTCTTCAATTGTATACCAAATTTTGAAAAAAGAGAGATAACACTTGAATTTAAAACTATTTTATCGTCTACATGATTACACTATAGTGCCTTTTACTTTGCTAGCATGAAGGTTCACACCTTGAGGGGGAGGAGGGGTTCATGGCCACCCTTGCCTACAATTTACAGTATATACTGCAGGCGAAATGACACTGCCTGCTATGATTTTAAGCTGTGTATATATTGATATAGTGATGATACAGGGCCTTGATTTATCTTTGCATCATGAATTGGAGTACCCCTTAGCTTCATCCTAGCTGCCCTGTAATCTGTGACTTTCAGGAAAGGAAGCAAAACTACAACTTACTGGAAGATGGTTCCTCTTAGTCACATGTGGTCTGTGGCATCTTTGCAACTTAAAAGTTGAGACACCAGGAATTTTGAGATTATTTTCCAGGAAATTTAGCACTTTGTCAGTGCAGTAAGCTCTGTTGAAGTTTCCACCAATAATTACTTGTCCTAGCAGGCGAATTAGAGTCCAGAGGTTTGTAACCTGTCAGTATTCACGTGCATCAGGACAATATTATATGACCTTGTCACTTTAGGGTTCAACAGCAATCCCTCTATAATTACTGTCAGTCTAATTTAGAGTTTCTGAAGATTGACAATCCAGTCATCCAGTCATAAGCAGCAAGTGTTGTGGCAAAACCCTATGTGTTACAATGGCTCTCCGTAGCTCAGCTTATTAAGTTAAATGAAGATGAACCAATGATGATGGTAAGATATGGAAACTATTGAACTACTCGCACCATCTATGTATTTTTTCTATTTTCTCTATCCATACTGAATGCGTAGTGTGCTGAATGTGTTGATTGGTCGAGTAGAGAACTTACGGATATTTTCTGTGTCCGTTATCTGGATGTGTGCTTAGCTTAAGCAGACATTCAGCAATTTGACATTGAGTTGTCAAGTGTATCTCCATAATACAGCAGCATATAATCATAATTTTGGCACAAATGC
Organism: Alitta virens; assembly: GCA_932294295.1. Taxonomy (NCBI): domain Eukaryota; kingdom Metazoa; phylum Annelida; class Polychaeta; order Phyllodocida; family Nereididae; genus Alitta; species Alitta virens. The sequence goes on from OW028581.1 coordinate 20,363,002, forward strand.
CCTTAAGATCATAACTACACTCAGTTGTATCAAAGCGAAGCTATATCGTACTACTAATATCCCCTATCAAGTCCTTTTTGGAAGGTACCATGTACATGTAAGTCCTTATTTATCTACTTTGTGGCATATCTGTTTTACCATTAATACAGTGACTGAATGTCTTATTTACCCTAACTAACACGTTTTGGCTATAATTCTATTTTTCAGTTTTGTATAAAAGTATCAGCTTTGATTTTCTTGGCATACAATGTATTTTGACATCTTTGGTGAATCAATTATCTTTTTCAAAGTATCTCATGGCTTCTGCTTTTCCTTCCAAGTGTTGTCCTGCCACATAAATTCCTCCAAAAGGGTTGAACCTGTAACAGTTCCTTCCAACTGTAATACAATCGTGTTTACTTTTTATGGCCCTTCTGGAAAACAGTTATCTCAGTCTAAACAAATACCATTGTCAGTCTGGATGTGTTGTATGTGCTCTTCTGTGTCACAATTTAAGTCACAACAAACTGAACACAAAATTAATGCATTAACTTCTTTTTATTGTTTTATCCACCCTGTCAGTATATTTATCCCAGACTAATACTTTATCAAATCTTTCGAAATATTTTTAAAGACTGTATCATGATTTTGTATTTGCTGCGTTCATTCAGGAAAAGTCAGTTTCACCATTGTTAACTACAGCTGTACAACAAAACAAATGACAACAGAATTTAATGGCACATAAATTCTATTTATACAATAAATATAATGCTAGAAGAGCTAGCTTATAAGAGTTCTGTAACAATGTTTTGGTGCAATAGGCTTCTAATAAGGAGGAAAAGTCCCACAAGAGGTCACTGACACCGTAGCAGATAATTATTGTTCGATGACATCATGTACGGTGTGACATCATTCATGCAATAATGGCATAGTGAAATCATCCTATTGTCTTTTCACTGCTACAGTCATTGGGCTTGTAACAGAACCTACAGGGGGCACCCCTGTAGGCTCTGTTACTTTCTCCATTGCTTACTTGCTCAGATTTGGCCAGATCTCTTCTCTTTGTCATATGAAGACACGCTTACCACAATAAATGGCCTAACTTTATGACCTCAACTATTCTTACAATCCTGTATTTTCTTATTATTTCTATTTTACATCTGAATTTACAAAGCCAAAGATCTTGTCAACATGTATGTTTTATTAAACATTCTCTGAGATTTCCAGCAAAGACTAATCAACTCTTTTTAGGTCATTGATGGATCAATATGTGATCTTGAATATATGAATGATCATGAAAGTGGTTGTGAATCAGTAAAATGTTTAAAACCACCTTTCCCAGGCAAGAGCACATTTAGTGTGTGATAAACCTACATGGTGTGATACCATCCTTTCAGAAAAGCTGTTTATTATTCTGTATGAAGATGTTATCCTGGTTTTCTTAGATACCTTTGCTTCCTTGTTTGAGAAGAGGTTGACAACATGGTCTGAACGTACCATATTGTGATAAACAATGCCTTAAGGATAGGGATTTGTCATATTAGAGTGAATGTTGGTTTTTGGGTCCTCTGACACTTATGGATTAATAATTTTGCGATGTATTGATCACCATAACCTCTGCCAAAGCTAATCACATATGCATTATATCTTGCCTTTATTACTGCTAAGTGTATATGTGGACCTCACTTGTTCCAACATAATTAAAAATTAATCTTACTCACCAACTCAATCACCTATTCATATTGTACTATTCACTGCTACAAGTATGAATGGTCATCTTACACATGTTCAAGTTAAGATAACAAAACAGAGACCAAAGTACAGTGAAAAAAAACAAGCAATCTGAGAATCCAACAGATTTAATAAAAATTACACGTCATTTGCACATGCGCATATTTGCATAAAGCAGGAGTATATAAACACAACTGCTCATTGTATAAACAGCAACCTAGAGTTGACATAAGAGTTGCAGGATGAAAATCGCACTGTTTTTCACATTTATCTGCTTGGCTGCGGCTTTGCCCAGTTCTCGCCAGGTTCACAACCTGAACCACCCAGACAGAGTTCCTGGTGAATTTCTGATTGTGCTCCACCCACCAGCAGCCAAAGGAACCAACTTTAAGTATGCCACCCAAGTTGCTTCCAAAATCGCTGCCATCTCCTCCAAGATCACCATTCTCAACAGCTTCACCAACCTTTTGGCCCCCATCCTCCATGTCAAGACTTCTGATGAAAGTGTCATGAGCCAGCTCTTTGCTTTGGATGAAATTGACAGCATTGATGTCGAAATGGTCCAGATCATGATTGAACAATGTTCCAGCCAAAGCACTGGCAGCCGCCTCTGGGGTTTGAGCAGAGTTGGTTCAAGATCTCAACCCAACTATGGTACCGCAACCTACAGCTACAGCTCAAGTGATGGTAGTGGTGTGAGAGTTTACGTCCTTGATACCAGCATCCGTACAACTCACAATGACTTTGGTAGCCGAGCTGTGTTTGGTCAAAACTTCGTTGGTGGAAGCAATGATGACAACAATGGTCATGGAACCCACTGCGCTGGAACTGTTGGAGGAACACAGTATGGTGTCTCCAAGGGTGCAACACTTGTTGCAGTGAAGGTTTTGGGTGACAGCGGCTCTGGCTCCACCAGTGGAATTGTTGCTGGTCTTGACTGGATGGTTGGAGATGTGCAGAGTGGTGGCTGGAGAGGCGTGGGAAGCATGTCTCTTGGTGGTGGAGCTAACACTGTCCTGGATTCAGCTGTCAACAGTGCTGATGCTGCCAATGTCCCAGTTGCCGTCTCAGCTGGAAACAGCAATAACGATGCCTGCAACCAATCTCCTGCTCGTGCTTCTGGTGCTATCACTGTGGCTTCAACTGATAACACTGACACCCTCTCATCATTCTCCAGCTATGGAACCTGTGTTGATATCATGGCTCCTGGCTCCAGCATCCTATCTGCCTCTCACTTGAGTGACACCGGAGAGAGAACCTTGTCTGGTACTTCAATGTCCTGTCCCCATGTTGCTGGTCTTGTGGCTAGCTATTTGGCTGACAACCCCAATGCTTCTTCATCTCAGGTGAAGTCCTACTTGGACAGCTCCTCCACCAAGGATGCCATCAACCTCAGAGGAACAACTGGAACCCCCAACTTTCTCCTGTACTCCAGCTGTGCATAAATAGCATGTTATCACTTGCTGGATGTTGATGTGCTATTAAATGCATTAACCATATCAGTGTTGCTGTTTTCTTTTTTCAAATGAAGTAGTAATTTTCACACCTACTGGTTATGGTTTAGAGCTATGCCAATATAATTTTTAGATTGGCATTTACCTGATTTCTTAACAATACATAAAAAATATAGCAGCCTTAACTTCAGGCAAAAGGGCCATAGAACATTAAGGACCAGCAGCTGCTGAGCATGGCCAGAGGTCATGGACAAATCTTGACTAAGCTGTAGCTAATAGAATTGTGACAAGCAATAACTAGTAATAAAACCTATGGCAGAGCGACAGGCAAGTTCAGATGCATAGAAAATGAAGGTTTTGGGCCTGAGCAGTTGGTTCTGGACTTCCTTTGGATAGTCTAAACAAACTTAGAGGTCATCCCTTCTCAGCCAAGCCTACTCCAAAACAATCCACATGCTGACCTTAAAACATGACAATACTTCTACGATGTGTGACCCTTCAATAGCTTCAATAGCTTGTAGCTTTTTGGTACCCTTAGGTAGACTTATGTTGATTCCTTGAACTACCTACATAGTTAAAACCTAATCGAGCCATCAAGATGTATCCCTGGAATCCAGAATAAATCAGTGTTCCCGGGGGTTATCACAAAGTCTGATAAAGTCTTACAATATTTTTGTAAAAAGTAAGGCCCATATTAAGTCTTACATTTTCTTATTTTGATGCAAATATACTTGGATATTAACATCAACATTGTAATATTCAGACGATTTTGGTAGATATGAATGAATGGAAATTATTAACTTTCTTTAAATACACAAGAACTGTGTTTATTTTATTGCTTAATAGCCAATATCCTGATTGTTTTTTGGACGATGAAATTAAAAATATTGGTGTATATTACTATATTAGTGATCTTATTTTTCATGTGTGCATGATATTATAATGTCTTACAAATATCTTACGTCTTACAAAGGTAAGCCTGCAGGAACCCTGTATTAACAGCAATCCATTATGTTCAGAGCCCTCCCGCCAAGTGAGCATAAAAAGTATTCTCTATTCTTTTCTTGCCATTTAATTGTTCTGTTTTAAGGATTTTATGCACAATAAGGAGTATTGAGTTCACTAGAAATATCAACACAATAGCATGTTCCCTTAACTAATCTACAACTAAAAATATCATTTATATGTACAAAAATAGTCATATATGGGCTATAGCAATAATCCTAAGGAATATATATGAAATTCAGCAATAATGTTATGCCACATAATATTTTGGGTATAATTTCATACAAAATTTACCTAAAAGGTTTTTATTTTTCTTGTATTTAAATGAATAAAGTCTAAATAAAAATAAATACAAAATCTTAAATGTTTATTTTGTATGGAATGATACTCAACACGCCCATTTTAATACCTTTATTAGTGAAAATATATTTTGCTTGCTGTTTAAATTTAGCTGGAAACTGAAGGAACTATATATTATCAATTGCCATATTCGCTTCAGTTACTGGATTGTTGGGTTGCTGATTTGCATTAAATCTATGGCATTTGAATAAGTATTTATAACCGAACAATTTACAGGTGTATATGAAGTAAACAACAATAATAAGTATTGGAGTCAAGTGAAAGTAATATAGCAACTACTTATTATAAATTGCTTATTATAAACAAAAACTATTGAATAGGTTGAGCATGGCAATACTATGATCAAATATTTAGTAATTGCACATGAATTGTACAACATTTACAGCTGTCATTGCTAAGTATGGGATGCTAAGGAATATTAAGGAAGCAACACAGTTTTGTAAATTTTTTCCAGATTTTCCAATATTATGAACAAAAAAAGAATGATGACATAAATGTCAAAAAGAAGCTTAAAAGTGAAAGTACTATAACCTAGATATATCATTGGCAAAATTTTACTAATGTAAGGATCATAGAGTCATTGATATGAGGGTTTGACAGCATGGCCAGAGGCTGTCCAAATTTTCATATTTTCCTTATTAAATACAATTATCTGTCATAAATGGTCATGAAGCCCCAAAAAGGGATCTCTAAACTATTTAAGACATGTTCTTACTAAGTTTTGTACGTATGTAGATGCAGTAGTGTGTGAGTCCTGCTCTGGAAACAGAAATATTTATGTTTTTTATTTCTTTTTTCTCTAAATATTTTAAAACACAGCTCAGATATGTCAATGTGACTATCAAAATGCACAGCTAAGCTATATAGAGTAATAACATATACAATTGTGTTAGGGTAAGTGCATTAATGATAAAGTTAAGCTCCGAAAACACAAATTAACAACATTTTTAGCAATTATTCTGATTTACCATTATTTTGTAATTAGCATGAAATGAATATCAAAATGAAGTTTAACAAGTTAAAATACGATAATTTAGATATGTTATATTCTCCAACTATGGAACCTGTGTTGATATCATGGCTCCTGGCTCCAGCATTCTATCTGCCTCTCACTTGAGTGACACCGGAGAGAGAACCTTGTCTGGTACTTCAATGGCCTGTCCCCATGTTGCTGGTCTTGTGGCTAGCTATTTGGCTGGCAACCCCAATGCTTCTTCATCTCAGGTGAGAACTACTTGGCCAGCTCATCCACCAAGGATGCCATCAACCTCAGAGGAACATCTGGAACCCCCAACTTTCTCATGTACTCCAGCTGTGCATAAATAGCATGTTATCACTTGCTGGTTGTTGATGTGCTATTAAATGCATTAACCATATCAGTGTTGCTGTTTTCTTTTTTCAAATGTTCACACCTGTGGGTAGTGGTTTAAAATTGTGCCAATATAATTGTTAGATTGACATTTAGCTGAATTCTTAATAAATATATTGTGGTAGCATAAATCTTTAATACATGTAAAATATAGCAGCCTTAACTTCAGGCAAAAGGGCCAACTTTAAGGACCAGCATGCATCAGCTGCTGAGCATGGCCAGAGGTCATGGACAAATCTTGACTAAGCTGTAGCTAATAGAATTGTGACAAGCAATAACTAGTTGTAATAAAACCAATGGCAGAGCGACAGGTAAGTTCAGATGCATAGAAAATGAAGGTTTTGGGCCTGAGCAGTTGGTTCTGGATAGTCTAAACAAACTTAGAGGTCATCCTCTCTCAGCCAAGCCTACTCCAAGACAATTCACATGTCGACCTTAAAGCATGACAATACGCTTTAATAGCTTTTAGCTTTTTGGTACCCTTAGGTAGACTTATGTTGATTCCTTGAACTACCTGCATAGTGAAAACCTAATCGAGCCATCCAGATGTATCCCTGGAATCCAGAATAAATCAGTGTTCCCGGGGGTTATCATAAAGTCTGATAAAGTCTTACAATATTTTTGTAAAAAGTAAGGCCCATATTAAGTCTTACATTTTCTTATTTTGATGCAAATATACTTGGATATTAACATCAACATTGTAATATTCAGACGATTTTGGTAGATATGAATGAATGGAAATTATTAACTTTCTTTAAATACACAAGAACTGTGTTTATTTTATTGCTTAATAGCCAATACCCTGATTGTTTTTTGGACGATGAAATTAAAAATATTGGTGTATATTACTATATTAGTGATCTTATTTTTCATGTGTGCATGATATTATAATGTCTTACAAATATCTTACGTCTTACAAAGGTAAACCTGCAGGAACCCTGTATTAACAGCAATCCATTATGTTCAGAGCCCTCCCGCCAAGTGAGCATAAAAAGTATTCTCTATTCTTTTCTTGCCATTTAATTGTTCTGTTTTAAAGATTTTATGCACAATAAGGAGTATTGAGTTCACTAGAAATATCAACACAATAGCATGTTCCCTTAACTAATCTACAACTAAAAATATCATTTATATGTACAAAAATAGTCATATATGGGCTATAGCAATAATCCTAAGGAATATATATGAAATTCAGCAATAATGTTATGCCACATAATATTTTGGGTATAATTTCATACAAAATTTACCTAAAAGGTTTTTATTTTTCTTGTATTTAAATGAATAAAGTCTAAATAAAAATAAATACAAAATCTTAAATGTTTATTTTGTATGGAATGATACTCAACACGCCCATTTTAATACCTTTATTAGTGAAAATATTTTTTGCTTGCTGTTTAAATTTAGCTGGAAACTGAAGGAACTATATATTATCAATTGCCATATTCGCTTCAGTTACTGGATTGTTGGGTTGCTGATTTGCATTAAATCTATGGCATTTGAATAAGTATTTATAACCGAACAATTTACAGGTGTATATGAAGTAAACAACAATAATAAGTATTGGAGTCAAGTGAAAGTAATATAGCAACTACTTATTATAAATTGCTTATTATAAACAAAAACTATTGAATAGGTTGAGCATGGCAATACTATGATCTAATATTTAGTAATTGCACATGAATTGTACAACATTTACAGCTGTCATTGCTAAGTATGGGATGCTAAGGAATATTAAGGAAGCAACACAGTTTTGTAAATTTTTTCCAGATTTTCCAATATTATGAACAAAAAAAGAATGATGACATAAATGTCAAAAAGAAGCTTAAAAGTGAAAGCACTATAACCTAGATATATCATTGGCAAAATTTTACTAATGTAAGGATCATAGAGTCATTGATATGAGGGTTTGACAGCATGGCCAGAGGCTGTCCAAATTTTCATATTTTCCTTATTAAATACAATTATTTGTCATAAATGGTCATGAAGCCCCAAAAAGGGATCTCTAAACTATTTTAGACATGTTCTTACTAAGTTTTGTATGTATGTAGATGCAGTAGTGTGTGAGTCCTGCTCTGGAAACAGAAATATTTATGTTTTTTATTTCTTTTTTCTCTAAATATTTTAAAACACAGCTCAGATATGTCAATGTGACTATCAAAATGCACAGCTAAGCTATATAGAGTAATAACATATACAATTGTGTTAGGGTAAGTGCATTAATGATAAAGTTAAGCTCCGAAAACACAAATTAACAACATTTTTAGCAATTATTCTGATTTACCATTATTTTGTAATTAGCATGAAATGAATATCAAAATGAAGTTTAAAAAGTTAAAATACGATAATTTAGATATGTTATATGGAGGTTTGAAAAAGTAGGAATTTTACCTATTTTGCCCTTATTTTGAAAATTCTGTAGTATTTACGGCCATGAGACCCCTAAAAGGCACCACTATACTATTTTAGAAATATTATGACAAAGTTTTAAGTATGTAGGTGCAGTAGTGTCAGAGTTCTGCTCCGGAACCAAAAATATTTTTTTTCTATTTTTTCCAAAATTTGTAAAACATATGTCAATGTGACTATCAAAAAGGTACCACTAGGCCATAGAGTGTTACTGTTCAAAATTTTGTGAGGGTAAGTACATTAGTGTTAGAGTTGTTGTGCTCCAGAAACAAAAGTGTTACGCCCGCACGTCCGCCCGTCCGCCCACCCGCCTGCCTGAGCGTCCGCCCGTTGGACAGACATTGATGATAACAAAAACCCTTTCCGAACTTTGTTCGCTGAGGGTTAAAAAGTGACTTTGCTTTATCATTTGAATGGGCAAAAATTCAAATGTAATAAACAGCCCAGTTCTCCTAACTTTCCTCTAATCCTAGCAGTTCACTGCACCTAAGTGACAAAGCCAAACTGCAATATTCACCTATGACTCATAGTTCTTGACAGCTCGGTGGAAAATTAGCATGAGTTCTTGTAGGTTGGAATGGGACATAAAAGTACATGAAATCATCTGGTCACATGTGTGTTAAAAATTCAACAGAGGCAAATTTAATGAACAGCTCGTTGACTACATTTCCAATGCCATCTCACCCTATAGCAACCTCTCAATTTACTCCTGGGTGGAAGGCCTCCAGCAGGTGGATGGGTGAGATTTTGGCAATAGAGAGGGCTCATCTAGATATGCAGGTGCCAGGATTCTGGATTGGGGGGGGGGGAGGGGGGAGAACATCCATCGTCTGGATCCCAACATTCTTCAATTGTATACCAAATTTTGAAAAAAGAGAGATAACACTTGAATTTAAAACTATTTTATCGTCTACATGATTACACTATAGTGCCTTTTACTTTGCTAGCATGAAGGTTCACACCTTGAGGGGGAGGAGGGGTTCATGGCCACCCTTGCCTACAATTTACAGTATATACTGCAGGCGAAATGACACTGCCTGCTATGATTTTAAGCTGTGTATATATTGATATAGTGATGATACAGGGCCTTGATTTATCTTTGCATCATGAATTAGAGTACCCCTTAGCTTCATCCTAGCTGCCCTGTAATCTGTGACTTTCAGGAAAGGAAGCAAAACTACAACTTACTGGAAGATGGTTCCTCTTAGTCACATGTGGTCTGTGGCATCTTTGCAACTTAAAAGTTGAGACACCAGGAATTTTGAGAATGTTTTCCAGGAAATGTAGCACTTTGTCAGTGCAGTAAGCTCTGTTGAAGTTTCCACCAATAATTACTTGTCCTAGCAGGCGAATTAGAGTCCAGAGGTTTGTAACCTGTCAGTATTCACGTGCATCAGAACAATATTATATGACCTTGTCACTTTAGGGTTCAACAGCAATCCCTCTATAATTACTGTCAGTCTAATTTAGAGTTTCTGAAGATTGACAATCCAGTCATCCAGTCATAAGCAGCAAGTGTTGTGGCAAAACCCTATGTGTTACAATGGCTCTCCGTAGCTCAGCTTATTAAGTTAAATGAAGATGAACCAATGATGATGGTAAGATATGGAAACTATTGAACTACTCGCACCATCTATGTATTTTTTCTATTTTCTCTATCCATACTGAATGCGTAGTGTGCTGAATGTGTTGATTGGTCGAGTAGAGAACTTGCGGATATTTTCTGTGTCCGTTATCTGGATGTGTGCTTAGCTTAAGCAGACATTCAGCAATTTGACATTGAGTTGTCAAGTGTATCTCCATAATACAGCAGCATATAATCATAATTTTGGCACAAATGCCCCCAAGATCATAACTACACTCAGTTGTATCAAAGCGAAGCTATATCGTAATACTAATATCCCCTATCAAGTCCTTTTTGGAAGGTACCATGTACATGTAAGTCCTTATTTATCTACTTTGTGGCATATCTGTTTTACCATTAATACAGTGACTGAATGTCTTATTTACCCTAACTAACACGTTTTCGCTATAATTCTATTTTTCAGTTTTGTATAAAAGTATCAGCTTTGATTTTCTTGGGATACAATGTATTTTGACATCTTTGGTGAATCAATTATCTTTTTCAAAGTATCTCATGGCTTCTGCTTTTCCTTCCAAGTGTTGTCCTGCCACATAAATTCCTCCAAAAGGGTTGAACCTGTAACAGTTCCTTCCAACTGTAATACAATCGTGTTTACTTTTTATGGCCCTTCTGGAAAACAGTTATCTCAGTCTAAACAAATACCATTGTCAGTCTGGATGTGTTGTATGTGCTCTTCTGTGTCACAATTTAAGTCACAACAAACTGAACACAAAATTAATGCATTAACTTCTTTTTATTGTTTTATCCACCCTGTCAGTATATTTATCCCAGACTAATACTTTATCAAATCTTTCGAAATATTTTTAAAGACTGTATCATGATTTTGTATTTGCTGCGTTCATTCAGGAAAAGTCAGTTTCACCATTGTTAACTACAGCTGTACAACAAAACAAATGACAACAGAATTTAATGGCACATAAATTCTATTTATACAATAAATATAATGCTAGAAGAGCTAGCTTATAAGAGTTCTGTAACAATGTTTTGGTGCAATAGGCTTCTAATAAGGAGGAAAAGTCCCACAAGAGGTCACTGACACCGTAGCAGATAATTATTGTTCGATGACATCATGTACGGTGTGACATCATTCATGCAATAATGGCATAGTGAAATCATCCTATTGTCTTTTCACTGCTACAGTCATTGGGCTTGTAACAGAACCTACAGGGGGCACCCCTGTAGGCTCTGTTACTTTCTCCATTGCTTACTTGCTCAGATTTGGCCAGATCTCTTCTCTTTGTCATATGAAGACACGCTTACCACAATAAATGGCCTAACTTTATGACCTCAACTATTCTTACAATCCTGTATTTTCTTATTATTTCTATTTTACATCTGAATTTACAAAGCCCCTATCAAGGAGAACATCCATCGTCTGGATCCCAACATTCTTCAATTGTATACCAAATTTTGAAAAAAGAGAGATAACACTTGAATTTAAAACTATTTTATCGTCTACATGATTACACTATAGTGCCTTTTACTTTGCTAGCATGAAGGTTCACACCTTGAGGGGGAGGAGGGGTTCATGGCCACCCTCGCCTACAATTTACAGTATATACTGCAGGCGAAATGACACTGCCTGCTATGATTTTAAGCTGTGTATATATTGATATAGTGATGATACAGGGCCTTGATTTATCTTTGCATCATGAATTGGAGTACCCCTTAGCTTCATCCTAGCTGCCCTGTAATCTGTGACTTTCAGGAAAGGAAGCAAAACTACAACTTACTGGAAGATGGTTCCTCTTAGTCACATGTGGTCTGTGGCATCTTTGCAACTTAAAAGTTGAGACACCAGGAATTTTGAGATTATTTTCCAGGAAATGTAGCACTTTGTCAGTGCAGTAAGCTCTGTTGAAGTTTCCACCAATAATTACTTGTCCTAGCAGGCGAATTAGAGTCCAGAGGTTTGTAACCTGTCAGTATTCACGTGCATCAGGACAATATTATATGACCTTGTCACTTTAGGGTTCAACAGCAATCCCTCTATAATTACTGTCAGTCTAATTTAGAGTTTCTGAAGATTGACAATCCAGTCATCCAGTCATAAGCAGCAAGTGTTGTGGCAAAACCCTATGTGTTACAATGGCTCTCCGTAGCTCAGCTTATTAAGTTAAATGAAGATGAACCAATGATGATGGTAAGATATGGAAACTATTGAACTACTCGCACCATCTATGTATTTTTTCTATTTTCTCTATCCATACTGAATGCGTAGTGTGCTGAATGTGTTGATTGGTCGAGTAGAGAACTTACGGATATTTTCTGTGTCCGTTATCTGGATGTGTGCTTAGCTTAAGCAGACATTCAGCAATTTGACATTGAGTTGTCAAGTGTATCTCCATAATACAGCAGCATATAATCATAATTTTGGCACAAATGCCCCCAAGATCATAACTACACTCAGTTGTATCAAAGCGAAGCTATATCGTACTACTAATATCCCCTATCAAGTCCTTTTTGGAAGGTACCATGTACATGTAAGTCCTTATTTATCCACTTTGTGGCATATCTGTTTTACCATTAATACAGTGACTGAATGTCTTATTTACCCTAACTAACACGTTTTGGCTATAATTCTATTTTTCAGTTTTGTATAAAAGTATCAGCTTTGATTTTCTTGGGATACAATGTATTTTGACATCTTTGGTGAATCAATTATCTTTTTCAAAGTATCTCATGGCTTCTGCTTTTCCTTCCAAGTGTTGTCCTGCCACATAAATTCCTCCAAAAGGGTTGAACCTGTAACAGTTCCTTCCAACTGTAATACAATCGTGTTTACTTTTTATGGCCCTTCTGGAAAACAGTTATCTCAGTCTAAACAAATACCATTGTCAGTCTGGATGTGTTGTATGTGCTCTTCTGTGTCACAATTTAAGTCACAACAAACTGAACACAAAATTAATGCATTAACTTCTTTTTATTGTTTTATCCACCCTGTCAGTATATTTATCCCAGACTAATACTTTATCAAATCTTTCGAAATATTTTTAAAGACTGTATCATGATTTTGTATGTGCTGCGTTCATTCAGGAAAAGTCAGTTTCACCATTGTTAACTACAGCTGTACAACAAAACAAATGACAACAGAATTTAATGGCACATAAATTCTATTTATACAAAAAATATAATGCTAGAAGAGCTAGCTTATAAGAGTTCTGTAACAATGTTTTGGTGCAATAGGCTTCTAATAAGGAGGAAAAGTCCCACAAGAGGTCACTGACACCGTAGCAGATAATTATTGTTTGATGACATCATGTACGGTGTGACATCATTCATGCAATAATGGCATAGTGAAATCATCCTATTGTCTTTTCACTGCTACAGTCATTGGGTTTGTAACAGAACCTACAGGGGGCACCCCTGTAGGCTCTGTTACTTTCTCCATTGCTTACTTGCTCAGATTTGGCCAGATCTCTTCTCTTTGTCATATGAAGACACGCTTACCACAATAAATGGCCTAACTTTATGACCTCAACTATTCTTACAATCCTGTATTTTCTTATTATTTCTATTTTACATCTGAATTTACAAAGCCAAAGATCTTGTCAACATGTCTGTTTTATTAAACATTCTCTGAGATTTCCAGCAAAGACTTATCAACTCTTTTTAGGTCATTGATGGATCAATATGTGATCTTGAATATAAGAATGATCATGAAAGTGGTTGTGAATCAGTAAAATGTTTAAAACCACCTTTCCCAGGCAAGAGCACATTTAGTGTGTGATAAACCTACATGGTGTGATACCATCCTTTCAGAAAAGCTGTTTATTATTCTGTATGAAGATGTTATCCTGGTTTTCTTAGATACCTTTGCTTCCTTGTTTGAGAAGAGGTTGACAACATGGTCTGAACGTACCATATTGTGATAAACAATGCCTTAAGGATAGGGATTTGTCATATTAGAGTGAATGTTGGTTTTTGGGTCCTCTGACACTTATGGATTAATAATTTTGCGATGTATTGATCACCATAACCTCTGCCAAAGCTAATCACATATGCATTATATCTTGCCTTTATTACTGCTAAGTGTATATGTGGACCTCACTTGTTCCAACATAATTAAAAATTAATCTTACTCACCAACTCAATCACCTATTCATATTGTACTATTCACTGCTACAAGTATGAATGGTCATCTTACACATGTTCAAGTTAAGATAACAAAACAGAGACCAAAGTACAGTGAAAAAAAACAAGCAATCTGAGAATCCAACAGATTTAATAAAAATTACACGTCATTTGCACATGCGCATATTTGCATAAAGCAGGAGTATATAAACACAACTGCTCATTGTATAAACAGCAACCTAGAGTTGACATAAGAGTTGCAGGATGAAAATCGCACTGTTTTTCACATTTATCTGCTTGGCTGCGGCTTTGCCCAGTTCTCGCCAGGTTCACAACCTGAACCACCCAGACAGAGTTCCTGGTGAATTTCTGATTGTGCTCCACCCACCAGCAGCCAAAGGAACCAACTTTAAGTATGCCACCCAAGTTGCTTCCAAAATCGCTGCCATCTCCTCCAAGATCACCATTCTCAACAGCTTCACCAACCTTTTGGCCCCCATCCTCCATGTCAAGACTTCTGATGAAAGTGTCATGAGCCAGCTCTTTGCTTTGGATGAAATTGACAGCATTGATGTCGAAATGGTCCAGATCATGATTGAACAATGTTCCAGCCAAAGCACTGGCAGCCGCCTCTGGGGTTTGAGCAGAGTTGGTTCAAGATCTCAACCCAACTATGGTACCGCAACCTACAGCTACAGCTCAAGTGATGGTAGTGGTGTGAGAGTTTACGTCCTTGATACCAGCATCCGTACAACTCACAATGACTTTGGTAGCCGAGCTGTGTTTGGTCAAAACTTCGTTGGTGGAAGCAATGATGACAACAATGGTCATGGAACCCACTGCGCTGGAACTGTTGGAGGAACACAGTATGGTGTCTCCAAGGGTGCAACACTTGTTGCAGTGAAGGTTTTGGGTGACAGCGGCTCTGGCTCCACCAGTGGAATTGTTGCTGGTCTTGACTGGATGGTTGGAGATGTGCAGAGTGGTGGCTGGAGAGGCGTGGGAAGCATGTCTCTTGGTGGTGGAGCTAACACTGTCCTGGATTCAGCTGTCAACAGTGCTGATGCTGCCAATGTCCCAGTTGCCGTCTCAGCTGGAAACAGCAATAACGATGCCTGCAACCAATCTCCTGCTCGTGCTTCTGGTGCTATCACTGTGGCTTCAACTGATAACACTGACACCCTCTCATCATTCTCCAGCTATGGAACCTGTGTTGATATCATGGCTCCTGGCTCCAGCATCCTATCTGCCTCTCACTTGAGTGACACCGGAGAGAGAACCTTGTCTGGTACTTCAATGTCCTGTCCCCATGTTGCTGGTCTTGTGGCTAGCTATTTGGCTGACAACCCCAATGCTTCTTCATCTCAGGTGAAGTCCTACTTGGACAGCTCCTCCACCAAGGATGCCATCAACCTCAGAGGAACAACTGGAACCCCCAACTTTCTCCTGTACTCCAGCTGTGCATAAATAGCATGTTATCACTTGCTGGATGTTGATGTGCTATTAAATGCATTAACCATATCAGTGTTGCTGTTTTCTTTTTTCAAATGAAGTAGTAATTTTCACACCTACTGGTTATGGTTTAGAACTATGCCAATATAATTTTTAGATTGGCATTTACCTGATTTCTTAACAATACATAAAAAATATAGCAGCCTTAACTTCAGGCAAAAGGGCCATAGAACATTAAGGACCAGCAGCTGCTGAGCATGGCCAGAGGTCATGGACAAATCTTGACTAAGCTGTAGCTAATAGAATTGTGACAAGCAATAACTAGTAATAAAACCTATGGCAGAGCGACAGGCAAGTTCAGATGCATAGAAAATGAAGGTTTTGGGCCTGAGCAGTTGGTTCTGGACTTCCTTTGGATAGTCTAAACAAACTTAGAGGTCATCCCTTCTCAGCCAAGCCTACTCCAAAACAATCCACATGCTGACCTTAAAACATGACAATACTTCTACGATGTGTGACCCTTCAATAGCTTCAATAGCTTGTAGCTTTTTGGTACCCTTAGGTAGACTTATGTTGATTCCTTGAACTACCTACATAGTTAAAACCTAATCGAGCCATCAAGATGTATCCCTGGAATCCAGAATAAATCAGTGTTCCCGGGGGTTATCACAAAGTCTGATAAAGTCTTACAATATTTTTGTAAAAAGTAAGGCCCATATTAAGTCTTACATTTTCTTATTTTGATGCAAATATACTTGGATATTAACATCAACATTGTAATATTCAGACGATTTGGTAGATATGAATGAATGGAAATTATTAACTTTCTTTAAATACACAAGAACTGTGTTTATTTTATTGCTTAATAGCCAATACCCTGATTGTTTTTTGGACGATGAAATTAAAAATATTGGTGTATATTACTATATTAGTGATCTTATTTTTCATGTGTGCATGATATTATAATGTCTTACAAATATCTTACGTCTTACAAAGGTAAGCCTGCAGGAACCCTGTATTAACAGCAATCCATTATGTTCAGAGCCCTCCCGCCAAGTGAGCATAAAAAGTATTCTCTATTCTTTTCTTGCCATTTAATTGTTCTGTTTTAAGGATTTTATGCACAATAAGGAGTATTGAGTTCACTAGAAATATCAACACAATAGCATGTTCCCTTAACTAATCTACAACTAAAAATATCATTTATATGTACAAAAATAGTCATATATGGGCTATAGCAATAATCCTAAGGAATATATATGAAATTCAGCAATAATGTTATGCCACATAATATTTTGGGTATAATTTCATACAAAATTTACCTAAAAGGTTTTTATTTTTCTTGTATTTAAATGAATAAAGTCTAAATAAAAATAAATACAAAATCTTAAATGTTTATTTTGTATGGAATGATACTCAACACGCCCATTTTAATACCTTTATTAGTGAAAATATATTTTGCTTGCTGTTTAAATTTAGCTGGAAACTGAAGGAACTATATATTATCAATTGCCATATTCGCTTCAGTTACTGGATTGTTGGGTTGCTGATTTGCATTAAATCTATGGCATTTGAATTAGTATTTATAACCGAACAATTTACAGGTGTATATGAAGTAAACAACAATAATAAGTATTGGAGTCAAGTGAAAGTAATATAGCAACTACTTATTATAAATTGCTTATTATAAACAAAAACTATTGAATAGGTTGAGCATGGCAATACTATGATCAAATATTTAGTAATTGCACATGAATTGTACAACATTTACAGCTGTCATTGCTAAGTATGGGATGCTAAGGAATATTAAGGAAGCAACACAGTTTTGTAAATTTTTTCCAGATTTTCCAATATTATGAACAAAAAAAGAATGATGACATAAATGTCAAAAAGAAGCTTAAAAGTGAAAGTACTATAACCTAGATATATCATTGGCAAAATTTTACTAATGTAAGGATCATAGAGTCATTGATATGAGGGTTTGACAGCATGGCCAGAGGCTGTCCAAATTTTCATATTTTCCTTATTAAATACAATTATCTGTCATAAATGGTCATGAAGCCCCAAAAAGGGATCTCTAAACTATTTTAGACATGTTCTTACTAAGTTTTGTACGTATGTAGATGCAGTAGTGTGTGAGTCCTGCTCTGGAAACAGAAATATTTATGTTTTTTATTTCTTTTTTCTCTAAATATTTTAAAACACAGCTCAGATATGTCAATGTGACTATCAAAATGCACAGCTAAGCTATATAGAGTAATAACATATACAATTGTGTTAGGGTAAGTGCATTAATGATAAAGTTAAGCTCCGAAAACACAAATTAACAACATTTTTAGCAATTATTCTGATTTACCATTATTTTGTAATTAGCATGAAATGAATATCAAAATGAAGTTTAAAAAGTTAAAATACGATAATTTAGATATGTTATATGGAGGTTTGAAAAAGTAGGAATTTTACCTATTTTGCCCTTATTTTGAAAATTCTGTAGTATTTACGGCCATGAGACCCCTAAAAGGCACCACTATACTATTTTAGAAATATTATGACAAAGGTTTAAGTATGTAGGTGCAGTAGTGTCAGAGTTCTGCTCCGGAACCAAAAATATTTTTTTTCTATTTTTTCCAAAATTTGTAAAACATATGTCAATGTGACTATCAAAAAGGTACCACTAGGCCATATAGAGTGTTACTGTTCAAAATTTTGTGAGGGTAAGTACATTAGTGTTAGAGTTGTTGTGCTCCAGAAACAAAAGTGTTACGCCCGCACGTCCGCCCGTCCGCCCACCCGCCTGCCTGAGCGTCCGCCCGTTGGACAGACATTGATGATAACAAAAACCCTTTCCGAACTTTGTTCGCTGAGGGTTAAAAAGTGACTTTGCTTTATCATTTGAATGGGCAAAAATTCAAATGTAATAAACAGCCCAGTTCTCCTAACTTTCCTCTAATCCTAGCAGTTCACTGCACCTAAGTGACAAAGCCAAACTGCAATATTCACCTATGACTCATAGTTCTTGACAGCTCGGTGGAAAATTAGCATGAGTTCTTGTAGGTTGGAACGGGACATAAAAGTACATGAAATCATCTGGTCACATGTGTGTTAAAAATTCAACAGAGGCAAATTTAATGAACAGCTCGTTGACTACATTTCCAATGCCATCTCACCCTATAGCAACCTCTCAATTTACTCCTGGGTGGAAGGCCTCCAGCAGGTGGATGGGTGAGATTTTGGCAATAGAGAGGGCTCATCTAGATATGCAGGTGCCAGGATTCTGGATTGGGGGGGGGGGGAGGGGGGAGAACATCCATCGTCTGGATCCCAACATTCTTCAATTGTATACCAAATTTTGAAAAAAGAGAGATAACACTTGAATTTAAAACTATTTTATCGTCTACATGATTACACTATAGTGCCTTTTACTTTGCTAGCATGAAGGTTCACACCTTGAGGGGGAGGAGGGGTTCATGGCCACCCTCGCCTACAATTTACAGTATATACTGCAGGCGAAATGACACTGCCTGCTATGATTTTAAGCTGTGTATATATTGATATAGTGATGATACAGGGCCTTGATTTATCTTTGCATCATGAATTGGAGTACCCCTTAGCTTCATCCTAGCTGCCCTGTAATCTGTGACTTTCAGGAAAGGAAGCAAAACTACAACTTACTGGAAGATGGTTCCTCTTAGTCACATGTGGTCTGTGGCATCTTTGCAACTTAAAAGTTGAGACACCAGGAATTTTGAGATTATTTTCCAGGAAATGTAGCACTTTGTCAGTGCAGTAAGCTCTGTTGAAGTTTCCACCAATAATTACTTGTCCTAGCAGGCGAATTAGTCCAGAGGTTTGTAACCTGTCAGTATTCACGTGCATCAGGACAATATTATATGACCTTGTCACTTTAGGGTTCAACAGCAATCCCTCTATAATTACTGTCAGTCTAATTTAGAGTTTCTGAAGATTGACAATCCAGTCATCCAGTCATAAGCAGCAAGTGTTGTGGCAAAACCCTATGTGTTACAATGGCTCTCCGTAGCTCAGCTTATTAAGTTAAATGAAGATGAACCAATGATGATGGTAAGATATGGAAACTATTGAACTACTCGCACCATCTATGTATTTTTTCTATTTTCTCTATCCATACTGAATGCGTAGTGTGCTGAATGTGTTGATTGGTCGAGTAGAGAACTTACGGATATTTTCTGTGTCCGTTATCTGGATGTGTGCTTAGCTTAAGCAGACATTCAGCAATTTGACATTGAGTTGTCAAGTGTATCTCCATAATACAGCAGCATATAATCATAATTTTGGCACAAATGCCCCCAAGATCAAGCTTCTGCTTTTCCTTCCAAGTGTTGTCCTGCCACATAAATTCCTCCAAAAGGGTTGAACCTGTAACAGTTCCTTCCAACTGTAATACAATCGTGTTTACTTTTTATGGCCCTTCTGGAAAACAGTTATCTCAGTCTAAACAAATACCATTGTCAGTCTGGATGTGTTGTATGTGCTCTTCTGTGTCACAATTTAAGTCACAACAAACTGAACACAAAATTAATGCATTAACTTCTTTTTATTGTTTTATCCACCCTGTCAGTATATTTATCCCAGACTAATACTTTATCAAATCTTTCGAAATATTTTTAAAGACTGTATCATGATTTTGTATTTGCTGCGTTCATTCAGGAAAAGTCAGTTTCACCATTGTTAACTACAGCTGTACAACAAAACAAATGACAACAGAATTTAATGGCACATAAATTCTATTTATACAAAAAATATAATGCTAGAAGAGCTAGCTTATAAGAGTTCTGTAACAATGTTTTGGTGCAATAGGCTTCTAATAAGGAGGAAAAGTCCCACAAGAGGTCACTGACACCGTAGCAGATAATTATTGTTTGATGACATCATGTACGGTGTGACATCATTCATGCAATAATGGCATAGTGAAATCATCCTATTGTCTTTTCACTGCTACAGTCATTGGGCTTGTAACAGAACCTACAGGGGGCACCCCTGTAGGCTCTGTTACTTTCTCCATTGCTTACTTGCTCAGATTTGGCCAGATCTCTTCTCTTTGTCATATGAAGACACGCTTACCACAATAAATGGCCTAACTTTATGACCTCAACTATTCTTACAATCCTGTATTTTCTTATTATTTCTATTTTACATCTGAATTTACAAAGCCAAAGATCTTGTCAACATGTATGTTTTATTAAACATTCTCTGAGATTTCCAGCAAAGACTAATCAACTCTTTTTAGGTCATTGATGGATCAATATGTGATCTTGAATATATGAATGATCATGAAAGTGGTTGTGAATCAGTAAAATGTTTAAAACCACCTTTCCCAGGCAAGAGCACATTTAGTGTGTGATAAACCTACATGGTGTGATACCATCCTTTCAGAAAAGCTGTTTATTATTCTGTATGAAGATGTTATCCTGGTTTTCTTAGATACCTTTGCTTCCTTGTTTGAGAAGAGGGTGACAACATGGTCTGAACGTACCATATTGTGATAAACAATGCCTTAAGGATAGGGATTTGTCATATTAGAGTGAATGTTGGTTTTTGGGTCCTCTGACACTTATGGATTAATAATTTTGCGATGTATTGATCACCATAACCTCTGCCAAAGCTAATCACATATGCATTATATCTTGCCTTTATTACTGCTAAGTGTATATGTGGACATCACTTGTTCCAACATAATTAAAAATTAATCTTACTCACCAACTCAATCACCTATTCATATTGTACTATTCACTGCTACAAGTATGAATGGTCATCTTACACATGTTAAAGTTAAGATAACAAAACAGAGACCAAAGTACAGTGAAAAAAAACAAGCAATCTGAGAATCCAACAGATGTAATAGAAATTACACGTCATTTGCACATGCGCATATTTGCATAAAGCAGGAGTATATAAACACAACTGCTCATTGTATAAACAGCAACCTGGAGTTGACATAAGAGTTGCAGGATGAAAATCGCACTGTTTTTCACATTTATCTGCTTGGCTGCGGCTTTGCCCAGTTCTCGCCAGGTTCACAACCTGAACCACCCAGACAGAGTTCCTGGTGAATTTCTGATTGTGCTCCACCCACCAGCAGCCAAAGGAACCAACTTTAAGTATGCCACCAAAGTTGCTTCCAAAATCGCTGCCATCTCCTCCAAGATCACCATTCTCAACAGCTTCACCAACCTTTTGGCCCCCATCCTCCATGTCAAGACTTCTGATGAAAGTGTCATGAGCCAGCTCTTTGCTTTGGATGAAATTGACAGCATTGATGTCGAAATGGTCCAGATCATGATTGAACAATGTTCCAGCCAAAGCACTGGCAGCCGCCTCTGGGGTTTGAGCAGAGTTGGTTCAAGATCTCAACCCAACTATGGTACCGCAACCTACAGCTACAGCTCAAGTGATGGTAGTGGTGTGAGAGTTTACATCCATGATACCAGCATCCGTCTAACTCACAATGACTTTGATGGCCGAGCTGTGTTTGGTCAAAACTTCGTTGGTGGAAGCGATGATGACAACAATGGTCATGGAACCCACTGCGCTGGAACTGTTGGAGGAACACAGTATGGTGTCTCCAAGGGTGCAACACTTGTCGCTGTCAAGGTTCTGGGTGATAGTGGTTCAGGCTCTTTCGCTGGAATCATTGCTGGTCTTGACTGGATGGTTGGAGATGTGCAGAGTAGTGGCTGGAGAGGTGTGGGAAGCATGTCTCTTGGTGGTGGAGCTAACACGGGCTTGGATTCAGCTGTCAACAGTGCTGATGCTGCCAATGTCCCAGTTGTCGTCTCAGCTGGAAACAGTAACGGCAATGCCTGCAACCAATCTCCTGCTCGTGCCGCTGGTGCTATCACTGTGGCTTCAACTGATAACACTGACACCCTCTCATCATTCTCCAACTATGGAACCTGTGTGGATATCATGGCTCCTGGCTCCAGCATTCTATCTGCCTCTCACTTGAGTGACACCGGAGAGAGAACCTTGTCTGGTACTTCAATGTCCTGTCCCCATGTTGCTGGTCTTGTGGCTAGCTATTTGGCTGACAACCCCAATGCTTCTTCATCTCAGGTGAAGAGCTACTTGGACAGCTCATCCACCAAGGATGCCATCAACCTCAGAGGAACAACTGGAACCCCCAACTTTCTCATGTACTCCAGCTGTGCATAAATAGCATGTTATCACTTGCTGGTTGTTGATGTGCTATTAAATGCATTAACCATATCAGTGTTGCTGTTTTATTTTTTCAAATAAAGTAGTAGTTTTCACACCTACTGGTTATGGTTTAAAACTGTGCCAATATAATTTTTAGATTGCCATATTAGCCAAATTCTTAATAATAGATAAAAAATATAGCAGCCTTAACTTCAGGCAAAAGGGTCATAGAACTTTAAAGACCAGCAGCTGCAGAGCATGGCCAAAGGTCATGGACAAATCTTGACTTAGCTGTAACTAATATAATTGTGACAAGCAATAACTAGTAATAAAACCAATGGAATAGCGACAGGCAAGTTCAGATGCATAGAAAATGAAGGTTTTGGGCCTGAGCAGTTGGTTCTGGACTTCCTTTGGATAGTCTAAACAAACTTAGAGGTTACGG
The DNA here is from genome assembly GCA_932294295.1 of Alitta virens. Lineage (NCBI taxonomy): Eukaryota > Metazoa > Annelida > Polychaeta > Phyllodocida > Nereididae > Alitta > Alitta virens. Next base: position 20,386,098 of record OW028581.1, read on the forward strand.
AATATGTGCCCCGAGGCTTCTCAAAAGGAGACAACAGAGTAATGTAGCTATAAACAATAGTTTATTAATTTGACTATATACCCATGGCACACAAAATGATCAACCGTATGTGTTGGATGGAACAGTCCTGTGTTGGAAGGAAAAGTCCACACCATGTGTGTGGATGAAACAGTCCTATTACCCTGGTTTGGAATATATTGCCACAGTCCTGCTCTTCTCTATGGAGGATGAGGATGTTGCCACAGTCCTGTTTGCACCTCTGCACAAGTCTTGTTCGGTTTCGGGTGATTAGTATCACAGTACAGTTCCAGAAATCTAATGAATGTCTGTCAAATCCTCGTAAGATGATGTCTGTAAGCTAACAAGAAAATATGGCTATATATATATATATGTATACACCGTTGATGATATACCATAGTGAAGTACCACACTATTATCATTGACTATTAATATTACATAACATGTGTCATGTGGGCAATTACCCAAAACATTAACCTGTCCCCATGTTGCTGGTCTTGTGGCTAGCTATTTGGCTGATAACCCCAATGCTTCTTCATCTCAGGTGAAGGAGTACTTGGCCAGCTTATCCACCAAGGATGCCATCGACCTCAGAGGAACAACTGGAACTCCCAACTTTCTCATGTACTCCAGCTGTGCTTAAATAGCTAGTTACATTGAGTTTTTGGTTTTAATAAAGAAATTAACAAAACAGTGAAGTTTCTGATATTTTTTTACCATTATAGACTCAGACTCAGACTCGTTTTATTTCCTATACATATACAAATGGTATATACAGGTGGAGACACCCCTAAGATAATTTCTTATCGCTACCGGGGTGCCACCAGAATATTCTTCACCCGATCCCAGCAGACCCTACCAGACAGATTTCAGCATTTTAAATAAATTTATTTATGATAAGATTAAATATCTAGTTTGGAGAAGGCAATGAGAGACACTGTATATCATGATGAGACGCCACTTTGAAGATTACACTTAAGTATATATATATATGTGTATGTCACAGTTGATTAAGAGGAATGGCATATATAACAGTTTCTTACAGAGAAAGTGTTTGATACATACTTACTAATTGAGTTTTGATGTAATTTACAAAACTATGGAAACTATGTGTGGTAATTTTATTCTTTATATTAGCTGGACAATTATTATATATATTGGGCAAACGAAATCTTATACTTTTGTTTGTGAAATAATGCTTACTCTGTGGGGTGACCAAATTATTCGCATTTCTGGTTTCATATTGGTGAATTTCAGAGTGTCTTTGGTACATAGAATTCGTGAAATAAGATGGAAGAGTTCCGTTTTCCAGCTTGAAGGCAAACTTGAGTTCCTGCAGAGCACACAGATCTGTTACCTTCAGAACATTAAATTTTTTGAAAAGTGGGTCGGTATGGGCATTTTATTTTGAGTTTGAAATAATTCTGACAGCCTTTTTTTGTAACTTGCATAATTTTGATGCTTGAGTGCCCCATGTTAAAATTCCATAGTTTAAATAAGGAGTTATTAGTGAACTATATATTGTTTGTAAAATAATTGAAGGGACAAACTTTTTCATTTTACACATAATACCAATTGTTTTTGCTATTTTCTGGGATATCATATTGGTGTGTGACTTTCACGACAGATGTGTGTCAATTATGATACCTAAATAATTAAAATGAGTGACAAATTCAATGTCAGTATTGTCAATTTTTAAGTTCATAGGTCTTACAACTTTATTTGGTGAGTGAAAGTACATGGCCTTTGTTTTATTTTGATTTAAAGAGAGTTTATTAAGCTTAAACCAATCATTTATGTTATTAAGTTCTTGATTTATTTCTACTTCAGCATTTTCATTTAAGGAGTTAAAAGCATTTAGTGTTGTAGAGAGGGCAGTGTCATCTGCATATACTATTGGATAAAATTTGTCTGTTGCATTAACTAAATCATTTAAATAAATTATAAAAAGTAAAGGGCCTAAGATCGAGCCTTGTAGAACTCCTGTCGTTATATTAAGATAATTAGATATAGTTTCTCCTAATTAAACATATTGTTTATGGTTTGTTAAATAACTTTTAAGTAGATTTAGTGAGTTTCCAATAATACCATAATGTTTTAATTTATATATAAGAATTTCATGATTTATGGTGTCGAAAGCTTTGGATAGATCTAGATAAATATTTAGAGGGATTTTATTTTGGTCCATTTTAACAACTATTCTATCAATTAGTTCAAGTGCCGCAAGTTCTGTTGAGTGTTTAGTCCTAAAACCATATTGACTGTCAAAGAAAAGTTTAAGTTCAGTGAAGTGATTATATATTTGATTATACATTATTCTTTCTAATACTTTAGAGATGGTGGGAAGAACTGATATTGGACGATAATTATCCAGAATATTGTCATCATTTTTCTTATGTATAGGCAAAACTTTGGCTAATTTTAATTTATCAGGGAATATACCAGTTTGTAATGATTGATTAATGATCATGGTTAATGGTTTGGCTATTTCATCTTTTAAAAAATTTGGGAATTTATTGGATAATCTATCTACCCCACAGCTTGTTTTAGGTTTTAGGTTTTCTATAATTTCTTTAACAGTTTTTTCAGTGACCAAGGAATTCTGTTGAGTGTTTAGTCCTAAAACCATATTGACTGTCAAAGAAAAGGAATCCAAGCAGTGCATGTCAGTTTGATGGCATATTAAAGTAAGAAGAAAGAGGAAAGGTTGTGAGTTAAGAAGTGTGCATGTTGTGGAAGTTTAGGATAAAGATTCTAAATCTGGATTTGCAAGAAATGGTCAAATATTTTCTTGGGTAGTTCAGCCAGTCCAAAAAGTTATAGTGTAATAACACGCCATGCTTCTATAAAATGAGAAATCCACACCTGTGGCAGTAATAAGATTGGGGTATATTAAGTGTAACTGCTATTCAACTTTGCCTAAAAAAATGGAGGAAATGTAGAAAAAGATGTGTCGATGCTGTTAACCAAACAAGTTTCATTTTGATAACCTCCAATGAAACTGTTTATTAAATACCCAATGCTTTTTATATCTATCTTCTGGACCTATAACACGATATAACTATCATAATGTCAGATATGAACTTTAACAATGCCAGATATATATAAAAAACAGATAATCATTTACCTGACAAAAATTAGGGCGGTGACTAATAGGAGATTGGGATCTGTAATGGAAAAAACACATTTTCTTCATCTGAAATTAATTACAAAATAATTACATAATATATGCAGTCTTAAGATTTGGGTTTTATATTTTTAAAAGAGATTCATCAATTTTTTTCAATTTTCACCAGGCAACCTGTTATAAGATTTGTGTGCATTACACATTTTATAACAGGTTGCCTGGTGAAAATTTATGTAATTATTTTGTAATTAATTTCAGATGAAGAAAATTTTTTTTTTTTCCAAAATTCTATTATCCTGATGATTACAAAATCATGATAATTCACACAGGTGAACTCTACAGTGACCATAGTTTTAGCTAATTTTGGATAAAGTCCTTGGTTACCACTTCCAAAGTTCATAAATTAAAGTTTTAGTCATAATTGAACTGGTAACCGTGGAATTTTACTTCAGTAGAATAAGCTAAACAACATAGTTTTTTCAGGTGATTGACCACATAGCCTATAATATACTATTATATAGAGCTTACAGGACATTACTACTAGAAAAGTTAAGTTTCATGCAGCAAGCAGCAGTGGCTGAATTTTCTGGGGCAATAGTCTGCTTGAAAAGGGCTGGGAATGCAGCGGTTTGAGTCCAGTCCAGGGAGTAATAATATGTTCATTATCATATACTATCCAATATTATCACACAAGTCTGAAACAGGTCTCTTTTTAAAGAAAGCTTTACTTGCTTTCTTTAGTCACAAACTGCTTAAACTGCTTCAGGAAAAGAGTGAGAGCAATGTCATGGTCATTGTGACCAGAGTCTATGGTAACAAACACCTAGGCCCCAAGCGTTTTGACTGTATTAAAGACAGTGCAAATGAGCTCTAACACTCCTTAATGACTCTATTTGAATTGCATTACATGTTATATTTTTGTCAGTGAATCTAGCTGTTTATGATTATGTACACAATATAAAAAAACGTGACCATTTTATTTAAATGACTTTTAATTCTGTCATTAAGACCACTCAAATTTGCATCAAATGGCCAGGTTTTATATCAGTTTAAATTTTCATAACAAGCAAGAATTTGAGAATTATACTTACATTTTTTATTTCTATGATTTTGAAAAAAATGATTGATCTACATACCTGAACATTCAATAATATCATGGTGACAAATGAGATCCATGTGCAGTGGAGTACTAAATTGCTTCTGATATACTCATTGCAGACAATACCTATTCTGTTTAAAATCAACCACCTGATGACAAACAACTTACACTAGTTACAGCAATCAATTCTAAGAGGGATTAAGTTTCTGTTTAAATTTGTACTTAATCCGTGGCATGTGCATTGCAGTGCCATTAGTGTCAAAAACAAGAACTATGTTTTCTGTAGAAGTATTCTGGTGTAAGTAAAAAGCTGGAATAATTTTGCAGCAGTTGAGGACATAGCTTAATGCAATTGATACTGAATGAGAGGCAAAGCTCCTAGTAAGACCTCCTAATAATATCTACTCCAGGCAAACATCCTCTCTTTTTTCAGAAGTAAGTTTTCTTGTTAACTACACTAGGAATTGGGGTTAGGCACACATCATACATAAACTGTCATGATGTGCTCGCAGTTGCCTCCCAGCTTGCCAAACTATGGAGAAAATTCTCTCATTCATAGGTACAGACTTATGATGTATCCATAGTATTCTCCTGTAACTAGCTCCCAAAGTTATTTATCCATACCATAATCAGACGTTAATGACCTGATAGGTTTGAAACATTGTTAACTTCAACTACCCTTCGCCCTAGTTGGCCGGGGTGGGGGCCTAGCTCAGTGGTAGCGCGCTGGGCTTCCAACCACGTGGTCCCGGGTTCAACTCCCAGTCGAGCCTAAGTTGGATGGCTGTTTCATCCTTCGTCTCATTGCCATGGTCCCTACCTGTCCTACTTAGCCCATCAGGTACAGAAATATAGGACGTAAAGCCCTAATCCACCACCACCACCACCGCCCTAGTTGGCCAAACCTTCTAGCCAAACAGCATTGAATGCCTCTAGATTTTCAGCTTGGCCAGGTAAATTGACTTGTTTTGTATGAACATTGAGCAGAGAGAAGATCTTGTCATCGCTGCCAGGGGGCCACCCACAGACCAACACCAACTATGTAAATTACAACAGTTTCAACTCCTTGAGTTCATGCTCACTGTAACAGACTGTGCTAAATTCAATATCTCTGTTTGGCCTTTTTAGGTGTTGCTTAATTTTCACACCTTGTCACTCACTACATGCAGTTGAAAGGCACTCGAGGAAATGTACACATCATGTTGGATTGCTCTATGTAGTTATATGTTTCAAACACTGTAAATCCTTTGGTATAAGTTAATTTATAAAATGATGATCAATATACTATATATGATATACAATGTAATTTCAGTTAACCGCAAATAAAGCGAGTGGAAATTTCTGCATGGTTGAATTAACGAATGAACTCAACTTGGAAACACTCACAATGAAGTGTATCGAATGCCATTACAGGCACAGTTAACTAAAAAATATTATTTAATAAACCATTATAAGTTGATACAATTTCTACAATTTTAAAGTGGCTTATTGATGAGTAATTATCACTAGAATAAGTGTAAATTTGCCCCAACTATCTATTGGCATACTATTTTAAATTATAGGTTGCATTATAGATTGTCTTTTGAACTCATGTCTCACAGCAGGAAAATAGTTTGGTAACCATTGATGTTTTCATATTTTTTAACAGACGAATATAAGTAGTCATGTAGTGCACACATATAATCAATCTTTGAGCATTTGAATAACACATCAGTATGACTTCCAAAACCACTTTTTGCCTGACTTCTTTTTTGCAGTGACAGTCTTTAAGTTTATTTATGAGCCCATTAGATTTTGAAATGTTATTCACTACCATATCTAAGTGATATTTCCACAAAATATTTTGTGAAAAATAACCCCAAGTTAATCTAAATTGCCAATATTATACTATTATTTGATTATAAACATTCAAATTAGGATATTGAATATGTCTTTGATTTGTGCGAACCACCATTGCTACTGCATGTGAGTGGGTAGGTGAAGGCCTTCTTTTTTTTTGAATAGTTTTAAAATAATGTCCAATCTTTCTTTATAGCCAGTTGAACGGTTAAAATCACCGGCGGACCTCATGCAGAATAAAATTGTGTATCTATAGCATGATAGATTTAGATTCTTTTAATGTGCATACAGATTACATTAGTATTTTTTTATTCATAACATAATGAGACCTCACTAAAATAATATCCCAAGTCCTCAACACCTCAACTACCAATATTGTCAAGGAGTAAGTGTTGCTCAGAGATGATCAGTGCTGCTCTCAATCGCTGTCAAGTGGTGCCCTCTAGTGTTAGTGTCAGATTGCAAAACCAATATAGAATACATGCGGTATGAAATCAATTAAAGTATTAGACCTCTAAAATATTTACTGCCGATATATTGATAACAATCAATATTGTCTGTTAATGTACTGCATTTATCAGTTTACACTTGCTTCACGAAAGTGATTATGGAACTAAATGGAACATGCTGTGATGCCGAGTAGGAAATGTAGTCGCTTTTGTTGGATATCAAATGTTCTCATTCTTCAGTGGCACCTTCACCCTTTATCTTTGGATTCTAAACTCCCTCATTCATAGTTACAGACGTATGGTGCTCTCTTTCTATATCTGGCATTCTCCTGTACACTTGTTATCAATACTTACATATCCATACTATAGCCAGATGCTAATGACTTCACAGGTTCAAGCGTTAAACTCCACTACCTATAGTATACCCTATACCTGGATAGTCCTTTACAGGTAAAAAAAAAATCACATACGGATATGACAAAATTAATATGGTCATTTCTACACACTATGAGTTTCATGGAAAAAGTATAAATTGTTTTTAAAAGTATATATATATTTTTTTCAACTGCAAATATAGTAAAGGGCTCTCGAATGCCTGTCTCATATTAGAATCCCATCAAGGCGCGGAATGCTTATTTATAGAGAGTAGCTCTGGCACTCCTGCCAGCTGAAGAATGGGAGGAAAGTCAATCTTTGTCCTTTTGATGTCTTAAGTTGAAAAGAACTTTTCATTCCCTAACATCCTCAAGTCCTGTGGCTTCTGCCACTTGGCCATGCTCATGTACTTAGATTTACTTTTGATGTATCTTCCTTAATAAGCACATCAACTTCGCAAGGTTTAAGCAGGGATCGTTTTATCCGTAGATCAATGGTTACATCAGCTATCTTATGTTTAATGACCATGAAATGAATCTTTAGTTGTCTGTGGTGAAATGTACTCTTGACATTGTATTGATTTCTGTAGTTTGGCTTGATGAAAAGCTTGAGGTCAAAGATGGAAGCTGTGATGACTTTGATGTTTTACTGCTAAGGTGTTATTCCTCACTATATTGAATAATATTGAATATGGGGACTACAGAGGGAGTCTGTAACAAGTATAAGTTCAAGAAATAGTAATTAGTCATTTATCGAGTAAGTGGTCATTTCTACACACTATGAATTTCATGAAAAAAGTATAAATTGTTTTTTTTAACTGCAATTTTTTCCACCAGGCATGGAAGCAAAATATAGTTAAGGGCTCGAAAGAATTTTGGGACCCATGGTATTTATCGTAATAAAACAAGAAGTTTACATTGGTATATGAATAGCAGGTTTATTTATTGATTATTGAAGTAATTAATCATGCGTTTAAAATTTTTATCAGAGATAATTCTGCACAGGAAAGCTTTCATAGCATGGACTTACAGATTCAGATTCATAAATCACTTACTCGGCTCCGAATACAAATTAACAAATAATAATAATAATTCACGAATGATTTAGAGCTCCAGAGGGAGTCTATAACAAGCATAAGTTCAAGAAATAGTAATTAGTCATTTATTCAGTTCGTGACACCACAGCTACAAAAAAGTCTGAGACGTAGATCTGACAAACAACAAAAATGCACTAGATAGAGTTACAGGCATTTTAAAGTTATGTTTTGCCTTTCCACAAGGTGGGTGGAAGTCTTTTTTTTTAACAATTAAGCATGCTATGTACGAGGTGGCAGTTATGTCCAATGTTTTAATAATTTGCTTATCTAATACTCAAGTGTCACATTTCTCACAAGTTTTAACTCACGTATAATTGTGGCCCGAGACAGAGTGTGGTCTCCGTTTCACTTACAATTTTCATTTCTACATATTGGTATAATGATGATTCCCAGACCTCCCGCCCTGACAAGTGCATGGGAGTTTGAGACCTCCTTGTTCCTTCAATGTCCAAGGCCTCCTCCGGGTAAAAGTGGCAACATTTGGTTTAGACATAAAACCCTGTATCACGACAACAACTCCTCTGAATAATATGATTAATATAATTAATATGATTAATAAGATTAATATGATTAACATGATTAGTAAGATTAATAAGATTAATAAGATAGGTTGTTGGTAAATTATATCATTATAGTTGAAATTTTGGGCCAATTTCTGTACACTACTAGCTACTACTCCTGCCTCTGAAAGACATCATGAATGTCCAAGTGTGGATTCGACACTCCAGGAGCATTGAAGTGACTGCAGTGACCAAGTGAAGCCAGAAGAGATTCTGTTGGTACAATCATCATTTGCAAGCTTCAGTGTCCAATATGTACTACATATCCTGATGTCTGATGAATATTCTAAAAAAAGTCAATTCACTGTGAGTTTGTTATCAGTGCTTGTCGTACAAAGAGCAATGAAACGCATGTGCATATAATCTATCCCTTGAATTTGCTCTTGCACTCACCTTTGCCCCCCCCCCACCTCCCCCAATATTGTATTATTTGATTTATTTTAAGCTTTATTGTGTTACTTAAAACTTGTAAAAAAAAAAATACAACATCTACGGTTTTCGTTTCACACTATTAAGGATGTTTATCTTATAGAAGGCATGAAGATCACTACAGAATATGTAGTGTTCTATTCAGGCATATGTTCGTAATTTCTACTATTGAATTTATTAATCTATCCATCGAGAGCATGTATTTAACAAAATACTGGGTTTCACTGCCGCTAATGAACATATATCGTTATGTTTTGTCTTTTGAGTGCCTTATTTTAACATTAGTGTTGCCATGAGCCCATTTCACTATAATAAATAATTTACATATGATTTTCTTCCTTCCTGCAGAATCTAATTTATTTACTGCTGTCATGGTTCATGCCTAGTGCTGTCCTCTGCCGTTGGTTGGTGCTGCCATCTGGCTCAAACTTATCTTGTCCGCCCACCAAGCCACTGTGATAAGACTGTCTAATTAGTGTTGACAAGTCCCTGTACATTCTCTTTGGTGTTGTAAAACTTTATGAAATATCACTGAACTCTCATTGGTAGCTATTGGTAATTATACAGTATAGGTAGCTGCAGTATGTGTATTTAATAGCATTTTAAGGTATCCGAAAGTATGGGCTAAAGTAGTTTACCATAGAATGTTCAGTGTTACTGACCAATACAGTAACATAAACTCAAGAAGTTACTAAGATAGTGTTAAATGGTGATATCATCAATTATGTAATTTAGGTATAAACATGCATAATAATAGCTCACTGTATGTTCTACTATGTTCTACTATGTTCTACTATGTTCTACAATGTTCAATAAATTACATTTTTTATTTCACAGCAAGCCTTATTAAATGAAACACAAAATTGTCAAAGAAATTTTTTATTGAGAATGTTCTATATTCAAATATTTCTGACCGATATATAGAATATTGATTCATCTGTCCAACCTGCCCCACAAAAACAAAAATGAAAACAACTTATGCTGGAAGAGTAGGTTTGAAGGAGACCATTGCATGTAACTTTTAAAATGAATTTAGTGCCGGGTCATAAAACTTGCACAAGTAAGTATGTCGCAATATCCTGAATCGCTGATAATACCTGATAAGCTGCAAACAAACAAATGATAGCATTAATCGTTTTAACATGAGATAAATCAGCCGCTATACACGTTTTCTTTCCCACTTTATCTGTGCTCTTTCATAAAAACTTGGTAAATTATATTGGTCTAATATGCTATTACTATTCTTCATCAGACACTTTGAAATTGTTAGTTGTTTGAACTCATTCAGTAAGGTCATATTCCATGCATGTCATTTTTTAAATTCCAAGAGGATTTACAACAATCTGGCACATGGCCTTTTACACGAAGATGATTTCATCCACGTTTACTTTATTTATCAAAGAGTATAACAGAGAGTTATATTCCACCACGTGACCTCTATTGTTCTTTTGCGGGATATAACCAACGAAAGTGTTAGCTAACTCCCCTGAGTGCAAACTGAATTTGTTTGAGTAATAAAGGTAATAAAAAAAACAAAGAAGCGATCAAACAAATGAAATATGCCTAATGGAGTATAATTTATATCCCTGCTATTCGGCATATAACTAATATTGAACTCTCTGCTTTTATCATATCGTTGCATGAGTCCTTGACCTGATGTGTGGTGAATGAATTTCTAGTACAAATCATATCAAATAACCAAATAATAACTTTCACGTTATCATAATGTGGTCACCTATCGTGTTTATCACATTACAAACAATATTTGATAAAGCACGGTATAAATTTTCATGTTCGTAAAATATACCACAGGTGGACTGAATGGTCATTGTACAAGAGCGACACCTATTGAATAACCGTTTGAACATATATGACCAAGTTCACAATATCACACGGCAAGAGGCATGGTCAAGGCAGTGGCGGCTCCAGGATTCTGGATGAGGGGGGGGGGGGGAGGGGGGAAATCCTCAACAAGTGGTATTGTCATGCTCGACTGACCAGGTTGCCAACCTTTTCCAAGCAGCCAGTAATCTGCACTTGTAGAAAATAACAGTTTATCAGGGTTGACTTGAAACATTATTTTATTTACATTTGATGAGATGATAACCCGCGGGTTTCCATCTACATAGGCCACCCGATGGCGATGCTGACAAGGTAGTGCTGTCCTCTGCCGTTTGTTGGTGTTGCTATCTGGTTACTATGATCCATAGGCCTATCTAAACATGTATGTAGAATATTGTACATGGTGTGAGGTTTCTTCTGGGCTTCTAATGCTGCCCTGCAGATGGTAACATTTGTAAAGTTAATGTACATCAAAGTTGCTGTTATAATTTGATAAATTTGATTGGGTCCAGTTACTGTTTTACAAAGGTAGTAATTACTGCTGTACAAAATTATCCTGAAAAATCACTAAACTGTCCATGGTTATTTCAATTGTACCGTTACTGTAGTATCTGTATATTACCACCCTCCAAACATAGAAAGTCCTCACAAGAACTTTATACTGAATCCGATAGTTTACAGGCAACCAGTGGAGATCCTTGAGGTTCGAAGTAATGTATTCATGAGCTGCTATGTTCTGACTCTCTGTAGCTTGTCGATGGTGATCTGCATCCCTCTGCTCAGCAACACATTACAGCTGACCAATGATTTTGAGGCATCATTTGTTAGATATATTTCCTAATGTAGGAAGAGCTCCGTAGTGGCATTACATGACCTACGACACTGTGCAGTGTGCACATGCAAATATGTCTTTATTGTAATGATAGTCAACAAATTATCTGATTTTGCAGAGGTACAGCGTAGATCGGACACATATTTGGAAACTAAACACTAGGGGACATCCACTGGCTGAGGGACTGCTTTAACCAATGGGAGTCCAGGGTCCGGGATTGATATGGCGTCCTCAACAGTTTAGTTTCCAATAAATTGATTGTGAATCACCAAAATGCGTAATTCGAAATTATTTCTGTATTGGGCTGTTTGCCAAAGAAAGATATGTACATTGTAGACATTGTCCTGTGGCGTGGTATAGATTTTAAACCCTTGAAGGTGCCAGTAGCCAAAATAGATTCCATTTAGAATCATTGGACTCATTCATTATTATAGCTAGTAGAACTTTTTAGAACCTTATATCACCTATGTTTCATGCATGATTCCGAGGTTTAATCCACAGAACCCTTGCGAACTCATGCAAACCCATGCGAACCATTTGGTGTCAGATAGGATCTGGTGGGGTTGCATGGAATAGTGTGTCACTGTAAAAGTATGATAACTACTATAATTGTAAAAATTAGCCGTTTTCTCAGTCTAAATTCAGTTTACCATGTCCTGCGGGGGCTTTCTTGGATAATAAAGTGTTCTCTTATCTTGTCAATTCCAAGATATTATGTAAGCTCAGTAACCGAGTTAAATGTTTGGTCTCAGCAGTCATGGCATCCTATTCCTCAATTTAATTCATTTGATGAATTTTCCTTTTTTCACGTCATCGATGCCCATAATCGAACCACCATCTTATCAATACTCTAAGAAAACGCACCATCTCATTGATATATACCCCAAAAAACTAACCGCTTTTGCATCCTGTGCGTTAAGACTGCAAGCCAAAAAGGCAACAACCTATTGGCAAAGTAGCCGAGTGTTTCTTTGCCCATTTTAGCCAAGCATCTCGATAAATATTGGGATTACCGGGATTTCAATTTAATATGGACACCACAGAAATTCTTGTAACTTGCAATCAGCAATGATCTCTGTTGAGGTAATGGCCAAGCTATCTAGCATCTAATTTGGGATATTCAATTTGTGCCAAGTCCTCAATCAGTGATTGCCTTGGAACATTATGTTTTACCTTGTAATACCACCATTTGCTAAGAACATTAGTAATGAGGTCATTCATATTTAAAATTGTACTGAATGCCATTCAACCGACATATTGAAGCCAATATAAATGACAAAGTATAATGAATGAGCGTCTCTGAATAACGCCAACTAAACTAACTAAACATATAATATGTAATGGATATTATAGTAGTTAATTTGGTTCAATGGATGGCGCCAGAGGGTATTTGTGCAATGTTTGACCAAATTCCCTCGAAATAAAATACTGCAAAATTGCCTTTTTTTTCTTTCTAAAGGTCAGATGCAACCAAAGATAAAACCAAGTAGGTACAGCCACAACAAAGATTATCCACAACATGTTACCCAAACACACACTATAATGAAAGCACTTTATTCAACCATTGATTGACATCATACAGTTTAAATAAAAAAGAACTACATCTTCTGATCCTTTATGTCTCCTCTGTGTGCTTACATTTCCCAAATTCCTGGAACTGAAAGGCAATTAAAATCAGTAAAAAACAGGATGAGACATGTATAAATACGAATAAGAATAATGATTGATAATATATATCCAGTACCTTTTTATGCACAGCTGGAGTACATGAGCAAGTTGGGGGTTCCAGTTGTTCCTCTGAGATTGATGACATTCTGTGTGGCTGAGCTACTCAAGTAGGATTTCACCTGAGCTGTGGAAGCATTGGGGTTGTCAGACAAGTAGTTGGCAACCAGACCAGCAACATGGGGACAGGCCATTGAGGTACCAGACAGGGAACGGCTTCCGGTGTCACTCAAGTGAGAGGCAGACAGAATGCTGGATCCAGGAGCCAAGATGTTGACACAGGTGCCCCAGTTGGAGAAGGAAGACAGGTTCTCACTGATGTCAGTGGAACCAACAGTGATAGCACCAGAGGCACGAGCAGGACTGTAATTGCAGGCATTGCCATTATTGTTTCCAGCAGCGACAACAACTGGGACATTGGCAGCATCAGCACTGTTGACAGCTGAATCCAAGCCAGAGTTACCACCACCACCAAGGGACATGCTAGCAACACCTCTCCAGCCACCACTCTGCACATCTCCAACCATCCAGTCGAGACCAGCAATGATTCCAGACCAAGAGCCTGAACCGCTGTCACCCAAAACCTTCACAGCCACAACTTGAGCACCCTTAGCAACTCCAAACTCTGTTCCCATGACGGTTCCAGCACAGTGTGTTCCATGTCCGTTGTTGTCATCGTTACTACCTCCAACAAAATTTGCTCCAAATCGACTCCTTCCTGTGAAGTCCTGATGGGACAGACGGACACTTGTGTCATGGACATAGACTCTGACACCAGAACCATCACCAGAACTGTAGCTGAAGGAAGCACCACTGTAGCTAGGCTCAGCTCTGGAAGAGACTCGGCTCAAGCCCCAGATACGGCTAGTAGTACTCTGGCTGGAGCACTGCTCAATCATCTGTTGAACCACCTCAACATCGATGCTCTCAATTTCATCCAATGCAAAGAGCTGGCTCATGACGCTTTCATCAGAAGTCTTTACATGGAGGATGGGGGCCAAAAGGTTGGTGAAGCTGTTGAGAATGGTGATCTTGGAGGAGATGGCAGCAATTTTGGAAGCAACTTTGGTGGCATACATGAAGTTTGTGGCCTTGGCTGCTGGTGCGTGGAGCACAATCAGAAATTCACCAGGAACTCGGTCTGGGTGGTTCAAGTTGTGAACCTGACGAACTCTGGGCAAGGCCGCAGCCAAGCAGATGAATGCAGCAAACAGTGCGATCTTCATCTTGTATCTGTTAATGTGCAGATGATGCTGGTGATTAGTGGCCAACTCTCTGACTTTTTATATTGATTTTGTCTTCCTTTTTTGCGCATGCACCACTGATAATCAATTGTCTTCTGTCAGATTCCCATGATATAGATATTTGCTCTTTGATTAAGTGCAACTCACATTTTTCTTATCTCTTCGTGTCAGTAATTTTAGGTTATGCACAGGTGGATTATTTTATTCATTCAGTAAGCATGGACAATATCAGCAAAAAGTCCATCATTTCACTGGCAAAGGACTAGAGAGAAAGTGCAGCAAAACAGATCTGTATTTTGAAGATTGAATTGACCAATGTATGGTTCTTTTACAAGCTTCAAATTTTTAATAGGTGAGGGTTAGAATTTAAAATATTAAAAATGTTCAATGTCTTACCCCCTGGAAATATGGACCAAGTCAAAACAAAGCTAACCATACCAAATATGTCTCAGTGTTTGCTTGAATTAATGGCATTTATTGTGAATAATTTCTCTTGCTATCTTAATACACTGTGCCACAAATTATGCCATGAGTCAAATATATATTACTCAAGAGCAACTTAATCATTTTGTAAATGTCTTAGCCAAAGTTTTTACAACTAAATTTGTTACAATAAGAGCATTTATATGGTAATATCTAGTATTTATCTATGTATATATATTTCTATGTAATTCATCCAATATATTGCTACCAGAGTTAGGCAACAATAAGCAGAAGTTAGCACATGACTCCTATCACAGAGTATCTCAGGCAACTGTAAATTAGGCAAGTATTAACATTTCAATGATTGTGTTCATTTTGAGCTCCTAGCTTTGTTTCTGCAGCAAACAAATATCTGGTATTGGACTGCCAAAATGATCTTGCAGTGGTTTCGTGTAGCAAATTTGTCCATGTTTAGACATTAGGGCATGGTATGTTTCATGTGAATTATGATAAAGCATTATTAGACCTACTGTCAAAATTAGTTTGATTCCAGAGCCAGGCCCTGAAAAAATAGGGTAGTGAGATAAGAAAAAAACAAAAACAACTCGATTTTTGTTTCTTGGTGGCCACAAAATCAAGTTAACTTTCTTACCACAATAGATTGAGAGACAGCACAAGGTTAATCCCTCATTGAAATCATGCCATCTGAGATATTTAAGCTGCACAGCAAAATGGTACAGAAAGAGAGTACAATACCGTAAATCTACTTGCAGTTACAGTAGAATTTAAAGTAAATATCATTGAATTACGTCAAAATGGCCTCAATGATAAAGAAATGGCAAAGAAACAAATACGTTTTGTTTTCATCGTTGGCTGACATTAATGCTGGGCAGGCAACAAGCCGATAAAGCATGTTATCGACTGTAATGAATCTATAAAAAAAAAATTCATAATGTGTAGTTGTTGATTTATGTGGTCAAACTGACATCCAGATAGTTTTACCTATTTTTAAATTAAAAAAGGGTTGGCTGTTCATTAGAGACGGAAAGGTCCGTTACATATATGGAATACATTCACAAATGCTAATACATGCTACACACAAAATTATAAAAGGTTATAGTTGCTGTTTATAAGATATTTGATAAATCGTAGACGAGTTGTTGTCAACACAATGCAGATATTTATGTTGGCACTATTAATGTCATTACCCTGGCTACGTGCACAGGGCTTTACATTTCGGAAAGTCATGTAGGTAGGTCGGTCAATTAGCATTTGTGCGTGTTTGTTATCGGTTCGACGTGCCCACCCATTAATCCATCTACTACAGAGGAAACAGACATCAGTAGAGCAAGATGATGTTTCACCTTTTGATAGCCAATAAAATTTAGTTATACCGATATACAAAAAACGTGTATTTAGGAATTTACCTAATGCATAAATCATTTCTGAGTTTTTATTAATCATTATTTTGAAAAGTGAAGTCTTCAATATGTTTATAAACTGCTTGGCAGAGATCCATTCTAGCCGTTTCCCAATTGCTGCAAATTATCAAACAATTAAATTCATCCTCAGTGTCATTTCTGTTGCATCGTTTACAAATGCGCTCTTCAGCTACTACATGAGGTCTCTTGTGTCTACCTAATTCTATATGGAGATTATGAGCACTCAGTCTAAATATGGCTATACTACAATAGAGATACTTAGGTAGGTTGTAATTTAAATAAGATTCTAGACACAGTTCCTTCTTTAAAAGTTTGAAGGTTCTAAGTTTAGAATTTTTAACATTGTCATTAATACCCGTTAACATCTTGCTTTGTGCCTGCTTATACAAGTTAGTGATAACTGAGCTGGAATTTCATCATCATTAATGTTTAAGCTATCTGTAAATAAAGGGATACTTGAACGTCATAGCATTTGCGTAATAATAAGGGGACATTTTCCGATCATAACCTATCCCAGTATATCAATGGGAATTTGCCCGTGTCTGCTAGTACAGCAACAGATGATGTTTGGTTTCTCACACCTAATAGGTTCTTAAGGAATTTGAGCTGTATTCTTTCCAATACGTCTATCTCTTTATTTGGAAACCAGATTTCGCTATTATAGTCCATAATTAGAAAAATGTGTGTATCAAGCATTTTAGAGCTTATTTTAGGTGGAAGGTAGCCTACAGTTGATTTAATTCTTTCTTTGAGAGCATGCATGGCTCTTTGCGTTTGTGGCCAGATGATCGTACATCGTATTATGTGTCTTCAAAGAGTTACTAATGATGTGCCCCAGATATTTATGTGTCAACTATCTCTAAATTCTCACCATCAGTAGAGAATTGTGGGTTGTTTACATTTAGTTTACTCCTACGATTCGGATGAATTTTCATTACTTGGCTCTTCCGTGAGTTAATTAGTAAGTGCCATTTTTTACAATAGTCTGTAAGGTTGTCTAAAAGTACCTGCATACTTTCAGAGACAAGGACTAAATCATCTGCATAGAGAAAATGTGTAAAATTATTCTTATTTATATTGACTTCATGTATTTGATCATAGTATTCATTCATATCTGAAAAGATTAAATTAAACAATTTAGGACTTAAAATAACTGCCATTTAACGCTGGCATAAGATGTGGAGAACATACTATGTATTATTTTTAATAATCTACCACCATATCCCCCTTTAAAAAGTTTATAGTAGATGAAAGAACGATTAACAAAGTCAAAAGCTTTTGAAAAGTCTACAAAAGTGATATACAGGTTCTTTCTCTTTGATTTGTGATAGGAAATTAGTGTGTCTATAATGAAAACATTTTCACTTTTCTACACCCTTTGCAGAACCCGAACTGATCTGATCTATTGAGGTGGTAGCATCATCCTGAAAGACTAACCGTTTGTTAAATTATAGATTCGAACACCTTACCCATACAAGCCATTAAACTGAGTTTACAATAGTTATCCCGTTCAATGAGACTGCCTTTTTTGTGGAGTGGTTGTATTACACCTTCAGCCCACTTTTCTGGGAAAATGCCCCTCTCCCAGGTGTATTAAATAATATAGGTAAAAGTTCAGATAGATAGTCTGATAAATATCTATAAAAGTCATCGCTTATGCCATCTATACCTGGAGCTTTGCCTGATGTTAGGGTTTTCAGTTCTCTTTCTACCTCATGTAACGTAATTGGGGCATCAGCCATGGTGGGAGTATAGCTGGGATTGTTGTTATATATAACCATGTATTCCTCTATTTCTTTGAGAAAATGCATATCGAACTTGGCAAGGGCACTACTTGGCGGGGATTGAACACTAGCAAAGTATGTTTCGAAAGCACTTAGAGAGATATCACTAGCTACTGTAATTGAATTGTTTTTATTTAACCTATCCCAATACTTCCAGTACTCCTGGGGGTCATTGCTTTCCATTGTGCTAAGTTCTTCCCTTAGTTTATTTTGATACTCTCTTTTCTTTCTTTGGGTTGTTGCACGCTAATTTTTCTTTAGTAAATGGTATTCTTGTAAGGAGGCTGTACTGTTTAAGGCATTATTTTTTTAGAAGCCATTCAATGCATGTTTGAGTGTTTTGCACTCTTCATAAAACCATTTATTTCGTGGGAAGTTATTTACAAATTGATTTCATATACTTTTTAGAGAAGTTATCTGAAAGAGCTATATCAAGAGGTACATATAGGCCCTTGACTGCTTCATCAACTCCGATGTCTTTTATTACACAGTTTATGACTGAATCATAGAGTGTTACACACAGATCACTTAATATGGTCTGATTGAGACCTCTAGCAGTTTCAATATTGAAAATGTATCTACCAAACTTCTCATTTGCTACCTGTTCTGTTGATTTGCATTTAGCCTGTTAAAATAATTATGAGTATATCTTACCTTTAGGTTTATAGAAAATATGAGGGGTTTATGGTCAGAGTCAGAAACTAGAGGATCAACTCTAAAACTATTTAAGGCCTGACAGAATTTGGAATCACAGATTAAACAGTCAATTAAACTTTTACCATTCGCAGTATAACCAGTTGTAGCATCATTACTATAATATCCATTCATTATCTTCATATTACTGAACTTGCACAATTCCAACAGCTCTTTCCCATATCTGTCAACTTTAATATCATCAGAATGGCGGTTATGCTGTGAGAAGTTGTACATATTGTATTGCTGGAAACTAGTTAGAATGTTGTGGTTATCAGGATCTACAAATCAGGAAGTCTACCTGTTCACGCATTAAAGTCTCCACATATTGACACAGTGCCTTTGTGACTAAAATGTGTAATTTCTTCTTGCAACAGGTGGAATGCATTATTATATTGGGAACTAGATATAGTTGATGATGAATCAAGAGGGGGGGGGGGATATATATTACTCCAAAATATAAGCCTGGATAAACCCTCTGTTTAATTTTCAGCCATACAGCAAAGTCTATGCTTGCAACTATAGTTACTGTACCATTCTCAGACAACAGTGTGTTAATTAAAACCTCTATCCCACCTGTGTTTATAAGCATAATTATGAAGTGTGGGCTTATAGGTGTCCAGTTTCATGGTCCCTAAAGAAACTACAATATCAAATTTATTAATGTAGGTCATACAATCACGATCACTGATTTTAGCACCTAATCCCTGAATATTCCAAGTCATAATGTTCAAGTTTGTATTACTATTGATATCATTCTTGCTATTTTTTTCATAAGACTTAAATCATCATTTGTTTGTGTGATCCTGTTTAAAGAGCTATGCTGTCTAGGACTATTGTTATTTATCTCAAAACTGTTAATATCTGGGTTTGTTAGGTAATCCTGATTATTGCAATTCATGTTTTTACTTTCACTAATTACATTCTCTAAATTAACACCCAGTACATTAATTAAGTTAATTAACATATGTACTAAGCGAATTTAATTGAAACCAAATGTAACATGTGTGTAATAGTGAAATGGTAGTAAAAGCAAGGGAGGCTGAATCATTGTACAGAGAAGGGAGGCATAACTTGGAAAATTGCTGTAACTCCTAAAACCTTCTTATTAGGCCTATTTATTGAAAAAGCGTATTATCAAATAGAGAGCTACGACAAAAAAGTATTATTTTTATTCAAAGCAGCTTCCATTGTTTGCAATTACATGTTTAACATGCTGCGCTGCTATTTATATCAAGTCCCTGAGCATCTTGGTTAACTCCTTCTTGATGGCAGACTTGAAGGTGGAGGGTCTTGTTGGTGCCTGCTTTAAAATCCCCCACACAGGATAGTCCAGTAGGTTCGGCTCCAGGTTGAAGAAGGGCCAAAAATCTGCCAGCCAGAATTCAGCAAAGATGGCTCAGCAGAACTGCCGCACCTTCTTGGCTCTGGAACAGGGGACCCCATTCTGGATCGACATCTAGTTGCCCACAGGGTAGTTGGCCTTAAGCCATGGCAAGACATTCCTCAAGACCTTGTAGCAAGTAACTGCATCCCCTTCTTCTTCAGGCCTGAAGAATTTGGGCATCTTCTTGCTGTCGAAGGCCACTTCACCCAAGACCATGACCTGACCTGGATGCTTGGTGCTGAGGTTGCCCTTGATGGTCGTTTCGGTGGTTCAAAGCAGCATCTACCATTGTTGGGAATGCTTTTTAGGATTGACTTAGGCACAGAGCAAGTCTGCCACATTCTGTCCATCTGAGTTGTCATTTTACATTCTAGGTCCGTCACATGACCCATTTTACAGTTTGTTTTATTAGTTTCACAACATTCAGTCAAGTGGTAGTTGGTCTATTTATACTAAAGTTCATTCCAAGTTTTGCCCAACGACCCTGTAGCTTAGTAAAATAACAAGTGTGAATAATTATTTATTGCTATACTAATACAATCAAAACTTGGTCAAACGTATTCAATGCATCGAAATAAATGAATGTATGGACGTAGCAACAAATAACTCATGGGACTTTAAAGCAACATAATTTACTGATGCTACGTTTGCTCCTTTTCAATTTTTTTTTGTAAAAGAAACATTGAAAATAAGTTTTATGCTTGCCTTGCATACATCTAGTGAACATATGTGATTGCCTCTTTGCACAGGAATATAGTGGGTGCATATTTTCAGCTTATAAGATATATGCAGGTTTTTTGATGTAGTTCCCGCCACTTAAAGGTGATTATTATCCCAATGTATGTACATTATTGTATTCGTTTATAATTATGTCACATTGTTTAGTTCAGCATAATACTGAGTTTCTGTTTAATGCTCTCCAGAGATGTAGATCTTTTATTTACAGATTTTTCTTATTATTGCCATCAGTTATTCTGGTTTTGTTGTTTATTGTTATGTTACCCTTTGTTACCTTGACTAAGGTGTTTTACATGTAACATGTGACTTGTAAGCCACCTTGTGGGCACATGTCAAAAGTGAAAAAATCAACCATCAATCGATATAATAAAAGATTCAGGGGTTTATGCATTCATTTATATATTATATTTGATCAACTGCTTTCCATATGTACACAACTGAACATCTGTACAGGGAAATGATTTTGATAACTAGCGATGCAACTTAGTAATATGCTGCAGAAATAATAATAAAGAGAACTAACAAATTACACCCAGCTAAGTTACAGGAGCATGTTTTAGGTGGCTAAACCTTTTCCCCTTAATTAATAGCATTGTGTATGCATGTCAATTCTTTCTGGACTAGATTTAGTGAGCTGGACATGGAGCTCTAGGTGTCGGTAGCGCTAGGTGTTACAGTAGGCATAGTTACAGAGTGTGCATTTAGTCCTGTGTTGGCCACTAAGGATAGAAATCTTCTCCCACACTGTTACCACCCTTGCAATGAGGATATTCAGGACTTTTACGGACTCAATATCATTGTAGGTTTTTATTTAAGTGGTTGAAGCATTCGGGTTAACAGAAAAGTAGTTTGCAGCAAGACCAGAAAAAAGATCACAAGTAATGGATGTACCAGACAGAGTCTCTCTTCAATGTCATAAAGTGGAAGGCAGACACTTTACATTGTGTGAAATCAATTTATTAATAGAATGATATCTACTCAATGTAACAAGGTATTTAAGCACAGCTTGAGTACATGAGCAAGTTGGGGGTTCCAGATGTTCCTCTGAGGTTGATGGCACCCTGGGTAGCTGTGCTGGTCAAGTAGGATTTCACCTGAGCTGTGGAAGCATTGGGGTTGTTAGACAAGTAGTTGGCAACTAGACCAGCAACATGGGGACAGGCCATTGAGGTACCAGACAGGGAACGGCTTCCAGTGTCACTCAAGTGAGAGGCAGACAGAATGCTGGATCCAGGAGCCAAGATGTTGACACAGGTACCCCAGTTGGAAAAGGAAGACAGGTTCTCACTGATGTCAGTGGAACCAACAGTGATAGCACCAGAGGCACGGCCTGGGCTGTTGTTGCAGGCATTGCCATTATTGTTTCCAGCAGCGACAACAACTGGAACTCCGGCAGCATCAGCACTGTTGACAGCTGAATCCAAGCCAGAGTTAGCACCACCACCAAGGGACATGCTAGCAACACCTCTCCAGCCACCACTCTGCACATCTCCAACCATCCAGTCGAGACCACCAATGATTCCAGCGAAAGAGCCTGAGCCACTATCACCCAAAACCTTCACAGCCACAACTTGAGCACCCTTGGAAACTCCAAACTCTGTTCCCAAGACGGTTCCAGCACAGTGGGTACCATGGCCATTGATGTCATCATTGCCTCCACCAACAAAGTTTGCTCCAAATCGATTCCTTCCTGTGAAGTCCCGATGGGTCAGACGGACACTTGTGTCATGGACATAGACCCTGACACCAGAACCATCACCAGAACTGTAGCTGAAGGAAGCACCACTGTAGCTAGGCGCAGCTCTGGAAGAGACTCGGCTCAAGCCCCAGATACGGCTAGTAGTACTCTGGCTGGAGCACTGCTCAATCATCTGTTGAACCATCTCAACATCGATGCTCTCAATTTCATCCAATGCAAAGAGCTGGCTCATGACGCTTTCATCAGAAGTCTTTACATGGAGGATGGGGGCCAAAAGGTTGGTGAAGCTGTTGAGAATTGTGATCTTGGAAGAGATGGCAGCAATTTTGGAAGCAACTTTGGTGGCATACATGAAGTTTGTGGCCTTGGCTGCTGGTGCGTGGAGCACAATCAGAAATTCACCAGGAACTCGGTCTGGGTTGTTCAAGTTGTGAACCTGGCGAACACTGGGCAAGGCCGCAGCCAAGCAGATGAATGCAGCAAATAGTGCGATCTTCATCTTGTATCTGTTAATGTGCAGATGATGCTGGTGATTAATGGCCAACTCTGACTTTTTATAGTGATTCTATCTTCCTTTATTGCGCATGCACCACTCCTAATCAACTGTCTTCTGTCAAATTCCCATGATATAGATATTTGCTCTTTGATTAAGTGACAATCACATTTTTCTAATCTCTCTGTCAGTTTGAGGTATGAACAGGTGGCTGTTATTCATTCAGTAAGCATGGTTATTGGTCAATACCAATCATATGTCCATCATTTCACTGGCAAAGGAACAGAGAGAAAGTGCAGCAAACAGATATTAACTATTATTCTAGGACTGTAGTTTGAAGATTGAATTTACTATCATATGGTTCTTTAACAAGGTGCAAGTTTGGTACGTAGCTATGATCAATCATAGTGTCAGGGTTTTAAAATCAGCAACCCCCATTGCCCGAGTGCTATGCTGTTCACTTAGGCGCACTTGTTTATTATTGGTTATTTGTTGCCAGTACTAGTGAAAATCAGAGGAAAAATCTTGTGTTACATGAAATGTGTGATAGCATACAAGAGCACTAGAAATGAACAGCTCAGTATCTCAGGCATGTACACTCATTATAGGAATTCCTCAAAAACTTAGATTATAGATTGTATACATTTAAAATGGATGCTATTTGGCTTATTATATTATGCTGGATTATCAATGTAGGGTTTGGTTATTCCCCAAGCTAACACATATCACACCCTACTTTTTTTTTTGCAAATGAAGCTTGATGGAATAAACTCACATGCCAAATCATAAGTGTTTTTGTTAATGTTTAGGGATGTCTCATGTGGTTAGAATCTTTCCTTACAATGCGCATTTAAAGGAAAATTGCATATCTTGCCTACGGAAAACACTAAATATTAGATACTATGGCTCTTGAAATTCTAAAATTACCAGAATTTTAACTTTTTTGTAACAATAGCTTCAGATTTAGATACATTTATTTGCAATTTACAGGAAAATCTGCATTTAAATAACAACAATTTTACATTAAGCAGGAGACCCCACTTAGAAAACTTGAGTTTTCGCTACCGTAGGGCCACCTTGAGAGATTATATTTCGCTATATGAGGAAAGTGTAAAAACTGCTCTCATCGGCGTTGTTTTTGAACATACTAACTTCCAATTGAGAAGATAAATACATTAGTTAACAAGTGAGTTAATGACATGGCTGATATATTTTCAATATGGAAGCAGATATAACTACTTATTCAAACCACCTAAACTGTGAGTATTTAGTTTTTCTAAATAAACTATGGGCATATCATTAAGGGTTTTAATGTATCTATACTTAATACTCTGTCTTGCAAACTCATGGATAATTTGTGGAGGTCTCAATTGGATTCTTAGTTGAGTTACATAATTATGGGGATCATCTCTATACACTGGTAATAGATCAATACGATATGAGGGTAAAAGATTATTAAATCATTTATGAGTGCACAAATATCATAAAATTTTGCAAGTTTTAGTTGCTTAAATAAGCCACTTGTGTGGCAGTTGTATTTGCTGAAGTAAGAAACCTCACGGCTTTCTTTTGTAACACAGATATATTCTGACACTGCCATCCCCAAAGGATTACAAAGGATTACACCATAACTTAAATGAGACAAAATGAGAGAATAATATATATCTAACAAGGCGTTGAATGGCAATGTATTTTTTAATCTATTAATAATACCAACTGTTTTTGCTAATTTCTTTGTGATCATGTCACAGTGACTCTTCCAATTAAGATGCTTATCAATCATTATACCAAGAAAATTAAAGCCATCAACAAACTCCATAACGGAATCTTCTCTTTGTAGGATAGGATGTTGAATTCTTCTTTATGGAGTATGAAACATCATAACTTTTGTCTAGCTATTGTTGATAGACAGTTTGTTGACACTCATCCAGTTGTCCACCTAGATGACCCATCATTTAAACTAATGGCATTGTTTTCACTTTGAAAAGTATTCAGTGAGGTCACCAAAGTAGTATCATCAGCGGTAGGCAATTGGATGAAAGACTGAGGTGGCTCTGACTAGATCATTCACATAGATAATAAATAGGGGATGCTCCAAAACTGATCCCTGAGAAACCCCAACCTGAGGTGAATGATTACCAGATTGGTTATTTCCAACTACCACGAATTGTCTTCTATTAATAAAAAGCTTTTCAGTAAATTCAAAGATAGGGCTTTCATACCATAATAGTTTAAACTTATGCAGAAGTGTTTCATGATCCAGTGTTTCAAAGGCATTAAATAAATCAAGGTAGATATTATTTATTAAGTCTGTGGTTGATCCTTGAAGAGCTCAGTCTGGATCATCAGTCCTAGAAGCCCGCTGATGCAGTGCGGAGACCGTAGACCTCATCAACTGGTTGATTCTCAGTCCAAAGTGATATATATGTGGTGTATGTGATCCAGCTTGGCTAGAAATTAAATGGATAATACACATTGTGATTCACTGCATCTAATGGAAAGTGATAAAAAGAAAACTTATGAAAATGGATTATATATTACCTCTGGGAATTAAAGATCATTTCAATCTATGAAATATTCATGCCAATTGTCAGAACATCGACCTACCATGACGGTTTACATGTCACATCTGTTCATCAGAAAAGCTAGTTCGCTGTTGATGCATCAATAGGGCAAGCAGCTTTGAAGCATTTCAGAATCATATTGTTCCTGAGATGATTCGGTGGTTTAAAAAAGCATCTACCATTGATGGGATTGACTTTAGCACAGAGCAGTTCTGCAACATTTTGTCTTTTGTCCTTCTGATTTGTCATTTTACGTTCTAAGTCCGTAGCAAGCACCCATTTTACAGCTGACTGGCTACAGTTTGTTTTAATATTAGTTTCACAACATTCAGTCAAGTGGTTGTTGGTTTATTCATGTTACCTCACCACCCTGTGGCACTTTGTAAAATAACACGTGTGAATTATTATTTATTGCTATACTAATACAATCAAACAAAATTTAATGGCTTGGTCAAACAAATTCAAGGCATCAAAATAAATGAATATATGGACGTAACAACAAATAACACATGGGACTTTAAAGTAACGTAATTTACTGATACAATGTTTGCTCCTTTTCAATTTGTGTTTGTTAAAGAAACATTGAAAATAAGTTTTATGCTTGTCTTCTATACATATTGTGAACATATGTGATTGTCTTATATAGTTTAGTTTTAGAATTTGAAAAAATAAGTTATTTGCACATTCAGGTAATTAATTGATTTTAGAAATATTCTGCATGCAATAATTGCAGTGCAATCTGTAAGTCCACAATTCAGAATACCTCTTTGCATAGGAATAAAGTGCGTGCATATTTTCAGCATAATAGGATGCTTTTTGATACTCCACTTAATAGTGATTACTGTACATAATTTTATTTATTTATAATTGTGTCACATTGTTCAGTTGAACATAATGCTGAGTTTCTGTTTAATGCTCTCCAGAAATGTGGATCTTTTATTTGCACATATTTTTGTCATTATTGCCATAGGTTTTGTGGTTTATTTGTTATATTACCCTTTGTTACCTTGACTTAGGTGTTTTACATGTAACATGTGACTTGTAAGCCCTTTGTGGGCTTAGTGCCTAATATAGGCACATGTCAATAACGAAAAAATCAACCAATCAATAAACATAATAAAAGATTCAGGGGTTTGTACATTCATTTATATATTATATTTGATCAGCTGCATTCCATATATACATGACTGAACATCTGTAAAGTTAAATGACTTTGATAACTAGTGATGCAACTTATTAGTATGCTGCAGAAATAATAATAAAGAGAACTTACAAATTACACACAGCTTGGTTACAGGAGCAGGATTTAGGTGGCTAAGCCTATTCTCCTTAATTAATAGCATTGTGTATGCACCTCAATTATGTGTGGACTAGATTTAGTGAGCTGGTCATGGAGCCCTACGAGTCGGTAACACTAGGTGTTGCAGTAGGGATATTTACAGAGTGTGCATTGTGCAGAGTCCTGTGTTGGCCACTGAGTATAGAAGTCATCTCCCAAAGTCAGATGCAACCAAAGATAAAACCAAGTCAAGTTTATCCAAAAGATGTTACTCTAACACACACTATAATGAAAGCACTTTATTCAACCATTGCTTGACATCATACAGTTTAATTAAAAAAGATCTACATCTTTCGATCCTTTATGGCTCCTCTGTGTGCTTACATTTCCCAAATTCCTGGAGCTGAAAGGCAATTAAAATCAGTAAAAAAACAGGATGAGACATGTATACATACGCATAAGAAGAATAATTGATAATATATATTAAGTACCTTTTTATGCGCAGCTGGAGTACATGAGCAAGTTGGGGGTTCCGGATGTTCCTCTGAGGTTGATGGCACCCTGGGTAGCTGTGCTGGTCAAGTAGGATTTCACCTGAGCTGTGGAAGCATTGGGGTTGTTAGACAAGTAGTTGGCAACTAGACCAGCAACATGGGGACAGGCCATTGAGGTACCAGACAGGGAACGGCTTCCAGTGTCACTCAAGTGAGAGGCAGACAGAATGCTGGATCCAGGAGCCAAGATGTTGACACAGGTACCCCAGTTGGAAAAGGAAGACAGGTTCTCACTGATGTCAGTGGAACCAACAGTGATAGCACCAGAGGCACGGCCTGGGCTGTTGTTGCAGGCATTGCCATTATTGTTTCCAGCAGCGACAACAACTGGAACTCCGGCAGCATCAGCACTGTTGACAGCTGAATCCAAGCCAGAGTTAGCACCACCACCAAGGGACATGCTAGCAACACCTCTCCAGCCACCACTCTGCACATCTCCAACCATCCAGTCGAGACCACCAATGATTCCAGCGAAAGAGCCTGAGCCACTATCACCCAAAACCTTCACAGCCACAACTTGAGCACCCTTGGAAACTCCAAACTCTGTTCCCAAGACGGTTCCAGCACAGTGGGTACCATGGCCATTGATGTCATCATTGCCTCCACCAACAAAGTTTGCTCCAAATCGATTCCTTCCTGTGAAGTCCCGATGGGTCAGACGGACACTTGTGTCATGGACATAGACCCTGACACCAGACCATCACCAGAACTGTAGCTGAAGGAAGCACCACTGTAGCTAGGCGCAGCTCTGGAAGAGACTCGGCTCAAGCCCCAGATACGGCTAGTAGTACTCTGGCTGGAGCACTGCTCAATCATCTGTTGAACCATCTCAACATCGATGCTCTCAATTTCATCCAAAGCAAAGAGCTGGCTCATGACGCTTTCATCAGAAGTCTTTACATGGAGGATGGGGGCCAAAAGGTTGGTGAAGCTGTTGAGAATTGTGATCTTGGAAGAGATGGCAGCAATTTTGGAAGCAACTTTGGTGGCATACATGAAGTTTGTGGCCTTGGCTGCTGGTGCGTGGAGCACAATCAGAAATTCACCAGGAACTCGGTCTGGGTTGTTCAAGTTGTGAACCTGGCGAACACTGGGCAAGGCCGCAGCCAAGCAGATGAATGCTGCAAATAGTGCGATCTTCATCTTGTATCTGTTAATGTGCAGATGATGCTGGTGATTAATGGCCAACTCTGACTTTTTATAGTGATTCTGTCTTCCTTTATTGCGCATGCACCACTGCTAAGCAACTGTCTTCTGTCAAATTCCCATGATATAGATATTTGCTCTTTGATTAAGTGACAATCACATTTTTCTAATCTCTCTGTCAGTTTGAGGTATGAACAGGTGGCTGTTATTTATTCAGTAAGCATGGTTATTGGTCAATACCAATCATATGTCCATCATTTCACTGGCAAAGGAACAGAGAGAAAGTGCAGCAAACAGATATTAACTATTATTCTAGGACCACAGTTTGAAGATTGAATTTACTATCATATGGTTCTTTTACAAGGTGCAAGTTTGGTACGTAGCTATGATCAATCATATTGTCAGGGTTTTAAAATCAGCAACCCCCATTTCCGAGTGCTATGCTGTTCACTTAGGCGCACTTGTTTATTATTAGTTATTTGTTGCCAGTACTAGTGAAAATCAGAGGAAAAATCTTGTGTTACATGAAATGTGTGATAGCATACAAGAGCACTAGAAATGAACAGCTCAGTATCTCAGGCATGTACACCCATTATAGGAATTCCTCAAAAACTTAGATTATAGATTGTATACATTTAAAATGGATGCTATTTGGCCTATTATATTATGCATATAGGGTTTGGTTATTCCCAAAGCTAACCCATATCACACCCTAGTTTTTTTTTGCAAATGAAGCTTGATGGAATAAACTCACATGCCAAATCATAAGTGTTTTTGTTAATGTTTAGGGATATCTCATGTGGTTAGAATTTTTCCTTACAATGCGCATTTAATGGAAAATTGCATATCTTCCCTACAGGAAAACACTAAATATTAGATACTATGGCCCTTGAAATTCTAAAACTACCAGAATTTAAATTTTTTGTAACAATAGATTCAGATTTAGATACATTTATTTGCAATTTACATGAAAATCAGCATTTAAATAACAACAATTTTACATTAAGCAGGAGACCACACTTAGAAAACTTGAGTTTTCGCTACCGTGGGGCCACCTTGAGAGATTATATTTCGTTATATGAGGAAAGTGTAAAAACTGCTACCGGCGATGGTTTTGAACATGACTAACTTCCAATTGAGAAGATAAATACATTAGTTAACAAGTGAGTTAATGACATGGCTGATATATTTTCCATATGGAAGCAGATATAACTACTTATTCAAACCATCTAAACTGTGAGTATTTAGTTTTTCTCAATAAACTATGGGCATATCATTAAGGGTTTTAATGTATCTATACTTAATACCCTGTTTTTGCAAACTCATGGATAATTTGTGGAGGTCTCAATTGGATTCTTAGTTGAGTTACATAATTATGGGGATCATCTCTATACACTGGTATTAGATCAATACGATATGAGGGTAAAAGATTATTAAATCGTTTATGAGTGCACAAATATCATAAAATTTCGCAAGTTTTAGTTTCTTAAATAAGCCACTTGTGTGGCAGTTGTATTTGCTGTAGTAAGAAACCTCACGGCTTTCTTTTGTAACACAGATATATTCTGACATTGCCATCCCCAAAGGATTACACCATAACTTAAATGAGACAAAATGAGAGAATAACATATATGTAACAAGGCGTTGAATGGCAATGTATTTTTTAATCTATTAATAATACCAACTGTTTTTGCTAATTTCTTTGTGATCATGTCACAGTGACTCTTCCAATTAAGATGCTTATCAATCATTATACCAAGAAAATTAAAGCCATACAAACTCCATAACGGAATCTTCTCTTTGTAGGATAGGATGTTGAATTCTTCTGTATAGAGTATGAAACATCATAACTTTTGTCTTGCTATTGTTGATAGACATTTTGTTGACCCTCATCCAGTTGCCTACCTAGATGACCCATCATTTAAACTAATGGCATTGTTTTCATTTTGAAAAGTATTCAGTGAGGTCACCAAAGTAGTATCATCAGCGGTAGACAATTGGATGAAAGACTGAGGTGGCTCTGACTAGATCATTCACATAGATAATGAATAGGGGAGGCCCCAAAACTGATCCCTGAGAAACCCCAACCTGAGGTGAACGATTACCAGATTGGTTATTTCCAACTACCACGAATTGTCTTCTATTAATAAAAAGCTTTTTCAGTAAATTCAAAGATAGGGCTTTCATACCATAATAGTTAAACTTATGCAGAAGTATTTCATGATCCAGTGTTTCAAAGGCATTAAATAAATCAAGGTAGATAGTATTTATTAAGTCTGTGGTTGATCCTTGAAGAGCTTAGTCTGGATCATCAGTCCTAGAAGCCCACCGATGCAGTGCGGAGACCGTAGACCTCATCAACTGGTTGATTCTCAGTCCAAAGTGATATATATATGTGGTGTATGTGATCCAGCTTGGCTAGAAATTAAATGGATAATACACATTGTGATTCACTGCATCTAATGGAAAGTGATAAAAAGAAAACTTATGAGAAAATGGATTATATATTACTTCTGGGATTTAAAGATCATTTCAATCTATGAAATATTCATGCCAATTGTCAGAACATCGACATACCATGACGGTTTACATGTCACATCTGTTCATCAGAAAAGCTAGTTCGCTGTTGATGCATCAATAGGGCAAGCAGCTTTGAAGCATTTCAGAATCATATTGTTCCTGAGATAATTCGGTGGTTAAAAAAAGCATCTACCATTGATGGCATTGACTTTAGCACAAAGCAGTTCTGCCACATTTTGTCTTTAGTCCTTCTGAGTTGTCATTTTACGATCTAAGTCCGTAGCAAGCACCCATTTTACAGCTGACTGGCTACAGTTTGTTTTAATATTAGTTTCACAACATTTAGTCAAGTGGTTGTTGGTTTATTTATGTTACCTCACCACCCTGTGGCACTTTGTAAAATAACAAGTGTGAATTATTATTTATTGCTATACTAATACAATCAAACAAAATTTAATGGCTTGGTCAAACAAATTCAAGGCATCAAAATAAATGAATATATGGACGTAACAACAAATAACCCATGGGACTTTAAAGTAACGTAATTTACTGATACAATGTTTGCTCCTTTTCAATTTGTGTTTGTTAAAGAAACATTGAAAATAAGTTTTATGCTTGTCTTCTATACATATTGTGAACATATGTGATTCTTATAAAGTTTAATTTTAAAATTTGAAAAAATAAGTTATTTGCACATTCAGGTAATTAATTGATTTTAGAAATATTCTGCATGCAATAATTGCAGTGCAATCTGTAAGTCCACAATTCAGAATACCTCTTTGCATAGGAATAAAGTGCGTACATATTTTCAGCATAATAGGATGCTTTTTGATACTCCACTTAAAAGTGATTACTGTACATAATTTTATTTATTTATAATTGTGTTACATTGTTCAGTTGAAAATAATGCTGAGTTTCTGTTTAATGCTCTCCAGACATGTGGATCTTTTATTTACACATATTTTTGTCATTATTGCCATAGGTTTTGTGGTTTATTTGTTATGTTACCCTTTGTTACCTTGACTTAGGTGTTTTACATGTAACATGTGACTTGTAAGCCCTTTGTGGGCTGAGTGCCTAATATAGGCACATGTCAATAACGAAAAAATCAACCAATCAATAAACATAATAAAAGATTCAGGGGTTTGTACATTCATTCATATATTATATTTGATCAACTGCATTCCATATATACATGACTGAACATCTGTAAAGTTAAATGACTTTGATAACTAGTGATGCAACTTATTAGTATGCTGCAGAAATAATAATTAAGAGAACTAACAAATTACACACAGCTTGGTTACAGGAGCAGGATTTAGGTGGCTAAGCCTTTTCTCCTTAATTAATAGCATTGTGTATGCGCCTCAATTATGTGTGGACTAGATTTAGTGAGCTGGTCATGGAGCCCTACGAGTCGGTAACACTAGGTGTTACAGTAGGGATATTTACAGAGTGTGCATTGTGCAGAGTCCTGTGTTGGCCACTGAGTATGGAAGTCATCTCCCAAAGTCAGATGCAACCAAAGATAAAACCAAGTCAAGTTTATCCAAAAGATGTTACTCTAACACACACTATAATGAAAGCACTTTATTCAACCATTGCTTGATATCATACAGTTTAATTAAAAAAGATCTACATCTTCCGATCCTTTATGGCTCCTCTGTGTGCTTACATTTCCCAAATTCCTGGAGCTGAAAGGCAATTAAAATCAGTAAAAAACAGGATGAGACAGGTATACATACGCATAAGAAGAATACTTTATAATATATATTAAGTACCTTTTTATGCGCAGCTGGAGTACATGAGCAAGTTGGGGGTTCCAGATGTTCCTCTGAGGTTGATGGCACCCTGGGTAGCTGTGCTGGTCAAGTAGGATTTCACCTGAGCTGTGGAAGCATTGGGGTTGTTAGACAAGTAGTTGGCAACTAGACCAGCAACATGGGGACAGGCCATTGAGGTACCAGACAGGGAACGGCTTCCAGTGTCACTCAAGTGAGAGGCAGACAGAATGCTGGATCCAGGAGCCAAGATGTTGACACAGGTACCCCAGTTGGAAAAGGAAGACAGGTTCTCACTGATGTCAGTGGAACCAACAGTGATAGCACCAGAGGCACGGCCTGGGCTGTTGTTGCAGGCATTGCCATTATTGTTTCCAGCAGCGACAACAACTGGAACTCCGGCAGCATCAGCACTGTTGACAGCTGAATCCAAGCCAGAGTTAGCACCACCACCAAGGGACATGCTAGCAACACCTCTCCAGCCACCACTCTGCACATCTCCAACCATCCAGTCGAGACCACCAATGATTCCAGCGAAAGAGCCTGAGCCACTATCACCCAAAACCTTCACAGCCACAACTTGAGCACCCTTGGAAACTCCAAACTCTGTTCCCAAGACGGTTCCAGCACAGTGGGTACCATGGCCATTGATGTCATTATTGCCTCCACCAACAAAGTTTGCTCCAAATCGATTCCTTCCTGTGAAGTCCCGATGGGACAGACGGACACTTGTGTCATGGACATAGACCCTGACACCAGAACCATCACCAGAACTGTAGCTGAAGGAAGCACCACTGTAGCTAGGCGCAGCTCTGGAAGAGACTCGGCTCAAGCCCCAGATACGGCTAGTAGTACTCTGGCTGGAGCACTGCTCAATCATCTGTTGAACCATCTCAACATCGATGCTCTCAATTTCATCCAAAGCAAAGAGCTGGCTTATGACGCTTTCATCAGAAGTCTTTACATGGAGGATGGGGGCCAAAAGGTTGGTGAAGCTGTTGAGAATTGTGATCTTGGAAGAGATGGCAGCAATTTTGGAAGCAACTTTGGTGGCATACATGAAGTTTGTGGCCTTGGCTGCTGGTGCGTGGAGCACAATCAGAAATTCACCAGGAACTCGGTCTGGGTTGTTCAAGTTGTGAACCTGGCGAACACTGGGCAAGGCCGCAGCCAAGCAGATGAATGCAGCAAATAGTGCGATCTTCATCTTGTATCTGTTAATGTGCAGATGATGCTGGTGATTAATGGCCAACTCTGACTTTTTATAGTGATTCTGTCTTCCTTTATTGCGCATGCACCACTGCTAATCAACTGTCTTCTGTCAAATTCCCATGATATAGATATTTGCTCTTTGATTAAGTGACAATCACATTTTTGATATCTCGTCTGTCAGTAAGTTTGAGGTATGAACAGGTGATTTTTATTCTTTCAGTAAGCATGGTCATTGGTCAAAAGCAACCATATGTCCGTCATTTCGCTGGCAAGGAAATAGAGAGAAAGTGCAGCAAAACAGATATTAAATATTATTCCAGTACTGTAGTTTGAAGATTGAATTTGCCATCATATGGTTCGTTTATGAGTTGCAAGTTTGGTAGTTAGCTGTGATCAATCATATTGTCAGGATTTGAAAATCAGGTACACCCATTGCCTGACGCTAGTGACATTCAGAAGAAAAATATGTGTTACATGTGTTTCGGTAATTTAAAGAGCTGCTAATTCCAAAATGTGTGTCAAGTGATGAAAATACTATTAAATCCAAAATGTTATGGTCCTGGATGAGAGTTGATAACATTATAGATATGTTTTGCCTGCTTTTGTGTTATGTGTAATGGCAACTCAGCCTATGGAATGTCCTCTGACTGTCATTAGCACTCACATGAACATCTGATAGCATACAGGAGCACTAGAAATAAACAGCTCAGTATCTCGGGCAACTACACCCATTATAGAAAACTTAGATTTTGGATTGTATTTATTTAAAATGGATGCTATTTGGTTTTATATATTATGCTGAATCATCAATGTAGGGTGTGGCTATTCCCCAAACTATCACATAACACACTTGACTTAGTTTTTTTTTTCAATTGTAGCTTGATGAAATAAACTTACATGCCAAATCTTAAGTGTTTCTGTCATTGTTTAGGGGTTTTTCATCTGGTTATATTTTTTTCCTTGCAATGCACATTCTAACGAAAATTGCATATATTGTCTACCGGAAAACACTGAAAATGAGATACTATGGCCCTTGAAATTCTAAAATGACAAGAATATTAACTCTTTTTTTTTTGTCGCTGATTTGAGTTCTCATGAGGATAGAAGAATAAGTATGTGGTTGATTCTTGAAAAACCTCAGTCTGGATTGACAGTCTGAGAGGCCTGCTGATGCAGTGCAGAGACTATAGACCTCATCAACTGGTTGATTCTCAGTCCAAAGTGATCCAGGTTGGCTAAACATTTTACAACACATTGTGGTTCAAAAGTGATAAAAAGAAAACTTATGGGAAAATAAACACCTTTTTTTTTAGCTTGGAGCAGCACAGTGTGGACAGAAATGTTATCAACAAGCCAAATCCCAACTTTCTAAAGCAGTACAAACACTTTTTGGAAAGAAAAAACACTTTTGGGATTTAAAATCATTTCAATTCTGTGAAAACTTCATTCCAATTGTTAGTCAGAACATCAATCTATTTCTGAGTAGTCAGCATGTTGGTGTAGTTGAATTACTACAGAATATCAACCAGTGTGCTTGTGAAATATGAAACTTTCAGAGGGCAGAAAGCACAAATATATTTTTATTTAACCCTGTTCCACCTTCCAGGGAGTGCTATCTTATATAGCCATTCATAGAACAGGTGTGACGCATATTAGCCGATGAATGAGGAAATTTCTATTTCAGACAAATTCATTTAACATTCAACTCTTAAAATTAATTATCTTCAACACAACCAAACGAGTTTCATAGATTTGTAGCTGATATCGACATACCATGATGGTTTACATGTCACATCGGTTCATCAGAAGAGCTACTTTGATGTTGATGCATCAATAGGGCAAGAAGCTTTGAAAGCATTTCAGAATCATTGTTCCTGAGATAATTCCACTCTTGCTAGACTATTTGATGATACTCGCAATTAACATAAGGAAAATATAGTGAAGTCATTCCTGAGTTCTCCAAAATCAAAGGTATCTGTGAGGCAAAGAAATATTAATTCACTCAAGGTGGTCAATGATAAAGCTGAAATTATCTGCAGGGTTCCTTCAGTGACAAAAATAAAGGAGAAGTATCTTAATGTGTTTCCAAGTAGTGGAAAACGCTAGAAATCAAACACAAATAGTTGAGCATTTGAGATATTTTTTTTTGTTGCAAAAAAAGAAACCTGCATTTTTACATTGATCAGGCCATAAAGGTTTCAAAGATGAAAAATTCATGTTGTTCTTCTATGTGAACATGTACATGTAATTTGTTCGTAAGGCAGGTTCACCTCAGATTGATAATCATTGTGTAACTTTGATGCAATGAGGAACCCCTAGAAAGGCTTCAAATTTCATGAAACTTCACCAGATTTACTTTCATAATACACCTCACCTCCAATAGTTTAATTTAATGAAGTGGAACAGCCACACGTTGATCATCGTATTCACTCTTGTGTTCCCTTGCACATTTTGAATATTTCAGGTACCGTTCCAAGTTGTAATGTTTCTCTTGCAATTACATGAATCTGTTTCATCAATCCCCCAATACAACAGACAATGTGCCATGTAGACTTCTGCATTATATAGCTGGATTGATAATTTTTTAACTATTGCCTTACAGGTCTATGGCTGCAGGTTGAGTTGCCAGGTGGCAATTACTTAATTTTTATTTTTTTTATTGGAAATTAGCAATGTCTTTGTCAAGGCAGATACTCGTACATGCCAAATGATACCAAACATAACAAGTTTTTTCATAATCATAGGAATAATAGTAGAAATGTAGAAATCAATTGCAGCTGTGCCATGGACAGATTATGCAAGAACTGAGCTCAATCAGAGAGACAGTATGTTGACTTCTGAATTAACTGCAATATTTCCATGTAAAGCCAAATACACCCATTGGGTGTAAGGCTGCCTATTTTTGTAACATGTATTTATCTTTGTGTAATTGCCATTACTCAATTGAAACAAAGTGTAACCTGTGTGTATGTAGTGAAATGGTAATAAAAGCAAAGAGGCTGAATCATTGTACAGAGAGAGGTCACATAACTTGAAAAATTGTCAGGAATGCTTTTAGGGTTGACTAAAAGTTCATTCTAAATTTAGCATCACCACCCTGTTGCTTTGTAACACAAGTGTGAATAATTATTTAATGCTATACTAATACAATTAAACAAAATTTTATTCGCTTGGTCAAACATAAGGACGCAGCAACAAAAAGCCATGGGACTTTAAAGTAACCTAAATTTACTAATGCAATTTTTGCTCCTTTTCAGTTTTTTTTAGCAGCCAAAAGAAACATTGAAAAGAAGTTTTATGCTTGTTTTATACATGCAGTGGTCATATAAAAATCTATGCATTAAAAACAAGTTTATAACCAAAACTTTATACAATAATTTAAATATGATATTTGATAAAATATGATTTGTCAACATCAGAGATATTAAAATCAAAAGTGGGCAACTTTCTCAACTGCCTTCAATATATTCATGACCGAACACCTGTACAGTGCAATGATTTTATAACCAGTGATGCAACTTAATAATATGCTGCAGAAATAATAATAAAGAGAACTAACTTCAATTATGCATCCATGATGCGCATCGTGTATGCGCATCATGGATGCACATCAATTACGCCTGGCTAGATTTAGAGAGTTGGAAATGGAAATCTAGGTGTGGGTAGCACTAGGTGTTACAGTAAGGATAGTTACAGAGTGCGCGTGGTGTGTAGAGTCCTATGTCCGCCACTAGCTTTGACCATTACCACCCTTAGAATGAGGATGTTCAGTACTTTCAAGGACTCAATATCATTGTTAGTTTTCATTTAAGTGGTTGGAGCATTGGGGTTTACAGCCAAGTAGTTGGCAACAAGACCAGCAAAAGCAGCACAAGCTATGGATGTACCAGACAGGATTTTCTCTTTGATGCCATAAAAGTGAAAGGCAGACACTTTACATTTTATCAAATCATTTTATTAACAAAATGATCTCTACTCAATGTTACAAGGTATTTAACAGCTGGAGTACATGAGAAAGTTGGGGGTTCCAGTTGTTCCTCTGAGGTTGATGGCATCCTTGGTGGATGAGCTGTCCAAGTAGTTCTTCACCTGAGATGAAGAAGCATTGGGGTTGTCAGCCAAATAGCTAGCCACAAGACCAGCAACATGGGGACAGGCCATTGAAGTACCAGACAAGGTTCTCTCTCCGGTGTCACTCAAGTGAGAGGCAGATAGGATGCTGGAGCCAGGAGCCATGATATCCACACAGGTTCCATAGTTGGAGAATGATGAGAGGGTGTCAGTGTTATCAGTTGAAGCCACAGTGATAGCCCCAGAAGCACGGGCAGGAGATTGGTTGCAGGCATTGCCATTGCTGTTTCCAGCTGAGACGACAACTGGGACATTGGCAGCATCAGCACTGTTGACAGCTGAATCCAGGCCAGAGTTACCTCCACCACCAAGAGACATGCTTCCCACACCTCTCCAGCCACCACTCTGCACATCTCCAACCATCCAGTCAAGACCAGCAATGATTCCACTGAAAGAGCCTGAACCACTGTCACCCAGAACCTTGACAGCGACAAGTGTTGCACCCTTGGAGACACCATACTGTGTTCCTCCAACAGTTCCAGAGCAGTGGGTTCCATGACCATTGTTGTCATCATTGCTTCCACCAACGAAGTTAGCACCAAACACAGCTCGTCCACCAAAGTCATTGTGAGTCAGACGGATGCTGGTATCATGGACGTAAACTCTCACACCACTACCATCACTTGAGCTGTAGCTGTAAGTTGCAGTACCATAGCTGGGTTGTGATCTTGAACCAACTCTGCTCAAACCCCAGAGGCGGCTACCAGTGCTTTGGCTGGAACATTGCTCAATCATGTTCTGGACCATATCAACATCGATGCTGTCGATTTCATCCAAAGCAAAGAGCTGGCTCATGATGCTCTCATCGGAAGTCTTAACATGGAGGATGGGAGCCAAAAGGTTAGTGAAGCTGTTGAGAATGGTAATCTTGGAGGAGATGCCAGCAATTTTGGAAGCAACTTGGGTGGCATACTTAAAGTTGGTTCCTTTGGCTGCTGGTGGGTGGAGCACAATCAGAAATTCACCAGGAACTCTGTCTGGGTGGTTCAGGTTGTGAACCTGGCGAACACTGGGCAAGGCTGCAGCCAAGCAGATGAATGCGGCAAACAGTGCGATCTTCATCTTATGAATTCTTTGTAACCACAATTGCTGGTGCTTGAGTGGATTTCTACTTGGTTAATATACTACCTTAGTAAGTTGCGTGGGTAGACGTTAACCGATGGTTTTATCTGATTAGTAAACAAAAAAAATCTGTTGCATTCGCAACCACGACAACGTTTTGATAAAGTGGTACCCTGCTTCTATTATCTGAATAATTTGTTTATTCATGATGACTGTGAAGAAATATTTGACTTTAACTTTATTTTCTTACTCTGATTTTCGATAGCATAATATCATATAATAAAGAGATTTAACATTCGACATTGACTATAATGTTAGTATGGTAAAGACATCTTTAATAGATGTCACACATACATGTAGCACAATGTGTGTATCAAGTAAAATCAATCCAGTGACTATACAGGATTGCAAGTTCACAAAAGACAATTTAAAAACCATATTGGCAAATTACACAATAGGTGACCAGAAACCATGTTGCGCTATTTATTACGTACTGTAATTCCTGATTAACTATATTTTAATACAGGAAAACAATTTTATCAAGTTCATTTTGATCGCAGGTTCAGGGTGATATCATTCAACATGACAACCAAGCTGATCCAATAGATTTTTATATCGGAGTTAAGTCAAGGGAGAGTGCAAGCCACTCAATCAGAGGTATTCCAGCCTCCTCCAGACATGTAGCGATGATGCAAACTTGATGAGTTGGGGAATTTTCGATGTTGCCCAAACGGTTGAGGTAGTACGGACTTTCCCAGTACCATTAAAAATCACTGGGTTCAGTTCGACAGTAGGTTTTAATCGACAAATAAAATAACAAAAACAACAAGATGACATATATTTACAAATGATATGAGAAATGACATATAATGTTCTTAGTAAAGTTACAGATTATTTCGTATACAAAAAATACAAGATCCACATTGACAGTTATTCCAGCACCTTGATATGCTATGGATTTCATACCATATTTTATAGTATTGTATGGTGGCTTTACTAATTTTGACTTGTCTCTCATATTGTACTGTGTAATTTTCCGCATAAAAAACCGACTTTCAACAGGTGGTAACAAATTTTGAAGGGTCTTGTAAACAAGTTCACCATAGATGATTTTCCTGATAATATATAGCATTCTTTTTCCTGTTTTACTTAAACGATTACCATACAAACTTTCATAGTCACATGAATGTATTATACACAACTGTGCAATATACAACATTTGATGACATAAAAGATTCATATATCCTAAGTTTGCTGGTATGGTCCATATATTTGCATAACCTTTGAAGTGCATTTATTTGTCTGGCTGCTGTTTTACAGATAACTGAAACATTGTAGTTGAAGTTTAACGTTTGTCTCTGACTTTATCAATTGTCCTCCAATATTAAATTAAATGTTAATATTATCTCTACTTATACATATTGCCTGAAACTTGGATGGGTTAGCCTTCAAAAAATGAAACATCTCCAAATGACAGTAGTCTCCAACAGTGTAACTGCCTATTTTTCTGCTCAGGGTGAAGCGACTTTCACCAGAGAACGATTCCAATGCCCACTGGTTCTTCTGATAATGCAAACGGTCTCAAACCCTGTGAAATTAATGATGTTTGGGTCTAGCATTGTAGTCAGGTACCATTACAGGTCATCTGGCATGTAGCCCTTTTTTTATATAAAAGCAGTTCCTAATAGTCTAACGTGACACTTGATTCCCTCTCAATTCCCTCAACTTTGCCTGCAGTTGAGAAACGCTGGTTATCCTGTTTAGTAAGACATTGTTCACATTGAAATGGACATCATCACAGAGATAGAAGTAAGGCACCCACTCCGAGGCCATGCATTGACCATTCCATGTTTTTGGTGTCTCTGTTGCCAACTACTAATGACACTGCAAAATTACAAACTCATAAAATATATTTCCTATTTGAAGCCTCGCAATGGCCAGGTTACATGGCTCAATGGTCAAGTATTGTCTTTGACTTATAATTTCAAATTGCACACAGAACTATCAAATTGCACAAGGAACTATGAAATACATGCTGTCAATGAACCAGAAGCTTGTCAATTGGATCACTGTTATGTGTGTAGTATGAAAATGTAGCCATTTAAATTCATGTCATAAATTTCAATTTGTTTTTGTTCCCAGGCATGCACTGATTGTACAGTTTTTTTTAATTTTCTGGTGCATGATATGCTTATATTGTATTTGTAATCACTACCTGAAAATAAATTATTCTTAAATAATATCAAAATCAAAAGATATCGTTAATACCATAGAAACTTGCTGTGACTTTTACTGCTGACCCTCTTGTTGAATAAGTACTGTAACAACAAACAGGATAAATGCACTTAAAAAGTCATAGGAGGTAATTTTAAGTTGATATAAAGTAGTTATGAACATTTTAAGGAAATGAGAAATTAAATATTTTGCATACAGATCTAACAGGTGCCTAGGGGGCTCCATATACGATGTATACCAAAGAAAACTCGGTCTCTGATTGACTGAGAGTCGAAGTGTGGCACAGAAAAAGTACAAAAAGCTGTGTATATTGGGTGTCTTCTATCTCTGTCTGTGCTACCTTTATGGAAGCCCTACGTGTAAGTATAAATTGCCAAGTGAATATAAATAATTTGAATCTTACATATCAATAAATGTAGACAAAGTTATCAAAATCCACAACCCGATGTATTTTTTATCAGTATGTCCCATTCATAACAGCTATCAGATTAGGGTTTATAAACCCATTGTATGGATTTCGGAAACATCTGTTCATTCCTGTCGGATATGTTGAAGATAAAAGCGAAATTCTCGGGCAGATTGGATCTGATTTTTCACTTTGAAAAAAAACAAAACAAGCATTTCCTTACGCAAACTCAATGCAAATTTAATAGATTGTCAAGTAATACCTTATTACTCATTTAGCAACTTAAAAAA
This sequence comes from Alitta virens, assembly GCA_932294295.1. Classification (NCBI taxonomy): domain Eukaryota; kingdom Metazoa; phylum Annelida; class Polychaeta; order Phyllodocida; family Nereididae; genus Alitta; species Alitta virens. Next base: position 20,428,572 of record OW028581.1, read on the forward strand.
ATAAGCTGCTAGTGTATGAGATAAGCTGGATAGCATTGAGGCTTAAGGGTGGATCTCACATAGCCGTAAAATTACCGAAATTCTGTGGTTGATACATAGACCCTAAGTTGACATATTGGCAAAGGATGATTCAATAAAAAAAGCGTGCTTGATAAGGCATTGACGTATGGCTATGTATGCGTTGGCGTATGCGAAGTACGATTCACGGATATCCTGCGGATTGTACGTAGCTTACGTACACTGTACCTGGACAGAGAGACAGAAGTACGACGTATATGATACGATCTGGCGACTATGACGTACGCTACGTAGCGGCCACGTTATGCTGGTATAATCCGCCATATCAACCATAGAAGTGAAAAGAAAAGACACAAAATCAGTAGAAATAGCCAAAAATGATGACCCGCAACCACGTAAAATATGTGGTAGTCGCCGTTCGACCGTCATAATCATAGACTTTTCCGTCGTCTTCTGTAGATATTGACTTTTCCATACTTCGCTTACCTGATTTCCATAGAAACTGGTATAAGCCACTGAAAACTGACGGAAGGTGACGTAAGACTTACGTATGCATTGGTGTGTGCCACGTATGATCCGCCGACTGCGGCGTATGATCCAATTATAAATTGCATAATAATCTTTCTAGCCAAATGTGGCTCGGTTCCACAGAATTTTCATGCATGTTTAAAAATTTGGTCACTACAACTGGAATTTGACGGAACAGCCACGTCAACGAGGGAAGGCTAAGTAAACCCACGTAATCCCCATGTTATCCCACGTAAACCTTTTCGTGGCCATTACAGCGCTTTGTGTCGACGATACCGGCCATGCTAGATCCCCGCTTTAATGAGCCAAATAGGCAGGCAGACAGCACAACATACAAAAGTAGTGTGACGGAACAAACTTTGTATTGACCTTTGTGAAAAAAAAACACCCTGGTCTAAAGCTGACTTACATGACATTGTCATAATGCCTAGATTATAAATACTGCGTAACAGGCATTGATATAGACCTATATTCAATGTTTGATTTGATTTCTCAATGCTACTGGGCCTGAAGCTTAGTAAGCTATTGTGACCAACTGCCAGAGGTAAAGGTAATGATGAAATAATAAGTTTGGAGTCCACACCATATTACACATTTACCTGCCTGGTTTACCTCATGTTTGGGGACTTTTACTTGCCTCAGCGTAGACACCAAGTTATAACGTCTCATAAGATGCTTCATGTTATGACATTTTGAATTTTTGTATCATTTTGTAAAACTTTCCATATGGAATGTATGCTCTTATTGGCTGAAATCAGATCACCTGACCATGTTCAGGAACCACTGATGACCAACCAAGGTACTATTGACTGGTCAGCTGCAGTTCTCACAATGATGTCACTGATATCAGCACTATTGAATTAAAAAAAGATTGAGATTCTGCTAATGTCGACATGTATTGAATTGTAAAAAAAATAAAAATAAAAGCAGTTTTCATTGATTAGAATAAAAGGAGGGGAAGCTGTCATTGCACAGGGGAGGAATAATAAAATGAATATTGCCTGGTTTATGGCTTTCGGGATTGAAGGTGGGTTATTGTTTTCTCAGCCAGTAGGAACCGTAGGGCCAAATATATTGTACTGTTGCCCTCAAAACTATAGGAATTCAACAGTTTATGGTACTAAATCATTGCTCATCAACAACTTGGCTGTTCACCAAGTGATAAAACATAAAAATCGTGACAAAATTTATAAAAACTTTATCCAAAAATAAGCTGGACTTCCTTCTCATGTTGTTTATATTGTTTTCCATGTCGAACTATACAAATAATCCCTATTGGGCTGCGAGGTGAGAGGGTGGGGGCCTAGCTCAGTGGTTGCGCACTGGGCTTCAAACCACAGGGTCCCGGGTTCAATTCCCAGTCGAGCCTATGTTGGATGGCTGTTTCATCCTTCGTCTCATTGCCATGGTCCCTACCTGTCCTAATTAGCTCATCAGGTGCAGAAATACAGGACATAGAGCCCTAATCCACTGTGTAATACATAGAGTTTGCCTGTTGTCTGTCAGGTTACCATGCATGGCTATAAACTGTGCATCCTTTTAAATACCTTTAGTATTTGTGGTTATGCCTTTTGTGTATTTTACTGCGATTTTATTTTTGTTTGGCAAATGATATCAATACAAATTTGACCTGAAGAGGTACTACAGAATATTGTATTTATGAAATATATTATATATGTTTGGTACAATGTGAATGCATTTTGCATGTTAAACATGTTGCTGATGTTACATATTCTATAAATTACTTATCTGACATATTTTGAGGTTTGAGTTTGAAGTTCTGTGAGTCTTAACAGCCAATGTACAGAGGAATTGGTTATCTGGTTCAGTACTAATGTTAAATATCAACAATGAATTAAGGTAATTCTAATCATATTGTGAGAAAGGCAGTCACAATTAGATATGTGTTAAAATAATGCTCTTGTGTTTTAATTATCCATATGAATTAACTTCCATGTAAATCAAGTGCAGAAACTTCAGTCTGAAAAATAACTTTTTTAATATTCATTTATTATTTATATTAATACAGCAATAGCTACTAAATGTAACAATGTATTTAAGCACAGCTGGAGTACATGAGCAAGTTGGGGGTTCCAGTTGTTCCTCTGAGGTTGATGGCATCCTGTGTGGATGAGCTGCTCAAGTAGGACTTCACCTGAGATGGGGAAGCAGTAGGGTTGTCAGAAAAGTACTTAGCAACCAAACCAGCAACATGAGGGCAGGCCATTGAGGTACCAGACAGGGAACGGCTTCCGGTGTCACTCAAGTGAGAGGCAGACAGAATGTTGGATCCAGGAGCCAAGATGTCGACACAGGTACCCCAGTTGGAGAATGAAGATAGACCATCACTGATGTCAGTGGAACCAACAGTGATGGCACCAGCAGCACGGGCTGGGCTGTTGTTGCAGGCGTTGCCATTATTATTTCCAGCAGCGACAACAACTGGGACTCCGGCAGCATAAGCACTGTCGACCGCTGAATCCATGGCAGAGTTAACTCCACCACCAAGGGACATGCTGCCAACACCCCTCCATCCACCTGCTGCAACATCACCAACCATCCAATTGATACCATCAACAATTCCAGAAGTGGAGCCAAAGCCAAAATCACTAAGAACTTTCACAGCAACAACAGTGGCCCCCTTGGCAACACCAAATTCCGTTCCCATGACGGTTCCAGCGCAGTGGGTTCCATGGCCATTGTTGTCATCATTGCTTCCACCGATGAAGTTAGCACCAAATTCACTCCTTCCAGTGAAGTCTTGATGGGTTATTCTGACACTGGTGTCCAAAACATAGACCTTTACTTTACTACCTTCACTTGAGCTGTAGCTATATGCTGCACTTGAATAATCAGGTTGGGCTCTGCTTGATACTCTGCTCAAACCCCAGATGCGGTCAGTAGTACCTTGGCTGGAACATTGTTCAATCATCTGTTCATACAAATTGGATTCAACAACCTCAACTTCAGGCAACTGGTAAAGCTGGCTCATCACCATCTCATCAGATGTCTTCACGTGCAAGATAGGTGCCCTCAAGTTGCTGAAGACCTTCACAATGCTGATCTTTGGTGAAATGGCAGACAGTCTAGCGGCAATACCTCCAGCATACTGGACATTGCTGATTCTCCCAGCATGAGGATGAAGAACAACCAGAAATTCACCAGGAATTCTGTTAATGTTGTTCAGGTTCTGGACCTGGCGAACATTGGGCAAGGCCGCGGCCAAGCAAATGAATGTGGCTAACAGGGCAACCTTCATTATGGCAACTTCAGTTCTCAGTTACTGGTGTCTAAATGGAAACTCTATTGGGTTTATATACCATCCAGCATGAAATGTTATGTTCAATGCGCAATTGTCATTAGTCGCTAAGCAAATAGCAACCTGGTGAATTCACAAGAAATTCTTGTATTTGAGAGATTATTTGAGAGATTAACAATCGAAGGCAGTTGTGTTTGCTTGTGAAGGTTCATATGGTTGAAAGAGCTGATTTTTTTTTTGTCTTCAGAATATCAGGATTAGTTTTTATTAAAGGATACTTTTAAATTCACTACATTTTTAAATTTCAGAGAATGCCATGTTCTTGTTTTTGGTCACTAATTTACAGTTCCGGGCAGGATTTACTAACTTTGATATTATCTTAATTGGAAGAGAGGAAAATATAATTCACCACAAACAGACTCTTGATTTATTCCAAGGGATTTTGTTTAGTTTTGTATGCAAGGTACGGTCAGTGCAAACTGATTACAATATATTTATAATATATCCCTGTCTATACCTTCAACATAATTGCATAATGTGTTGCCCAGCAAAAAGAAAACTGCCAATGATAAACCGTCACAAGAACAAAAAAATGCCTATGTTAACAAAAGGTTTTTAAAACTGGCCACCACAAAGACCACCTCAGTTTGAGTTTTTTTTTTTTCAAGTTTTTTTTAGAATTTACTACTGCGGTGCTTGTATTTTTCGTGGTAATCTACGGGCAAGCAGTTTTACGGCCTTCCTACCAATCTGAACTGACAAATAATGAGTGTACTTACTATTATTAACATTGAAACACTGTTATTTGCACAAAATCATCGTTTTGATGAACTGAATGGATTATTTAAACCTACATGAGATTTTTGTGTGTGGATTAATCTAATAATAAGTATTACACAATACATGGAAGGAAGCCGCATGGATTGTAAATTCCTTATATTTAAAATTACAAAATAACTACCAAACTTTGTATGTTTCTTACTTTTATATATATGCACAGGGGTTTTTCAAATACCTAATACATTTTATGTATCTTTCCATGTAATACATGATCACTGTGTTTTCAATATGGCCTGCTGCAGCCAATTGCTGAAGGCATTCCGTGTAAATTTTATACAAATGAAACCCCTGTAATTTTATAACGCCGAAACTACTTCGTTTGTCGTTGCTTGGGGGCAAGGGACACATTTAAAAGTAGCCACAGTCTCTGATATATAAAGAAAAAATAATTTTTGAATTGCATTTTGAATTCAATTAGGTTGTCCACCACTAATTTCTGATTTTATCAGTTATAAATTATACAAAATTTATTTTGATTTAATCGAGGCCTCGGAATATGAAAATGAAACCTATTTTTTGTTGAATGAGCATAATACAGTTCAATGACATTAAGTATAAAATAATTATTTAATAATTCCGGAAAGAGTCCATTTGTGTTTCTATACGTGAAAATAGCAGTATGAATAACATGAATTGAGAACAAAGCACTTTTTAATGCCTGCTTCTCCAAGTTATGTTATTTAATTAATAATTATCTTAATTACAGTCAATACAGTTGTACAAAAACTTTATGTGATTTAATACACCAATACTTATTTAATTTCTTTCTAACTTTTCATCATACACCAATACATTTCGATGATGTATTTCCTGTGTATTTTATATGGTATGTCCAATTGATATTATCAAAATAACTACATCACCATACTGTTGTGATATGAGACGCTTACTTAATAGCATTACCAGATATAGATATGTTAAGATTACAATTATTTATGGTTTTTGTGAAACACACAAGAATTGATTAATATATATTGCTTGTCATATTACATAAAGAATTTATATTTGAATGAGACACAAAAAAAGGAGAGTCATTCGCAAAGAGTGCGAACTTAAATAAGATGATCACGTGACGTCTTAGGGAGCATTTCGTGTTTCATGTAGATGTGTGTTTCATGTCAAATCATAAACTAAGAGCCAGTCAAAGTACACTGTGTCGTTACATTATCGACTTTTAAATATGTATTGTATTTATGAGCAGCATGGGATTGACTAAAATTCATTTATTTGCTGTTCAAAGTGAATCCCTTCATCGCGTAAAATGTATGCTCCTTCTCATGAGTGGTCTGACTGATCCAATTTTTACTTCTTTCACTCTTTTTATGTTTTAATCACTAAATTATGGTTTATATCTTCGCCGATTAAATTATTACTTTAAAATGAGTTGAATGGGTGATTGTAGCATTGTTGTGTGTATACTTTCGAAACTCAATATTATATTTATTCAACCTGTTGCAAAATACCACGAAAAATAACAGGCCTACTGTAAGGCTACAAATAGTGTATTTGAGGGACATTGCATGATTAGATATATTCATACTATATGAGCAGACACAATCACCTGGTAAAACAGTAACTTGGTCAGGTAAATTTATGAACAACATTTCAAATTGTGTGTGATTTAACTAAATAGAAAGAACTTTGACTTGACTTGAATCTGTTTGCATTGTATTCTTTATCAATATTTCAGTTTTCGACATTTTTTGGGGAATGTTTGGCGCGACTATGACATGCCCAATGCATGAACTTTCTTATCAGTACTCAGTCACCAAGTTACATTTGGTTTCGTAATTGCCATGTAATTCCTACCATATGTTACTTGATTAGAAGGATAACTTGTGCAGATTTCTCAGGTGGTGTAAAACGGTCAACAAAGGTTACACAATCATACTTAAACAGAGGCCAGGAAGTATTTTTATCTTACATCATTATAATTGTTTTATTTATACACTAGCTTTTATTTCTTATTTTTAGTTCTGTTATATTATTCTTCCTTGTACTGTTTTTATTTATTTGTAACAGGGCCATTTTTTATATGAGCTGTTGCTCAAAATGTTTATTACCTGTATAAATATGTTTTATAAATAAATAAATAAATACTAGTATACAAACATTTTTGTTGGTCTTATTTTCTCATATATGTCATAGAGAAGCATAAAATAGATAGAAATGTCACCAAAAAGTCAAATCCCAACTTACTCGCCTATACAAATCCCTCTCTGTGTTAATTAACTTCAAGTTTCATATCTTTGCAATGTAAAGTTCGCCATTTCTCAACATTATAGCCATTGCTTCATCGGCCCAATGTTGACCCATTGTTGCTAATGTCGACGTCAAACTCATGTAAGATGCGATAAAGCAAACTTCAAGTTTAAAACTTATTTCTCTCCCAGAAGTGTTTTCTGTTAGCTTAAAATTGGGGAATTCCATAATTGCGTACATTTCTGTTAATGTTTTGGGGTTCCATGCAATTTATGACAAAGTATGACTGAAAAACGGGTGGACATTTAATTTGAATCGTAGAGTAGGCTTCATTTTGTGTCAACTGAACTAGAGGGTTGTGACGATGAAGCCTCATCACTCAAATTATATAGTCACAACACGAATGTGTGGAAACTGAACCTTTTTTTTCAGATTGTTTTTTTTTATTCTGTAACATATTGACATGATATATGTCATCCTAAAATGTTAGGTACAACTCGGCCTTTGGCATCATTGTACATTAACATTTTGGGGTATACATATATTCGTGTAACCATTGTATTATTGTATACTGTACTTTAATTTGCTTGTATCTGATATTTTACAGGGAACAAAGAGCATGATTTAAGTGAGTTCATTCAATAGAACACTATAAAATCGATGCAGATCAATTTTTTTTGGTGGTGGGCCTAAAACATGAGAAAGTTGATAACATGGGCTGCTTAGCAGAAGAAAATATAAAAAATTTGCAATACAAACAAAATGAATCTATAATAGTGAAATTATCACATGGCTAGGTAAGTCATAAAAAAGGTAGAATAAAACAACCTGACTCAGCAGTCAGTATTGATAACACAGGACAGAGTGATATGTTTTTTTTATGATTTTTTATTTAGATAGAAGATCAGCTGAACAATTATTAAAAAAAATCAAATATTATAATATTTTGAAAAATGTAAAGAAAAAGAAACAATAATAAAAAAAAAACTGTTTATTTAACCTTAATTACATAAGGAGTGATAGTCACTTCTATATTTCTTGCTTGAACCTTGATTTCTTAAAAGCTTTATTTGGTTTATTTATATCATGACGATACATCTCATGACATTTGGCATATAGGTAATAGCTTAAATTCTTCAAGTCAAAGGTTAGAGAGCATGTGTGAAGTAGGCCTACACCATGCCCTATGGTGTCGAATCCCACATTTTAACACCCAATCAAAGTTTCAACCACTGTCACTCTCTTGGCCATATCAATATTTGTAGTATGATCAGTAAAAAAATTTCATTAAGGTTTAGAGGAGCACTAGATTTATGAGTTTCTTCTAATGCCGGCAGTGAGCGCTAAAATCGACACCAGGTGGCTCTGTCAGGCTTTTCTGACGGAATGCCACCTAGTGTTAATTGTTCAAACTGAAAACCAAGGATATGGAAAAAAAGTAGACAGGCAACATAACAAAAAAAAAAAAAAAAACGATTGTAATGGGCCCACAATATAAATTAGCGAACCTAGAGCTACTTGAATTTCATGTAACCTCCTCCTCATCCTCCTCACATTCCATGAAACCATCTCTAACACTGATCAACTCTATTGGTGTGCCAACACTCGCATTCATTAATGTCATATAGCCTCTCTTGCCATTCATCCTTCTGTACAATAAGGCACTCATGTTCTTTTGAATACAGAGTAAGATATTTTTTACCAACACTGAATAAAGGATTACATAGCAAGTTGACATACTAGCTTGATATTCTAAACATTTACAAAAAGACTTTGTAGATTAAATAATTGATAGAGGTAACTATGATGAACACCCCATAGAGATCTCAATATCAACCCAAATTTATGACCATATTTGGCGTCCACAGAATATGAATTAATATCCAATTTTTTGATAAGTTTTAAGTTCTGGCATAATAAAAATAACATTAGTGTAGAGTAGCGGGGGTTTGGGGGCAGCAGCCCCGAAGAATAATAAAATTAACTGCTTCCTTACCGCGAATATGAAAACCACCGTCCTTTCATTATGACGTCATACATTGAATTCAAGCATTTGACGTCATAGGCCTGGCAATGGGACTCGCTAAATATGGTTATAAATCTGGGTCCGCTATACTGCACTTTTTCCAGAAACTCCATTGCCACTTAAGTGCCATAAGGGCACAACATAAAAATAACAACAGTTTTGTACAAATAGGTTGTTTTTAACAAAAGCTCATTAATTAGTGTCAGAAATTTGCTACAAAGATATTAAAACTACGTCAAAATTTGCTTTAGCTTAGCAGCATTCAGATACAACACTGGTAATTATTTCCCTGAATGATGTGAAAAACTATTTTTGCCCATACGACTTGTATATCAATTATATGCAATGAAACTAAAGTTCAAGGACAAGAATAATTTCATTGCCTTATTAATAAAGATAATGTTTATAAGATATTATTGTGGGGTCAGCTATATGTACATAAAGACATTGCTAGAAATCATAAAGCAAATCTCATATTCAAGTCATACGCAACATGAGGGTCTCATGATTGTGCGAGACTTGGCGTTATTCCACGAGATTAGGGCTGACAGCTAAGCAAATATGGCGACTGGTTGCCATGGACGACAGGGAAGCTGGGAATTGTGGGAAATATATGTATGCATGTATGATGCCATATATGCATGACGCAGTGTTTATTCTGACCAGTAGAAGGTCTGATGCCAAACTATTAATTTAAGGTACAGTCCGACTCATAAATAACGTTCAACTATATATGCTACTAATAGCTATCCTGAGCTAGAAACAGCTACATGAAGCCACAACAATCAAAAGCATATAGAGGAGGAGAGGCAAACTGACAATTTCTATGAAGCGGTGAAACATAAAGGGTTGATGGTCATATTACACTTCATTTTATTCCCAAGATCCTCAACTGTTTGAATTGTTATGTTTGCCATGTCAAAAGTGGTAAATAAGGGTCTTAAAATGTGTTTCAATGGCAACAAGTCCCTTAATATTTAAACCCAATATCAAATTTAATTTATCCTCCGACTTCGGCACTACAACTGAAAAATGAGATTTGGCCAAAATGTACAGGTATCCACAGCAATTGGAAAACAATGTAAAGTATTAAAAAATTGTATAACCCTGTTGCTATGGTAATAAAACAAGCGGTGTTTTTTTCTAATTTTTACCAATAGTACCTATTAGCAGTTTTTTTTCTTTTTTCATGTAATACAATTCCCAGCTGGAAACACCTCATAGTGAGATCAATGGAGGTCCCACATATCTATAGCACACACGTTTTGGTCATATTTTTAAATTTTTCATACCTGGCAAGGAGCAGCAAAAATTACAATGACATTTTCAGAAATATGATCAATAATTGTTTGCCTTTTCAAATCGTGAGCGCCATGCTGCTCCCTGGTGAGTATAACAAATATTACCAATAAAAAAAGTGGTGAGTTTAAATCCATTATGAGACCACATATGGTGCATGTGTACCCCTAGGTCTAATGTCTTAATGCTACTGGGCCTGAAGCTGTCTTTGCAATACACCCAGCAATCAAAACCACCTCAGTTGTGTGCCATGTATTTGTGTTTAAGTGACCAAGGCTATGAAAACATTGAAGAGCAGCATATTTAGCTTGTTCGAAGCATTTCTGGAAGAATTAGCCTCATGTGGTATTTTATCCCAAAGGGATGTTTCTCAGTTTATCCCTTAATTCAGCGGCTTCCTCCCAGAATCAAACCTGCATGCAGAAGATATTGGGGACAAGGTTTAGCTTAGTTTGCAACCGATGATGGGAGTAGGTGAGGTGAGGTGAGCTGTGATGACATGGACATGAGTTGAGATGTGATAATGCATGAAGATAAAACGAGGTGAGACAGATAGATATGGAAAGTGCAGCCCTCTAAGGCAAGTTTTTGCCACTATTGAGGGTTAATTGATGAGGTGAGAGAGAGTCCACCCATGTTACACATTTACCCCATGGGTGGGATCTTTTACTTGTCTCAGCATAGACACTGACTAAAAGAGACCGCCAATTTAACGTCTCATCCGAACGACATCCAGCTGGGATGATACTCATGAAGGGTTGCTCGGGCCTGAGATTGAACCCGGGTCCTTCAGAAGAGCAAGCGAGTGTCTTACCACTTGATCACCTAGCTGAAGATGAAGATATGAGAGGAGGTTAGAAAATATGAGAGGAGGTTAGAAAATATGAGAGGAGGTGATGTGATGAAGTAGAATGTGATGAGTTGGGATAAGTTGAAAGTATAAGGTGAAATAAAGTGATGTTATACATTAAAATATAGATGCAATGACTTAAAGAGGAATGCATTTGAGTTAGGTTCGATATTGTTACCAAGTCTATTGTACTATGTCAACAGACATATACATGGTACAATGACGCCTTATTTTTTACATTCTATATTCTCCACTATCACATTAAACTGTATTTTGAGAGATATATATTCGATTTGTTTTGGAAAGTTTTTTCTGGAGCAAAACAAAACAAACTATTACAAGCTGCAACAGAATGGCCTGTATTCTTGCAATGCCTGCAATGACACATTATATAGTCAAGGAGTGAAAATGTCCCTGCATATCCCACACAATAATTGAGTTGACCATACATTCATATCCACAATGACCATGCTTGAGTTTGATCCAGGAATCACACAGGGCTCTCCTTTGTGGACACAGTTATCAAGATCAAAGAGATCGGGATCAAAGCTTTGATCAGATCAAAACTAACCTTGATCATGATCGACTATCTCTTTGCAATTCAAAACTCCTATTGTTCTTGTTGCCTCTATAAAATAATCGTATTTATGTATTCATACCTTTTTTATTTTTCCTTGTTTGTTGTTATATATTGGAATAAGTTATCAATCAAATATATCCATCAATGTTCAGTGTCAATGTCTCAATGCTACTGGGTCTGAAACTTAGTCAGCTTATATGACCAGCTGCTTTAGGCAGACGTGTGTATGTGTGTGTGATTAGGGCTCTATGTCCTGTATTTCTGCACCAGTTGGGCAAATTAGGACAGGCAGAGACCATGGCAATGAGACGAAGGATGAAACATCCATCCAACTTAGGCTTGACTGGGAATTGAACCCGGGACCCAGCGGTTGGAAGCCCAGAGCGCTACCTCTGAGCTAGGCCCCCACCCTTTAGGCAGACGTAATGATGAGATAATAAGGCTTGGAGTCCCAACCCTACAACACAGAAGTTTTCAACATATTGTACATGGCATGTTAAGGAATATTATTAAAAAAGTATATAAAAAATAAAGTAGGAATGTTACCGCAATACTTTATAATTTAATTTATAGGGTGAAATTATTTTAACATGTGTGTTTGGTAATATCATTAAAAATATTGCTGCAGGCTTTTCTGGAGTCGATACTTTTATAATGTGACAATGAGTTCTCCATATGTTGACATAACGTCAGTTAAAATTGTCATTTTAATGTTGTGCTGATATTTTGGTAATATCTACAAGGAATATTATCTCAAATGTTGCTGAAATGTTTTGGGAGTCCTCGTTATCACCTTGTGACAATGTATTCTACAATATTGAATGTTGTCAAGATGATCTGGCAATACTTTTTGGAATATTACTACACTTTAATATTGTAAGAACATTAGTCAAACGTTGTGGCATGAATTTCACGACCTGTTTGTGTTTGTAAGGCACCATGTTACATATTTACCCCATGGATTGGGTCTTTTACAAGCCGCGGCATATACAATGAGTACAAGGCACCTCCAATTTAACGTCTTATGTGATCAACATCAATCTGAAGAGTGCCTAAGTCAGTGATAGAACCCTGGACCTTCAGTATTGCTATCTATCTATCTATTGATCTATCTACCTATCTATCTGTCTGTCGATTTATCAATCTATCTATCTATCTGTCTGTCAATCTATCTATCTATCCATCTATCCATTTATCCATCTATCTATCTATCCATCTATCTATCTATCTATCTATCTATCTATCCATCCATCTATCTATCCATCTATCTATCCATACATCCATCTATCCATCTATCTATCTATCTATCTATCTATCTATACATCCATCTATCTATCTATCTATATATCTATCCCTCAATGCACTCAGCCTGTAAATCCGACCAATTTTCCTTAAGAAGGCAGGTTGCCCCTAAATCCCAACAAATCATATTTTTCCCCCCGGAGCCCTATTACCCAGATCCAAGGCAATCTCTGTCTTAAGAATATCTGTATGTCTGTCTTAATGTGACTCGGTAAGCCTCGTGAGATCAGGGTCTCATATGTAGGAGCTGAAAGGTCAAGAGTTGAGTCATTCTATTAAAGACAGGGTGCACTGTATGACTTGTCTCATGATTTCTTATGACTTCCGGCTTAAGCCAATGATTGGACTGCATACAGACATTTCACAAGTTTATGATTCATGGAGATTTAAGCGATCATATAACTTCAGAATTATTATATTAAAAGGACCTATGACCGAAGAGCATTGCATATGGAGGAAATAGACTTGTATGTTTGCACTAAGCTTGGAAACTTTATAAAATATCGTTGGCTGATTCTAATAGATTATTCTGTCCATTTTTATATAGTGTAAGTTTTCTAATCCAGACATTATGTAACATCTATAAACTCAAGTATATCTGCCAGTTGTCAATGTTTGGTAGAAATAAGCTATGGTGGGTATGATGTATTTGACAGATAAAAATGATTTAACCACAATACTAATCCATATTATATCAAAAGTGAAGCATGGGTTTTTTTTTTTCCTGACAATTTCTTAAACTGAAAAGAAAAGCCAAAGATTTAATTATGGATTTTTTTCCCCAAACCAGGCAATCATGTAATTTGCCACTTGACAACTTAGTGTGAAAAATCCCTGATTAAAGACAGAGCAATTAATTAATGGAAACATTGGCAATTAGTGGGAAGATGTACTTAAATGTGTTCATGGGATAATTGAATTTCTCAGCTCCTGTCAATTTGAGTGTTGGTGTGGGCCATTCGGGTAAATCACTTGCGGTTGGTCCAACAATCCTGGGTTTGATTTTGACCCATAATTTTAAATTATGGGTCAAAATTATTAATTTCACATTAATTTTACTTTTTTTGACTATAATACATTTCTGTTCAGTGTTGATACAGATATTTGTTGGCATATTTCTTACAAACGTCTTTTAAAACCGTTGTTTCTTTTTTTAATCAGCAGCAGGTTACATATATGACACACAATATTGTATTACACACTGACTGACTCACTGACTGACTGACTGACTGACTCACTGACTCACTGACAATGATATAGATAATGAGACGAACAGGACGAAACTTGAATAGAGAAAAACAAAACAAGAATGGATTTAATGAGAAATAAAAGTATGTGCGCATTGAAATTCTATAGCATTTAATTAATATTCTATTTACTCCAAGGTGGAACTGAACGTCGTGAAAGAAACAAAAAAGTAACCAAGAAACATAAAACCGTGACAATCGAGCGGCCATCTTGGCACGAGACGACAGCGCCCCGAGCGACGGGGGTTGTTACAAGCGCTAACATGGAGATTCAATTGTGTTGTCACCTTGCCTGGAGACGTACAAGCAATTTCTGTCGTAGTTCTCTAGGTCCTTGATTGTCCTCTGTCTGTTGACAGAAGGCTACAGACTGTCTGTAGCGAGCCAACAACTTGATTCAGTGTATTAACTGATGTTATTGAAACTAGGGTGGATTTATATCAGGGGGTGGGGCAAAATGGTAGGGGGGTTGTGTGTACACGGAATAATGTAGTAGGATATACAAGGAAGGATGCCACATGATTATCTTTACTTAATACGCGCGTATTTGCCATGTCGTTACGAGGGTTGATTTGCATGCATTAGACTGACCTAATGAATGCAATCCATGTGTGTATTTGCAGTGTCTGTGAAAGAGGTGTACTCGAGGCAAATATAGAGAATATTATTATGATTTAACAGAATTACTGTTTTATTTGTTACACCTGTGTGAAATCATCATTTCACTTAACATCATCTTGTACCTTATTTATAATTGCGTCGTTTTTGCCTCATAATAATTGTCATAAAAGTACAATAAATTTCTTTCATCTTCTCACTGGTCCAATTGTGTTTACACATTAAATCCAGCAGCAACACATTAAGCTACAATCATTGAACAAAACGACAATTCATCAACTCCTATCTCAGCTGTGTGATGACCAGGTGTAAACAAACATCAAAAGGGTGTCAGAGGAGTTTGCATTCTGGGCACATGTCCACAAAATGGCGCCCAGGCTAAGAACTAATGGGGGGAAGCTTTGCAGCCAAAATCTTATCAAAGTGATGATGTTATGGACTATGGCTCTATATATCAGGCTGAGATTTCATAAATACGATTTGGGGTCGAGCCATTTTGTCTGTGAGATAACAACAAGATGGGATTTCTTGTTGCAAGTCTCTTTGCATGAGATGACTTCTGCAGGCTTCCCATCAGAAAAAATGAGATCTTCTACTAAATTGTATTTTGCTTACATTTGCAAAGTGAGCATTCTTCTTAATATTGCATATTTACAAGAGGCTGGTCATCATCAAACCATTGTAAGTGGAAAGAGCAGGAAGTGATTCTTGCCACATCAGAAAGGCTAAACAGCCCACAAGACAATAAAGAAAGCAATATATCTTTGTTATTTTTCTAAGATATAATGTATGGAGTATGCTTCTTACTTTGTGATAGGATAGGACAGGATAGGACAGGATATGATAGGATAGGACAGGATAGGATAGGACAGGATGGGATAGGATAAGATAGGACAGGATTGGATAGGATAGGACAGGATAGGATGGGATAGGATAAGATAGGACAGGATGGGATAGGATAGGACAGGATAGGACAGGATGGGATAGGACAGGATGGGATAGGATAAGATAGGATAGGACAGGATGGGATAGGATAGGATAGGACAGGATGGGATAGGACAGGATAGGACAGGATGGGATAGGATAGGACAGGATGGGATAGGACAGGATAGGATAGGACATGATAGGTTAGGACAGGATAGGATAGATAGGGTAGGACAGGATAGGGTAGGATAGGTCTACATGAAGCTTATATGGCCAGCTGTCTGAGACAGTCGTAATTATCAGACAATACGCAACTTGGAATATACACTATGTCAATTGTCAAAACTTTACATCTTGAATCTAAATTATCATTTGCCACAGCATAAATACCGAGTAAGTGGCATGATCTTAGATTCTAACCCAGAACCTTCAATGGAGCTTATCTGCCCTTACTTGATAACATAGCATAGCATAGCAGAGCATAGCATAGCAGAGCAGAGCATAGCAGAGCAGAGCAGAGCATAGCAGAGCAGAGCATAGCAGAGCAGAGCATAGCATAGCATAGCAGAGCAGAGCATAGCAGAGCAGAGCATAGCAGAGCTTAGTGAGTTTTTCAAATGTAATCCTGTGTATGTTTGAGACCAGCAATTTTCATTAGAAATGTTCTTGTCAAATAAAGCTTACAAGGCAGGTCAAATTGGCCTCAATTGCTAATCGAGTCAGAGCTTTAAAAGCTGTAATTTATAACCTCACCCAGACAGAGAAACATGGGCTTATTTTGTGCTTAACTAGACCAGAAAGTCTAAATTGCTCTTCATTCTAAATTCATAAATGTACCAAAAAATATGTTATATCATTTGGTGGTACCTTGTCCCCATTGCCTAAGCTGCAATCTCAGGTAAATATAGAGAGTTTCATTACAAAACGTATGAGTGCTTTAATATCCTTCCTCTGACCACAGCTCAGCCTTTATTTTAAGAATATCTTACACCGTCCTCCAATAATGTAAGACCATTTTGGTTTCTGTGAGTCTGAATAAGTGGTGTACATTTTTTGGAGGGCTTTGTAAATGTACTCCATTGAACAATATTTCTACATTCTTTTACATTGCACTTCATGATTGATTATAATCAATCTTTGAATATATTAGTGAAAATATAGGTCCTGCCAGTTGCTTGTATTTGCTTTTTGCCTTCATTAGGAGCAAGAGTTTTTCCTAATTGCTGAGATGGCATTTTCTTGTCGAGATGTTTGTCATTTGGTCCCTGCCCTGCTAAATGTCAAACTGTCAACATAGTGAACAATGTAGGGTTGGCAAAGGGTTGGCAAAGGGCTGGCTAAGTGCAAGAAGAAAAGCAAAGAAGGGGTGACTGACTCTTGAAAGGCACAGCAAATTTTCATGATTAAGACTACAGTCAGAAATATAGTGGACAGGTATTACTTATAAGATGTTTGTAAATGTGTGAAGGCGTGCATGCTGAAATATAGAAAATATATATAAAAAAATATGCCATCATCACTATAGGGGCAGTTGTTCAGTTTCAGTGAAATTTGCCAATAGTCAGTTTTGTGACGTCTTCAATTGACCATAGTTCAGTTTCCATTTCATTGTGAGGTCATGACAATTAGTTTGGATGATGTCAATATCAGCACTGAAAACGGAGTTCATTTCAATTGCAATGATGGCGGCTACTAATATACTTTAAGATAATACTGGAGCTCCAGTTTTTTAATTGTATATAAGTTAATGGTTTGTTTGAAATAAATTCATGTGTCATTGACTCGGGATATGAAGTCCAAAAGAGAAAGTAATGGCCTTATCGTATGAAAAGAGAAATTGACAGATTACATCTCACACGAAAACATGTCATTTGGGTTCGAACCATGCTCCATGTTTTGTTTGTAACCACTATCCAAATATAACAAGAAGGAATACAGAATAGCAACCGGGTTGCTGCAACCCATCTCTTCGTATAACTGATTCACTAAGTTTAATAGTAGTATCTAATCCAATTTACTTAACAAAGCAGTAGTGAAAAATTACATTATTAGGATGTTAAGTCCTAAAACCAAGGTGATTAGTTTCAACATTGGCTTGAGCGAAACTCAGGATAGTTTTCAGTTCATCATACTGCCAATACTGAAAAGTTCTAAATTACTTGATACTTCAATTCTAGGCAGTACCAATGAGTACCATTATACTTCACAACCCAGCTTTCTACAAGTAAAGTAAAAGGATACAAAACTTTCTACTTCGTCGTCTGGAGAAGGGATCTTTCCTTTCGGAACAAACTTTATCCTTAGGGACAAGTCTCAATCGCTGATATAAATTTAATCAACTTGTTCTCAATACAGGTCTTACAAGCTTTGCAATCTCCAAACCCAATTAAGGTCTATCAAAGCCCTATTGAGGTAGTATTCTTAAAGACGACCAGCAAGACAGATAGGCTGACATAGAAATCACCAACGACATCCCGATAGCATGTCACATCGGCTCGATGCAGGTCCTGTGTGGCCAATGGTGGCCAATGGTGGATCGATGTTGGGCACCCGTCCGACCGACCTGGCAAGGTTTCTGAAATAGACAATCTTAAGTGACAGAAACAGACAAACAATCTTAAATGACAGACAGTTAATACTTCACTTCATTGAGGCAGGATTGTTTGTTGAGTTCCATATTTATGTCTTATTCATCACTATTTTTGCCTCACATTTCATCAATTTGTAAATTCTAAATGTTTTACCTCACAGGTTTTTGTACCAAGCTGTTTGCATCAGGTATAAAGTAGGGTTTGAGTGTTTTACCTGCAAATTCAAAGTTTGCTAAAATTTCCTTACATCTGTGCTGTCCAAAAACGGGACCACTGGACATTCGCTTATAAATGCTGTAACACGGCTGCCTCGTTACTAAGACTTCGTTAAGGTTTACAGAAGCTTTAAAAACAGGGAACATCATTCGACATTGCTAAATATAATCACCGAAGTTGTCAGTATGAGCACTTCGAATGTCAACACTGTCTTAGGTGATGTACTTTGAGGAATAAGCTTACTTAATCTAGAAGGACTAATGTCACTAATCTCTTCATTAATCTGAGGCTAAACCCTCACAGAGAAATGATGCGTCTGCCTGAGGCGGAACAAGTCTTATCTTCTTGTGAAAAAGGAAGTTGCTGTCTGAACACATTTTCACAGTGAACAAGGGTATAATATTAGTGTATGTCAAACTGTAAAGGGGTTGGATGCAAAAAATACAAATCAAGGGGGGAGGGTTACTGTTAGTGTCACGGTTATACACTAAGAATATAAAAAGTGTCAATAGTTCCAATAAAAAAAGTTGTTATTGTTCTGTTATGTATTCTTCAAAAAATGTCACTGGTAAATACTGGTAAATACTGGTACATATTGGTTTCAGCACATTATACATGTAAAACGTCCTTTCAACATTAGGCCAATAATACATACATACACATATAAGCAAACTAGCTGAGCATTTGACTAGCTTAGTCAGTCAGGCTGCAAGGTTTGAGGTCGTAATAACAAGCTGGGGACCTGCAGACATCTTTGGCAATTGCCCTACAGCCAAATGACATACGCAGCCCCCAGTCACAGTCTGACAAGCGCAGTCATCCCCTTTCTCCTCTGTAGCTAATGCTTATAACAAATCAAGGGTCTGATTGTATATGCTCGTTGCCATGGTGAAAGAACATCAAGGGGTCAATTAAATGAAGAAATTATTTAACATATGCTTATCTACCTATCTATCTACCTATCTATATATCTATCTATCTATCTATCTATATATCTATTCTATCTATCTATTCAATATATCTGTTCGATCTATTCTATCTCTCTATCTGTCTATCTTTCTATCTATCTATCTATCTATCTATCTATCTATCTATCTACCTATCTATCTATCTATCTATATATCTATCTATCCATCTATCCATATATCTATCTATCTATCTATCTATCTATCTATCTATCTATCTATCTATCTATCTATCTATCCATCTATCTCTCTATCTCTCTATCTCCTTTATCTCCTTTATCTCCGTATCTATCTATCTATCTTTCTAACAATCCCCAGATTGGTTCAACGTTAGAGCAACAGCATGCCATTAAACTACATCTTTAAAAAAACAACCTTGTCTGTAAGTAGTGCATATTTAGTTGCACAGCAAGAATAACAGCTCCAAATCTTAAAAGTGACAAAGCATGAAAAAGTAATTTTCTTAAGGACGCATGTGTCAATATTTGTATTTAGTGGATAGTCGCCATCTTGGACGCCATATTTGATATTTGCTCATCCATGCGAGAAGTCAATTACCCTGGTACAAGCATATCCGGGACACTAATAATTGTTGTGCAAAATAGTTCCATGATATAAGCCCATAAGGATGCCATGCATCATGTGGTACTATTTATCTCAATGTATTACTACGCTGTTCAGCCACTGAAGTCATCCGGGGTAATAAGATCATCAGAGGCAGGGCAAAAGCCCCACCCCATCTCAAAATGTCACCAGTATTGACTGTCAGGGTTCAGGGTGAATGGTGGTTTATTTCGTGTAAGCATAATGCCATGCCCTGATAGGCTAACATCATTGGCTCAAGATATCAAAGATATCTCTATCAAGATAATGCAGAATGCCTTCAGGGATCACAGATCAAGATATAACTAAATGGGTGAAGAGATTAGGATGAGGAAATCCTTAGAGAATGCAGAACAGGGATGTGGTCTAGTGCTTAAGGCTATTAGAATCTTATCTGCTGGTCTTGGGTGCGAATTTTATATTTATATGTACTAGATGGATGCATTTCCATGTATGTTTACCTTATCTGTTATCATAATACTTTCCCATGGGCGAATTACTCAGAAATATTAAACTGCAAGCTTTTCACTAATACCCTCAATAGCTGATACAAAGTATGTACAATTAAAATTAAACATGATCAAACAGAAGGCAAACAGACTACGGGGAAAAAGGCACGTAGAATTATTCAGTATAAAACTTTCTTGATAGGAATTATATCTATATAATCTATTACTTACTGTATGAAATGATGTCATGTATAAAATAGTATGATCATTCACTTTTATTTTCTATTTCTTTTTTTCCCCAATGTGAAAAGAGCACATTGAAAAAAATGCTCATATGTCATAGAATTTATAGCATTGTGCAGACTGATGAAAACTCCATGGAGGCTGTTCACTGTCTTCAGTAGGCCTATTCAAGAGTTTTCTAAACACTATGAATACTGTATCTGCTGCTACGCCATATCTCTTAAATATAATTCCCAACACATAATTGAAGCACATTTTATCACATTTTTATCACACTGTATTTCAAAAAAGGAGGGCTCTCATACCCTTTTTATCACGAAGGAGATAGTCCGCCTTCCTACAGCCCCTCTTTCCAGCCATGTAGCCATTAACAAGTTTTGCGCTCAATTTTCAATTGAACTGATTCTAGCCTCAGGCGGTTGTTTCAAACCAGTGTGGTAATGACGTCATTACGTGCTAATGACGTGCTCATAACGCCATTCACTTGATTGGTGACGTCAGAGCGACAAAAAGATAACTGGAGATAGCTTGTTTAGCAATATGTAGAAGTGCAGTGATTCAGAAAGTAGAGCTAAGTAGAAATTCAGGTGCAGCTAAATATAAATTCCTATCTTATTATGAATTATTTGGTTGTGAATTTCTTAGATTCAGTCTCAATCATTTGGCATGGCAACATTTTAATAAACTGTTAATGGTCTCATTTTCATCAAGGGTGGTAATATTTTCTTACTCGTTTGTATGTTTTTCTTTTCTATTAATTTCTTTTTCCAAATGTCAGTTTTGGTATCTAGTATAAATGCTTTTAGTCTATCATTCCCTTTTATCTCACGTATCCATTAGCATTATTGTATAATCAATAATCTACAAAGTGGTGTTTACCTTGAGAAACATCATCATTAATATCATGGAATAGCTTCAAAAAAGGTGTATCGCTTAACGATGTACATGAATTAACATGTATCAACATGCTTTTACAATTAGAACTACACGACCAAATGTGCTACGTGCGTTTTCCATGCGTTTGGATACCTCATTTTAATTTGGCAAAAACCATGTGTTTTCCATGCGTTTATCCTTCTCATGGAAAACGCATGTGGCACATTTGGCCATGTACGTTATATATTGGGAATATACATATTGTGAGTCCCATGCATTCTGTAGATTGTAGCTACAAAGACAGAGATCTGAGAATATCCATTAGGGTGAATATTCATGCGAACAGCAGGCACATGGTACATGTCTCTCTCTTAGTCTCTTTTAGTAAAGCAGTCTCTATTAGTCTCCCTCAGTAAAAGTAGTCTCCATAGGCAGTCCATTAGTAAGGCAATTTCTGGGGATCATTTCGTATCCAGATATAGAAATACATATCGTCATAATGAATACTCCCTGCATATAGAAGCCATGCGCACTGGGATATATTGCTGTGTTATGATAATGCATTTAGAGTGATGGCCCATCTGGGGAAATACAATATATCCCAGTTCATCATTCATAACTGCAGAAAATCAAGTTTATGTTATGGTATCCTCAAGGTCATATGCTCGTAATAATATTTTGTGATATCATGAAGAAGATTAAATTGGTATATGGTGTATGCATCAGCCTTGGTGTGTTTATATTATTTGCTTAGAAACAAAAATGTAGAATGACAAATTATTGAAACATAAACTGAGAACATCCACCTGCTGGTCATGTTAAACTGCCATGGTACTCTTCAAAGATGAGCCTTTCTCCATTTCACATTGACAACACACGCATCTTCACTGAGCAACTTTTGGGAGCAATGACCATCTCCAAACCATGATCACCTCACAGTTTGCTGTCATAGTCAGAAATTGATTGGGAAAACAGTTATTTGTAGGTTAAAAGATACTTCGTGGGTCTGCAAATTCCGTAATATAGATAGGTTGTTTTTGCTCTTTAAAAAGCCAGTGCACGGGTAAAAAGCTATGAATAACTTCATTACCTCTTAAAAGCATAAACGTTCACTGTCCTGTACTCTAATCGTCAGATACATGTCAAGCAGTCAAGGTCTGATGTCAATACAAA
Organism: Alitta virens; assembly: GCA_932294295.1. NCBI lineage: Eukaryota > Metazoa > Annelida > Polychaeta > Phyllodocida > Nereididae > Alitta > Alitta virens. The sequence goes on from OW028581.1 coordinate 20,451,381, forward strand.
GACCCCTGGGATATATTATAATTCCCTAGATGGACCATCTGTCTAAAGGCATTAGCATAAAAAGGCAATATTTCTCAGTGCACATGGCTTCTATATGCAGGGATCATTCAAGCTTCAGTGAAAGTCATTAAACAAATAGATTATTCTCTAAACAAAAAACCTTATGGTCAGTATTTATAACCCTTTACCCTCCACCATTGTACCACATGCAGTTTGTACCACAAGCTGTCAATAAAGATGGAACTGTCATACATCAACCCAAGGAACACTTAATAATAGGCCATTCTTATACCCCTACATGTTTGCTTCAACATTTATGAATGATTTCTGATGCATATATGCAGCATATTTCCTAGTTAGTATTATAACTGACCATGTTAAGTATGCTGGTCAGCCAGTTGGGGCACTGACTGACCATGTCACATGAAGGGGTTTGTGCCTTGGTCACGTGATTAGATTTGGGACCACAAGCACGTTGCTAAGGGGCGTTGCTAAGAAGCATGTTGTTGCCAAGGGAACTGACCCAATTATTCTGTTTTTAACTGCGGATCTTGTTAACATTGATTGAAATGGCTGTGTCCACATTAAAGATAGAATTATATATTTGTTCATTTGATTGTTAGGTTCTTTGCAAATACTGACGAATCACATTAATTTGGGCTTATATTTGTTTGGTGCCATAACATTTGTGTTTTGTGTGGTTCACACTGAATTTGCGTGGAGTAGTTCATTTCTGAGGATACTCAATTGAAACTTATGAGTATTGCATTTCTGTAGTTGTTGCTTTATACCTCAGAGCTCCCCAGGAAACCACCATGAAAACAGTATATTTCCATGAAGGAGAAGGATGACCTATACATAATATTATGTCACAACAGCCCCATAAGCTAAGATAAGATAAGATAAGATAAGACAAAACAGGCCTTACTTTAGTCTGATTTGATAATATTTGTGTCCCTTTTCTGTTATTATAATGAAATTGTGAAATCTTTATTATCTACAAATGACCTTTTACCCACCAATGACAAAAATAAATTTCGTTGTGTAAAGTCAAATTTAAAAAAATAAAATAAAACAATAGCCTAGGACTATTTAGTAACTAAGTGAAACAATATAACACAAACACATTTTAAATAAACAAACATGGAGAAAAACCAAAGGCCACCATGCTCTGTTTAATACAGTCATTTGCATGAGAATTTACTCCATGAGGGTTATCATAAATAGTTATGGCTGGCATTTTCCTAATTGCATCCATAATTCATATCAATTACTGCCCAATTACAAATCGAATGTGCAATACGCTGGACTTATCTCCTTGAGCATTCAAATGACCATGCATTGCTCTTGGCCATAAAGTTCGGACCACAAACAGCACCTGTATTTAAAAGCTTTCCTTAAACATATTCAGCAGGTTGTAAACATGCGATTCAGTTGTTTGTACTGAAAAGGCAGCCATTACGTTGGTCAGTGGTGAGTGATGTTCATTGGAAAACCACATGAAAATATCAGACGAAACAAAGCTGGCCATCTACATTGCAAATATGCTTGAAAGTCCAGTGAATTTTATTGCATCTGGATGAGTTCGACTTCAGTTATGTTGCCTTTATATGCATGTTGTATGATGTGTTTTAAAATATAAATGTTCTGCCAAGAATTTACACTGGATTGTGTGTTATATTTTATTTCGCAGCACTATTATAGACAAAATTCTCCATAAAATATTACCAAATTAATACAGATTATATTTTTAACAAACTATATGTTAATATTACCAAAGACCTTAAATCTGAGCAAGTGGACCCTGGAAAAGCATGTAGAAATATTACAAATAATATCACCAAAGAAATTATCAAACCTGCCCAAACAGTCACATGTATAAGGTGTCCACTCTTTCAAATTCCCCTGAGCTGCATAAATTTGCATTGTTAAACTCATTAATTAAGTGGTCACCCGTAGTCTGTGGTCAGTGGCCGCTCATTGCCATAGGGACTTTAGTGTGCAACAACCAACTGGTCATCTTTCAGCTTGTTTTATCAAAAAATAAAATAACCTTTAAAAGTTATCATTATAAATAAACTGTCTTGAGTCTTATTACCAAGGTAAATATCTCGCCACTAAAAGCCGAGTCTCACTTTGAACTTAGTATTTTGCTGACACCTGACTTTATAAGTGCATTATCATTAACTAACTGAACCTAACACAATTTATCATGACCATGAGTTGAATGACGAAACTGGTACATAATCAATATTCATAAAGATGACTCAACTATAAAGGTTGTTAATTTTTACAACATTGCCATACCTATGTTAAAAAATACCATGAGCTCATCAAGATTTTTATGGCAGTTTCACACCTGGGAAATTGGTATTCATTTATAGGTGACACAGGTGTGAAAACCATAATGTTTTCCCCAGTACCTACTGGTTTTATGGCTCATATATCTTTTTAACAACATTGTAGTTGACCCGTTTTTAAGCACAGATTATAGCAGTTAATCACAATAGGAAAAAATAAAATACTATATATACAAAATTTCTACCTGTACCTAATAGTTCTTGCCAAATAGATATGAAATTGATAGTGCTGTGGTATTATTTTTATATTCATAGTCAAAAGAGATTTATTTATCAATGGCATGCGTTTTTAATCATAAGCTACAAACATGAAAGCGATTCCACGGGGCAAGTACACTAATTATAATGATCCTATTCTACACAAATGTTGCCCCAGCTTTAGAATCATCTCACAATTTATACCACCTCACCAATATGGTCAATAACATCCACTAAACAATGCTAAAGGGCCTCAAGGGTTGAGATTCTACTATTTACGAAACTTATATAAGTCTCCACTCATGGGTTTAAAATCTAACATGGATTAGACTGCAAGCCTTTTCATCTCATCATTTTGTCTGCCTCTGGCAGCTGGTCATATAAGCTAACGAAGCTTCAAACCTATAGCCTGACACAATACAATATAATACAATATAATACAATATAATACAATATAATACAATACAACACAATACATACACTACATACATCATCACTTGTACCTGTGTTTTATGATGTATCACTAAATACAATACAACAACAATGACAAAAAATATCTTTTTAGTAGGACATACACTTGGTTTCTCCAATAGATCACTAGCCAACCAGTACGCTATTTGCTGAACTGCCCAGCAGTGTTGGCGCGATCTACGCAGCTTCAACACTGCACATAATAGGAGACAGGGTACCTCCCTGTTTCACTCCGTGTTCTGCAGACAACCTGGCAGGACTGTTGCTGCGCTGCTAGGACACACGAGTTTGCTGTGCTAATTAGTGTGGCTAGAGGACATCCTGAGGATTAATTAGGGCTATTCAAGGATAAGCTGACTACTGATGTGATTATTTGTGCAAAAGGAAGGCTCTGTTACATTCTTAATGTGTATTCAACCGATGAATATACATTAATTACTTGACAGTGGATAGTACAGTAACCTCTGATAGCATGGATTGTACACTATAGCCAAACAATGACAACATATTTTGTTGGATCGTTGATGTAACATCACTCTGCACACATGAAAGTTACAAAGTTACGATCAATACCAATTTGAAACTTTTTCATGACACATGAAAAAAATTTGATTATTTATATGACGTTTACTTCCTTCCCGGATAGTAATTGAAAGTAGTGATATTGAATTATATGTCAGTTTCTTGGCATATTACCTGTCATCAGTTCACTATCAAAATTACAACTTCTGACAACTATTGTGATACGTTTAATGGCTTGCTCCTGATCGACTAATGTAGCTTTATTGACAAGAAAAACTTGTTTGCTGACGCATTGCATTCACACTGTTTGTGCTAAATACATCGACCCTATTGAACATTATAATAGTGGCTATCTTCAAGATCTATTGACTGTTGCAGTATATGTCCTGCAATTACCATAGCTTTGAATATAGCACCACAGAGGGATTTAATATACTTATTCTGTTGTAGTGTCATGACAAGTCAAGTTATAAGCTTTATCTGTTGTTGTTTTACTCCACGTAACATCTTTTGAGAAGCTTCTGTTTTGAAACATCTTTGTGTCAAGATACAAGCCTTCTTAATGCCAAAAAACTTTTTTGCAATCTCAACATCATACACGTGAATATTAAGCTCTTTGAAGTTATTTTTCCTTATTTTGAAGTTTACCAACATCAATGAACGAAGCTCATTTTCTTCAGGACTCACAACGTACATACATCAGATTTCGCAAAGAGGTTTTTTCTTTTTTTTTGCAACATTCTGTGAAGCTGCTTTCATCGGCTACATACGTTTGCAAATTAACTGCTCTTTCATCAGTCACAGGCTCACTGCAGTGTGTTTACACTGTTTGTTGAACTTATGGAATTACATATTGCTGTAATCATCATACTACTATGCAAGGGATGGAATTTCAAATATTAATGTACATCAGTGGACATCCCTTCACATTCGTACATCAAGCACTCTGACTGGGTATGAGGCTTATGTTTCCAGAAAGAATTATACAACTATATTGGTGTTATCAAGCAAACTAGAAAGAAACTATTATACTGAATTCTGTATATTTATCTGCTATTGGTGTTTTACCTCACTGGATGTTACAATTGTCAACTGCATTTGATTTAGCAAAGCCTCGCAAAATAATACAAAATACTGAATTCTGCATATTTATATGCTTTTGACGTTTAACTCTGATGATTATTGTTTATACGACAATATTGTGATAGCTTTCGTATTTTCTGAGCTATTAAGACAGTATCAGTCACTTTAAATAATGACAAACTCTCTGACTTCCCTGACCCATAATATCAACATTAATTAACGTGTCATGATGACACAATATGACGCTTCATCATGACACTTCCAATGACAGCATAGCGTGACAACATGGATTTATTGTTACCATGGTAACGGAACGAGGGTAAGATGCAGCTGGCAGCCATGACAGTCCTGCACCCCATGCGTTATGAAGAGGATGATGGGACGCCTGATGAAGTTACCCTCAGCCTCCTTCCTGGTTACCCTCGACAGAGGATAACAGAGGTATGTTTGTAATTGCATGAAATAGGACTTGGTCACAGTGCATCGCCTTGAAGAAAGTGCAGTCCCATTATATTATGTTCCTTCGTTTGTCTTAATAAGCATAAGTTACTTCTCTGCTGGATGTCGTTTGTGTATGAGACATAAAATTGGCGTGGTGCCTTGTTGTGGGTGTCTCTGTTGGGTGAATAAAAGACCCCGCCCATAGGGTATGTTATGGACTCTATCATGACATCATTACTCTGCCTTCGACAGCTGGTCATACAAGCTAGGTCAGACCAGTAGCATTAAGACAATAGAAATTAATCATACTGTAATGTATAATTGCTATAGGGTTGGACCTTAGCTATGTTTCCTTAGCTATGTTATATGCTAAACATACAAGATTTACTGATCAAACAATTAGGCTTGGTGTCAACACCATTAACACAATAATGGCATATTTCACTTGCCTAAACATACATGCATCCATCGAATACAGAGCACTGTCTCATGTATCTAATAATATCAACTAAGATAAAGCCTGTTGTTTAAGTTATTCTTTTGATGTCTCGTATGAGTCCAAATCTCAGTGTATGGTCAAAGTGGTGCAGGAATGACAGTAACTTGTGTTGCTCAATGACAACACATTTTCAGTTGTGTGGAGTGAAGCAATGGTTTTAAATTCTTTCATGCCACGACAATTTATACACTGGACGATGCGGATGGCACCTAGTAGTATCCATATAGATATATCAATCAAAATATATTATCGTATACATTAAAGTCATATTGTTGCTTACAGAATTTTATTTTACGAAACCACTGCGTAGCAACATTTTGTACAGTATATTCTGAGGCTAAGGTTACAACATATGTCTTTAATTTCATGGAGATTTTCAAGGGATGCTTCGGTTTTTCTAGTTTAACTCTACATCACAGGTATGCATAAACAAAGGTAATTCGCTCCAGAAATTTTCTCTGAAGCTTTCCAGATGCTAGTCGGAAGCCCGAAGCGATGAACCTTATGATAGGCTGTGAGTGTAAACTGTTTATTTCAAGCAAGGTGCAAAAGTTGTCAATAACCCTTTTTGTCCAAATGGCAGTTTGACAAGAAAACGTTTTCCAGAGCAAAGTTGGACTACAGTTAAATTCTAATAACCAGAAAATAGAAATTGTTTTGTTTTGACATGCAATGAATAAAGTGAAAACTTGTGTTCAAAACAATGTATCATAACAAATCATCAAAATTTCGGATAAAACGTTGACATTTTAATAACCTAGCTGACATAATTGCTCATTATCGTTTCAATAATTACTTGCACAATTGCTTTCAATTATTTACGGTTTTGTTTGAGACTACATTGTGATTTGCCGTTGTGCAATTAGCCTCAGCAGAATTCAAAAAGACACATATTTTGAATATAAATACATGTTTCTGTAAGAATAAATTGTGAAGCTGCCAATCTCAGACCATCTCACTGCACACTAGCAAAGTGAATCAGACTACATTTTGCTAGTGTGATGGCAACGTCACCTTTATTTTGAATTCTTGATCACTTAGTATATGATCTTTAGTTAGTCAATTACGTATGACATTACGCGATAATCGACCTGTTAAGTGTCATAAGACAATCCACTTTGCTTTCTTGGCCTTAAATTGACTTTTAGAATCACTCAAGCAAGTAAACTCTAAACTGTGATGTCTCAAGACTATGTGTGAACAGGATTTGTGTGCACTTCATTGCGTTGTGCAGTAAGACTGCTTATCGTACAGGTCCCTGCAGCATGCCTTCTTGTCATCATTATGGCCATTTGGCACGGTCACAGAAATACAATAAGAATCACAATGGACAGTTCTGTCAGTTTGGGATGCTCCCTTTTCCATATAACCACGAACAAGTGAATAGTCATTCGCACTGTAAACCACCTTTAGTATAGAGACTTGCAAGCTTTCATTTTGAGGTGGTCTAAATAGCTAGAATAAGTCTTTGTGGTGGTCTTAATAGCTAGAATCTTGGATGAACTACAAGCTAGAATAATATCTTTGAGGTAGTCTAAATAGCTAGAATAATGTCTTTGAGGTGGTCTAAATAGCTAGAATAAGTCTTTGTGGTGGTCTTAATAGCTAGAATCTTGGATGAACTACAAGCTAGAATAATATCTTTGAGGTAGTCTAAATAGCTAGAATAATGTCTTTGAGGTGGTCTAAATAGCTAGAATAATGTATTTGAGGTAGTCTAAATAGCTAGAATAATATCTTTGAGGTGGTCTAAATAGCTAGAATAATGTCTTTGAGGTGGTCTTAATAGCTAGAATAATGTATTTGAGGTAGTCTAAATAGCCAGAATAATGTATTTGAGGTGGTCTAAATAGCCAGAATAATTTCTTTGAGGTGGTCTATATAGCTAGAATAATGTCTTTGAAGTAGTCTAAATAGCTAGAATAATGTCTTTGAGGTGGTCTTAATAGCTAGAATAATGTCTTTGAGGTAGTCTAAATAGCCAGAATAATGTATTTGAGGTGGTCTAAATAGCCAGAATAATTTCTTTGAGGTGGTCTATATACCTAGAATAATGTCTTTGAAGTAGTCTAAATAGCTAGAATAATGTCTTTGAGGTGGTCTAAATAGCTAGAATAAGTCTTTGTGGTGGTCTAAATAGCCAGAATAATGTCTTTGAGGTGGTCTAAATAGCCAGAATAATGTCTTTGAGGTAGTCTAAATAGCTACAATAATGTCTTATGGTGGTCTTAATAGCTAGAATAATGTCTTTGAGGTAGTCTAAATAGCTAGAATAAGTCTTTGTGGTGGTCTTAATAGCTACAAATAATGTCTTTGAGGTAGTCTAAATAGCTAGAATAATGTCTTTGTGGTGGCCTAAATAGCTAGAAAAATGTCTTTGAGGTGGTCTATATATGTATTTGTGGTGGTCTAAATATCTAGAATAATATCTTGTTGAAGCCTTAACAGCGAGGTGGACTTAATTGTGAGGTAGCCTTAATAATGATTTGGTCATATGACATCATAATAATGAGAGAAAAAATTAGGCCCATATAATTATGATAATTGTTTGATAGTCATGATATGATTACATACAATAAGTTAGATATGTAATTGTAGATTTTGATCATTGACCACAAATAAGCTTCAGATAAAGCGCATCCAAAATACTAAATTCAGAACTGATTATTTCATATAATCAACATCACCATACAGGTTTTGTTTATTATCGACTATTTTCTCATCAATATGAATCACCTGAACAAGGGTATTCTAAACATTAGAAACCCTTTGTATTGAAACTGCAGTAGGTCGAATAACACCTCAAATAGCAGACCCCCAGAAAGGGTGAAATTACCTCAATACAAAACCTCCTTTTTCAGAATCTGTCCTTGAGGCAAAAATGGAAAAATCGTTTGGATTCAAATCATCACTTTGGGAGTGCAAATTAATCGGGCAGCGCTGGGGGTTATAGTAAACAGTGGAAATGGAATACGAAATGACATTAGTGAAGTTTATTGACAATCAATCTGCCGAAAGGAAAGCATTAAGCCACGCTGAACAAGGTATTAATGAGTGAGCTGCATTGCAAGAGCCTCTTTAAAATACCTCTTGAAAAATTCCTCTTGACAATTCCTCTAAATATGCTCCTCCTCAAGAAATCGTCTTACAAGAACGTGGATTGAGTGCTGGGTGATTTCATGGAGTAAATTAAAAAAGACAAATACAATGAAAAATGATTTTTGATAATCAAAGGTTTGATAATGATTTCTATGCATTTTAAGTATTAATATTCACCTGAAATCTAATTTTGCAATATTAGATATTGTAGCAATTCTCCTTGAGTGGGAATCAATCTCTGGTCCATGGGACTAAAAGCCAGAACGTTAAGCATTGTTCCAAATAGTCACTCCTTGGTGTGAGTGCAACATTCTGCTTGCACCTACACTACAATTGACAAATGTATCATGTATGATATTACTGTGTCAATAAAAGCATATATATATACAATATCATACAATAAATCAAGTGAATTCTATTGCAGTCGTGTCAAAAAAATTGCAAATTAAAGACGAATAGCAAAATTGGACTTTTTCTTCATGATATTCATATTTTTTATTTTCATTCTATTTTTCATATTTTCAATTTTCTGTGTATTTTATTTTCATAAAGATGACTATATCATGCCTTCAAGGTGAGAAATGTACATCAATAAACACACTCATTTCTACAAACGCCCAGCAGCCGTAGTACACTAAGTAAGGGAGAAAGCACTGCTCCCAGCTCACTCCGTGAATGGCTCGTACTCTGATATTCACAAGAGATAAACAGAATCCCACCCTGGGATTATTGCTTGATTATTGGTCAGATATTGCAGCTGCTTAATCCCCGGGTCAATGATGTGACTGAATAACCATATCCATGGCAACGAATAGTAAGCTGTGTGTGGAGTATGTTTCTGTAGTTTTCTTGTAGTATGGGATTGCCAGTAGCTATGCACTGTGTAGTGCAAGGTTTTTGCAGCAGCGTTAATCAAAACATTGTTTGAACACGTTATAAACACACAATGAACACGTTCATGTTCAGTTTGCTTTGTGAGTTCATAATTACGAGATTCCTGTGTTCATCAATTGAACAAACATCAGTTGAATGCTTATGCTTTTTAGACGTAGCAAGTTTTATATGACTATCTATCTATCTATCTATTTATCTATCTATTTATCTATCTATTTTTCTATCTATCTATCTATCTATCTAACTGCCTGTCTATCTACATATCTACCTAACTATCTATCTACATATCTACATATCTATCTACATATTCTATCTATCTATCTGTCTATCTATCTAACTACCTATCTATCTATCTTCATATTAACCTATCTATCTATCTACCTACTCACCTATCTATCTATCTACCTATCCGTCTATCTTCCTATCTACCTATCTATCTATCTACCTATTTATCTTTCCATCTCTCTATCTACCTATCTATCTTTCTATCTATCTCTCTATCGATCTATCTTTCTGTCTTTCTATCTATCTATCTATCTACCTATCTTTCTATCTATATATCTATATATCTATTCATCCATCCATCCATAACTTTTCTTTGGTGTAAAACAGTATTTAGTGGCCATGCTTCCAGTAATATAATCTCCAACGCATGTATTCATGAAGTCAGTCAACAATTAGTAAAAGGGCTATTAATTTAGCAAGATGTCAATTATTCTGTCAAAGGTTTAATTTGATTAGTTAACTGCTTCGATGATTGGATCTGACTTGAGTTTATCTGAAATCTAATTACAAATCGTCCATCCCAGGAGGTCAGTCAGTGAGTCAGTCAGTGAGTCAGTCAGTGAGTCAGTCAGTGAGTCAGCCAGTGAGTCAGCCAGTGAGTCAGCCAGTTAGTCAGCCAGTTAGTCAGCCAGTTAGTAAGTCAGTCAGATGGTCAATGCATCAGTCAATGCATCAGCCAGTCAGTAGTTCAGTCAATCAGTCAGTCAGGCACTCAGTTTGTCAGTCAGGTACAAAATGTATTCAGTCAGTCAGTCATTCGGCCAGGTAGTCAGTTTGGCACACATTTAAGTTTGTTATACTTGTTTCTGTTACAGTAGCATATTTTTGCTTTGTGGACATATTGGCGCGAGCCTAATTCAATATGGCATGCAAAGGTGCTTTTGAGTAAAAATAAGCTTATTTCTTTTCATTTCCTTTGGCTTGTAATTTTACCAACACAACGTCTAAGGTGAAAACAGTCAGAGAAAGCTTTAAATAGAAGCAGAAGAAGCTAGTTGACACAAGCAGACCTGTCGGCAGCATGTGAAAAAAAAAACAGGAAAGAAAGATCTGTGGGAATGCAGCACACCCGGAGTCCGCTAGTCCACCCGGCCCGCTTTTCAATGGTTCTGTGGATCAACGAAATGTCTTGAGGAAAGAGGTGGGATTTGTCATGTCGTGGTCAGGACGTGGTAATAACGTGGCAATGGCATGTGCTAAGCCCCCAAGACAGTTACAGACAGTCAGAGACAGTCAGGGAAATTGTAGGGGTGAGAACAAAGGGAATTTGTGTCCTTGCAAGGTGTGGCAAATGCAATTGTTATAGATGGATACATGTATTCACTGCTGTTTGTTATTACAGTGTCAAGTTTCTAAAATTTTGTGATTCAGTGAAATCGATTTAAAAAGATGAACTCATAGATATAAGATTATTAATTACACCATGGCAGGACAAATAATTAACAAATAGAGTTGCAGACAGATAGATTAGATAAATGTACATTATTTAAATTGTATTCTTTGTAATATTTCTAAAATCTAAGAATCAATCCAGTTTTCAAGTACATGCGTTTATCTTGAACTTGTGTGCTATTTGGAACGCATTCAATGTTCACAGAAATCATTAAAAATAAATATTTCTAGTTTTTTTTTTCTTCAATTTTATCTTAAGACATCCCGCACTCCCACCGACCTTGCCCTCGTTTTGTTTGAAGTTTTTCCCACAACATTGAAAGGGCATGTGTTATGGAAGGCTCAATCAATGGCCAGAAACCCCAGCCAATGTTCAATACAACCCTTTCAAGACTCACGAGTTTTCATCTTTTTTCTCCCTTTGCTCCCTGAAATCTTAAGAACATCAACCACAAAAAGGTTGGACTGAAGCAAGGACTTTGCTTAATCAAGGACTTCTGATGCCAAGGATGGGAACTTGAGGAAAAACCCTCAATGTTAGGCTACTCTTGGTTGATTATTTTGGTTTTCTATGTATATTATTCTTTGTATAGACTAGCAGCTGGGTGGCCCTATGGTAAAGGCATCCGCCAATTCCATATTTGCCACCCATGAGTAAATATGTAGCATGGTGTGGACTCCAAGCCTCATCATCTCATCATCTCATCTGCTTTAGCAGTTTGTCATATAAGCTGACCAAGCCTCAGACCCAGTCTATTATTGAATAATGAGCTACAGTAGGATTCAAAATAAATGCCCACCTGTTATAAATTCATATTTTGTCATATATGGCATGGAAAAGCAAAAAATGGACAAAAAAGTTCGCAATTAAGGAAATCCCAACTTCTTATCTGATAAAAATACTTCTGGGAAAGAAAAAACATGAAGTTTGCTATATTCCCCATGGTTATTTCTGCGGCTTCTTTGTGACCATTACAAATATGCAATAACAATGAAATAATGACAAAAAAATTATCATTGCAAACATGGGGAACTTGAACCTAATTTGTACAGATAGGTATTTTTATGGGTTAGAAAGTTGGGCTTTGACCTTTTCGTAACATTTATATCTGTGTTGTGCTTCTCTATGACATATATGTGTAAAAATATAACCAAAAATAAGTGGACATTTATTTTGGATTATACTATAATAAGCTTTCTGTGAACAAGTTAGTCAACGTATTCAACATCATGAATGTCATTGGTCAAAGTGACAAACATGTTGCCCAAAATGGGTGGAAGGAATCAGTCTTCGCAGACACAGTCAAAAATGTCTTAAGGGCGTTCACACTGTCACGGATAAGACCTACGTATGACAACAGTCGTTAAAAATGGGCTATACATGCTCACTCGTGGCTCTGTTAATCACGTTCTTTCATTCGAATATCTGTCAAATGCTCGCCAAACGTCCGTCGCCAAGCATCCGTGAGGCAACCGTGAGGCCCTTATAGATCGCCCGGGCCAGTGGTTCAAAGATGGGCAAAGATGACCACGGATGGCCACGGATGGCCACGGACGTACGTAGAATTTCTCGCCGAGTGAATCCCAAGGGACTTAAGTAACTAATGTACAATTCACTCGTAGAACGTCCGCAAAATGTTTCAACATGTTTGAAAATGTGTGCCCTCTACACTTATGGTCACGTATGATTTGGATTAGCAGGAATATCCTTAAAACGCCTGGCAAGTGAATTACGTATGAACAAGGATGAGCAAGAGTAAAAACATTTTTTCATCCGTGCTCACTCGCCATGCCTATCCGTGACAGTGTGAACGCCCTTAAGATTTGAAAGTCATATTTCAATGAATGTCCTATCATATTCAATCATATTCCCAATTTAAGCATTTTAAACTGACTATTATATAGTGCTTGGGGGTGTTTTTTTTCCTTATTTTTCGTATTTTTATCATCCTAATACTGTGTACTGGCCGGAGAATTATTAGTGTCTACTCTAACATCCGGGACCATTTTTAATAAGAAGCCCTCTCCCGGGCACCAGGGAACATTGCATACCTCGAAACTTATAAAAAATACTGCATGCAGGTGTCCTTCATAGACTATATTTTCTCTTGACATTTACGCAAGATATCAAATGATACATTAGTAACATTACAGCTACATACAACACAAACAGCCTTCACACCTAAAGACACATGTATTCTTTTTTATTTTTTTTGTTGGTAACAATAGCAGTCAATGTGGCATCTGGAATTTGCAATATAGAGCACTCAATATAGCAGCAGGAATGTTGCAGTAACACTCAATATAGCATCAGGTATTCAGCAAAACAAAAACTGCAGTGAAACAAATCTTAATTGTCTGAAGTAATAACAGACAATTGTATTTTTGGTATGGTCTGATCTCACAGGTTTATTTTGATTAAAACAATTATGACGAACTTTACAAAGTGAGAATTTATGGTATAAAGGGGAGGGGGCCTTTAACACTTGGCCAAAGGCTATTAGTAGTCGTACATAAATGTATATTACCTTACAAAAAAGAGTCAAATTAATGTGGCAGTATATTTGTTAATGGCCAAAAGCTAATCTTAGCTCAGCCGTTGCCAGGTATTTGGCAAATATACCTCTCTGGTATGTTATTTGATTCCTATTTTAGTACCAATGGATAGACGACAGGTTGCAGTTTGTGTCCATGACAAAAACACGTCATTCTATAGACTATAAACCTGATGAATCAGATATAAAAAAAATAATGGAAAAACACTGGACCATTGAGAGACATAGTCTGATACATTGGTCTGTAGTTTTCCATGTTACAGTATGGGGATTGTAGCTTTTAGTTTAATGAATTGTTGTCTGTGTCAATAAAATATATGTTGGTTTTGTCAACGGAGTTAGCGCAAAGGTCTGACTAATGGGGTATAATTCATTGATGGTGGCACAGGGCACGGGCTCTCCTAATGTAAATGCCCCATGCTCTAATGCAAATGGTGATGCAAATGCTATTGCAAATGCAATCCTAGTTGATGCAAATGAAAGTTGACTCTTGGTAGAGATCCTCCCCTCTGTCAATAATACTCGTACAACAGGGAGCAGCGCTGTCCCCATGAGTATTCTTGATATGGAGTAAATTGCCAGTTTTTTTAACCCTTATGAATTGCATAGATTTGAAAAAGGACTTGGGTGAGAACTTGAAAACTTCATAACGCCACAGAAAATTGGAATAGACGCTGTAAGATAATCTTATGAATAGAATAGATTCGAATAGAATCGAATAGAGTCGAATATAATTCGCAGGGATGGGGTAGAGAATATTAGATAGAGTAAGACAGAGGTAGGTTAAGAAATACTTTTAAAGAGAGACACATATGCAATACAAGTTTGTAGTGAGATTAATATATCAGGTTTTAATAGGATAAGTTATATTATATTCAGTGTAACACTATGTCACTCTCATTTACTCAGATTATTAAGATTTGTATACGTGAGCATAGTCCAAATATTGGAACAACTTGACATAATGTCTTCTGCTGAATGTACACAACACCTACATGTGGCTCAGAGCATATGTTGGCTCAATGTTGGCTGAACACTGGCCCTGTTTCATCACTAAACCTGGCCTAACATTGGCCGGACATTGGCCTGACATTGGTCTAACATTGCTCTGACCTTTGCTTTACATTGGCCTTTTTGGTATTTTATCATGACATCCACTGCGATGAAACATGCACAATATAAACCAACATACAATATGTTGTTACAGCACTGAAGCACCGCTCTTTCTCTCCCTTATTCAGACAAGTTTTTGATGTCCAATGTAGTCAACCTCTTATAAAGAAAGGGTCAAGGCTTACAATGCTTCTTGGATAGGCTGGACAAACTTGCATGACTTAATTTCCTGCCAATCTGCTGGTCAGTATACAAAAAAGTGGCGAGTAGCTGCCCATGGCATCTGAGACTGATTAACACCAGCTTTGAAGTTGCTGAGCTTCCTAATAAGAACCACAATAGAATCTCCTACGGCCTTGGTTTCTCATTGAAAGCTCTAAAAAGAGATTAAAGAATGGGGGGACTTGAGTTGGCTTCTGTCCTCTGTGTTTGTGTGTGTATATACATGGGCTTGTCTCTATCTCTACAAGGCCTCGCTGTATGTTACTAACACTTTGATCGTTAAACTGAAGGGTAATTTGTTGTATTTTGGAGACTGGTTTTCAACATTCACTTTATCAAATGCAAACTTCAGTTATTCACACTTAAAGAGGCACAGCTAGACAGGCAGACAGACCGTGTGTCAGTGCGGCACAGCTAGACAGACAGACATCGCAAACGACAGAATATACAGAAATTGCGACCGCTAGACATGCAAACAAAACTGGCGATAAAAAAAGACATGTAACTAGAAAAAAAGACATAAAAGTATTGAAAAGTCAATGAATAGCTTGAATAACATATAATTACATACATGTAGTTCTCTAGTACACTGTCACAAAGTGTTTGTAGGTCCGACAGTCATAGTATATGGTAAAAATTGTGCAAAATGCTGTTTCTCAATCTTTTTGATTCTGTCTTGTGTTTTGTCTGTCTTCCTTCTTCTGCTTTCCTTCATTATGATAGGCATTTTCCTTCATTTCCATCAACCTTTCAATCCGTCATTCATATTTGGATTTTTTTTTTTTAATATACTAAGTATCTGCCTGACTGTGTGCTTGTCTGTCTGTGCCAACTTGTCACTCTCTATCTGTCTCACAGACTGTCCCTCTCCATTGCCAGCGATATGGCCTATTGAGGTGGAAATTAAGTTTGGCCTAGGCTTGATTTGATCTTACAAACAATGGACATGAAAGGGCCTATAGAAAAGGGCCTGACCCAAAACACTGAATGAAGCCATTCAATTAAATGATGTGGAGACTCCGCATGGGGACCTGCTTGCTAGATTTGTTGAAGTGGGCAGTTAATATGTTAGTCTTTGCTGAATTGTCTGGTGTTATTTATTTTTATTTTACAGATTTCTGTGCTTTGTAACATATTTTGTAAGAGGAACACAGAATATAACATTTCAGTCCAGTTTGGGTGACATCCTAGTGATCTAATGTTGCGACTGTCTTAAAGTCAGAATTCACTGTAGGCCTACTTATATAATGAATTAATTTAATTTATCTTAGCAATATAGTATGCTTAATTTTTACTATGGCTAGGTTAATAAAAATGTGTGGAATGACAAACACCGGCAGATGGAGTCTGTTATGCTAGTTTTATCTGTTTTGGTTATTTACTTCTGAAGTAACTAGCAAATCCTTCTTCAAATATAAATCTGTCTATGTAAATTATTTTCAAAACGTTCAAAAGATATATCAATGCATCTTTCAAAAGTTGAAATAAAACATAGGCTGCATCAATCTATCAATCATAATTGGGTAATTGGGTATACCAATATCATGGTGACATTAAAAAGTATAGCCCGATGAGTTTCAGTTGTGAATTTTTGCTACCAAATGTAGCTACGGCACTGAGACAGGAATGTCCTGACGTGTGACAGCTGTATTGAACGTTTATCTACTTTTAAGTCACACATATATTTCAAATGTGTTGGGCACCCGCCACACCCTTGTGGGTATATATATATATATATACTATCATCTTTGTGATATCATGTTTGTTTTAAAATATGTAACGCATAGAAAAACCATAATTCTGAGAGAGTTTTGACCATATTCAGAATAATTTTGATGAATTAATTTGCTTGGAATTCTATATTTATTAAAGTTACCAAAAATACATTAAAAAGAGTATAATCCTGCAGATACAGTGCCCTCAAATGTTGTCTATAGTTTTGATTTTTGAGCATTAAGCGTAATTCAAGATGGCGTCCAATATGGCTGCCAAAAGTCAAAATCGCCAATATCGTCTCTCCAAATTACCCTACAAACACAATTATTGGGTCTACACTGGTTTTTGGGATCCAAGAATCAATTTCAGTTGTGATTGGTCTCAGACAATTTCTTATAGCAGTAACAGAGATATCATGCATTGCATTCATGTAAATATCATGTTCGGCGGAAATCATAAGTATCACCACTCTCAGTTATTATAGATAAACCTACTTTGGATCTATACCTAGGTTTTTGGGTTCATAGAATCCATTCCAGGTATTGTTATTGATGTCAGATGCATGCATTTATCAGTGACAGTGATATCATGCATTTTACTCAGCTGACATCGATGATACATCCTGTCATCACTCAGACAACAAACTATATCAGGTTAAAAAATATTGGATGGAAGAGTGAACCTTCAGAGATAAATTGATTCTGTAGAGGAAGTAATTGTTACACTAATAGAGTATGTTTCAATCTGAATGATGAGAGAATGTGTTGTCGATCAATTTGCAGCTAAATAAAATGCATGAGATCACTGTTACTGATAAGTGTATGCATCTGCCATAAAAACCATACCTGGAATGGGTTCTATAACCAAAAACAGGGGCCCCGTTTCATTTCAAAATGTGGGGGGGGGGGGGGGACATATTGACCTTTATTCTGGACACCAACAGTCAAATCGTTATGTTGGTACAAAAAAAGTGGGGGGGGGGGGACTTGTCCCCCCTGTCCCCCCCCCCCTAAAACGGGGCCCATGACCAAAAACAAATGACTTCTAGACACAAGATGTGTGCTTCTATTACAACTAGGAGGGGAGATACTTATTACTTTAGCCAGCATGACATTTACATGAATAAACTAAAAATAATGTGTAATAGATAATACATAGCTCTGATAAAATTCGTATACTACAGATGCAAGAATTCATTTACATTTGGCCAAGAGACACTTTTGTAACATTACGTCTAATCAACATATTTCTTCAAAATAATGAACCTCTAAATAACTGCATTCTGTCTGGAATTGCTGTGTATCGTTCGGCTGAAATACTCAAAATGTGTTGTGTTTGTATTTTTCAGGTTTTGGCACCGAAATTAAAAGACAACGTGAAGTACCATGCTTTTTTCCTATACAACAACCAGGACAGAGATTGGGTCTTGAACATCATGGAAAAACTTGAATGTCCAACACTAGGATTCAGATGCTGTTGCTACGAGCGCGACCTAGCGGAAAGCACAGGGTTTAGCCAGCCACAATCTGTTTTATTTGGTGTCAAAAGTTCACTCAAAACTATTCTCGTTTTGAGTCCATCATTTGTGAGCATGACTTGGCCTACCTGTGAAAGTGAGTAACAGAAATTCTACAATTATAGACCCATTAATTAGCACTCATTCTATTGTGGACACGTGTACAGTCTATTAATGTTGATAATAATTACTTGTGCTCCATATTCATGGGTGTCTTTTAGGGGAGGGCGACCTGCTGATGTTAGAACTAACGCCCTGCCCTGTAACCTAAAAATGTGTCATTTTTTTATTTTATTTTTTATTAATTAACGCAATAGAATACTGAATACTGAATGTGAACGTTACTGACCATACAATTTACCAAGTATGAGCAGGTGAAGACAAAACCATCCCCTTTTCAATAATGCATGGCGTCTTTGCATTGTATCTGTGTTGTTGGTTTAAAGCTCAGATTATTACCAAACTATGAGAGGCACAGAGTCGGACCCCATCATGTTAGACACTTACCCCATTGGTGGAGTGTTTTACTTGCTCCTGCATACAGACTGTCAGTGAGGTGAAGGCACCAACAATAATAAATCACAAGCTTACAAAGAGTGTCCGGGCTGGAAATTATCCACAGGAACTGTTCTTTCAAATGTACATTTAAAGCAAAACTCACATACCTGGAAACTAAACTCCAGAGGATGTCATGTTGATGCAGGACTCTCACTGGTTGAGGGGCTGTCTTTACCATTTGGAGTCCTGGGTTCACATGACGTCTCTAAGTTTGGAAGTCTTTGAGTTATGTTGCGATATATCTATGTCTTTCTTTTCCAGCCATGTTGGTCGGAGAATCGGACAATGCCTCGGACCTCCATGACATCATTGGCATTCTTCTGCAGGACTTCGAATTACCCACAATCCTCTCTGAGCTTCCGGTTATTAAAGTCCATTGCTCAGGGTGGTGGACAAAGCTGCTGGCCCATCTGGCATTGCCAGGTAAAAAATACTGAAAAATACTATCATTCAACTTCAAGTCGAAGTAGAAATTGTCGTGTAGACTATCAAGGCTATGAAATCATAAGTGGTGGGTGGCTGGAGTAGGGCTTTAAGTCCTGTATTTCTGTACTTTATGGGCTAATTAGTACAAGCAACGACCATAACAATGATATGACGGATGAAACAGCCATCCAACTTAGGCTCGACCAGGACTTGAACCCGGAACCCAATGGTTGGAAGCCAAGTGCGCTACTACTGAGCTAGACCCCCCCTCCCCCCCTATGGAATCAGAACGACAAAATTAATTTTATTAAATAAATCAAAATATGTAAGGCAAAAACAGTATTATCCAAGATTCATGAGACCTTGATGCCCACTTCTCAGAATCAGATGTCTTCTAATACAGGCACAGAACGTCAAAAGTTTTTCAAAAATAAACAATAAAATTACAATACATGCTTACCTTGCATCAAGGCTGGAAAATCTCAGATTAAAAGTCAAAGTAGGAAATGGCGTGTAGACTTTCAAGGCTATTAAATCAGAATGACAAAATTATATTTTTAGTTCGCATACAAACGCAAAAGATGTCACGGGACTGCTTTGTGTTTTCAGATGAAACAAATATTTCTGATGAAGCTATGATGTCGTTATCTGCCTCATTGATAGGTTTGCACTCAGGTTAGTAAAGCAATGTGTCTATAAATGTCTTCAGTTATCAATATTGTTGCTATACCTCTGTAAAATACTACACTTCTTTGTAGATAGTTGCCATACTTCTATGAAATACTACACTGCTTTATAGATAGTTGCTTCACTTCTTTAAAATACTACACTTCTCTAAAGATAGTTGCTATACTTCTATAAAATGCAATGGTTATGTTCATGTAGTTACTGTGTGTATGTTCTATGAATTGTTACAGTGGTTGAGTTGCTATACTTCTATGAAATGTTATATAATGTTATGGTTAGTGATATAGATGCTATACTTCTACTATAAAATGTGATAGTTTTTTGCATAGGTGTAATATTATACTTTCATGTTGTAGTTATTCATATAGTTCCTACACTTCTAAAAGATACTATGGTTATTCATGTGGTTGATATGCATGTATAAAATATGCATGTAGTTGCTATACTTCAATAAAATGCCTTTGAATTATTTTCATGGTTTTCATGGTTGGGTAAATGTAATTCAATCTATCTATCTATATATATATATATATATATATATATCTGTCTGTCTGTCTAGCTGTCTAGCTGTCTGTATAGCTGTCTGTCTTGAATTAGATAGATAGATATATAGATAGATGCTTTATGGGCTTGCTTTTTCATTGATTTCAGGTTTACAAAGCAGCTACTTGTTACTCAGTCTGAAGTCTCAATGTGTCTGTTGTGGAAAGGAACTTGTAGACCCCACAGAGGTGCCTGATGAACTGCTGCAACATGGGATACAGGTATGCTCCAATGCTTCTGGGTCTGAAGCTTAGCCAGTTAATATCTGCCAGAGGCAGACCTAATGATGAGATGATAAGGTTTGGAGTCCACACAATGTTACACATTTACCCCATGAGTGGGGTTCCTTTACTTGCCTCAGTATAGAGACGCAGTACTAGGCACCTCCAAGTTAACATCTCATGCGATTAACCTCCAGCTGGGATGTAGCTCACAAAGAGCGACCAGGCTGACGATCGAACCTAGAACCTGCAGCAAGCTGGTCAGTATGGAATTTATGGATGCCTTAACCATTAGGCCACCTAGCTGCTAAACCATCATCATCCTTTCCTTCACTCTTTCGTTTTTTCTCTCTTTCCGTTTTCGTTTATTCCCTTATCTTTCATCTCCAAATGCTGTTTCTCACTGCATTTATTATTTATTTCATTTTTTAATACTTATCTTCGCCTATATTCTGTCATTCTTAAATATTTTATTCTTATCATGATGTCCTGTTTTGTTTCTCTGCCAACCTTTTTTTAAAGTAAATATGTATCTTTCATAGCTAAACTTAAATGATTCTGGAACTACTACAGTTGCAACTGTAATCGACAAGATGACAGACATTCTATACTTTTTTGGAAATGCTGATGTGAAACTGGTCTTGCGTAACTCCCAGACATTGAAGGTGGGTGGCCCAGTGGTTTAAAGCATCCGCCAACTCCACATTGGCCAGCTCTGTTGAAAGTCCCATTTTCGATCCCCAGCTTTGACACTCGCATATGTTAAATTGGAGGTTCCTTGGACTATCTATGCTGAAGCAAGAAACAACCCCACCCATGGGGCAAATATAAAATATGGTGTGGAATCAAGGCCTTCCTTTCATAAATGTCTTGCCTGATTGAATTTGACTGAATTTTAAATAATTTATACATTCCGCCTTGTGTACAGATTCCCGAAGAGGAATATGCGGAAGTCCTATGTGCTCTGATGCACGACCTGAAATTCCGCTGCCACATCTGGTGCTACAACATGCCACTGGCCATCATATTCTTCACTCTGCTGCTCGCACTGTGTCTCATCCTCATTCCGATCATCGAGACTCAGTATTTCTTCAACGGTGGCCCCGAGACGGGGTTAGAGTTTGTCCATGGTGGAGTCGTTTGGTTGTGTGTTCTGACGATTTATATGATCATCACTCATGTAACGAGAAAAAAGGTAAAAATTTAATAGAGTCTAAATTGCGTGATCATCACATTATAGTTTTTGAGATAGTTCACTTTTTGTTTTAGGCTGTCTCTAGGTAATCGCTGGACTTTTAATGCTATACAACATTACAAATCTCGTGTTGTGCATTTTCCATACAACAAAATGATCATAATATATATTATACTGTATTAATCATTCAAAAAATTGCAAATAATGAATAACGTTTACAGGTTTTTTTTTTGTAATCTACATAAGAATGTTAAATGGTGTTTATTCGTCATTGCTCTCTCTACATCAAATCGATATAAAAAATACCACAGTTTTTTGTTCTAATACAGATATCCAGTTTTAGCCGGTTTACATGTAATAAAGTCTTCTTAAATTTGAACCATGTAAACTTAACCTTACTGCTTGTTAAAGTTAACTAGGTAATTAGGATAATCCAAATATATTTATCTTTTTTCAGATGAAAGAAAATACATACAAAAGTCTTGC
The DNA here is from genome assembly GCA_932294295.1 of Alitta virens. NCBI lineage: Eukaryota > Metazoa > Annelida > Polychaeta > Phyllodocida > Nereididae > Alitta > Alitta virens. The sequence goes on from OW028581.1 coordinate 20,473,863, forward strand.
CGTCGTTAATATGACATTTATAAAGTACAATTTGTTACTAGGTGTTGAAAATTTAGGACTAGGGGATTGCAACAAATACCTTGTATCCTTTTGAATGGGTATGATAACAAATGCATTCAGTTTAACTGCATGATGCTATCAGAACTGCTTGTGACGAACCATTTGGACTGTCAAAAGCCCTGGTCATCAAGTTTCATTGCTGGCTGGTGTAAAGTATGGCAAAACGTCCACTCCTGGACAGTAACCTCTAAATATAATATGGAATTTGTGTCTACTCGATATTAGTAAAAAAACAAACAAAAAAAAACCCTTAACTACTTCAAGTTACACTTTTTCTATTATGAACTAGGGCCGTGTTTGGTAAGTCACCTTTTACCTAATTATTACCTAGATGAAATAGTGTGTTCACGTTTTACCACACAAGATGTATGCTCTTACACAAAAAGGGCTAAAATTGCAATTAGTTGAAAATTACTCATGGGAATGCATCTTGAAAAGTAAAATACAGCAGATTTCATAGTCTTGCAAACTAAGCTCGAGAAATGTCATTTGAATCTACGACTACAGTAACTGACACCGAAAACTTGTTGAATTTGGGCATATCTATCGTTCTGGTTATTCAAAATGTTTTGACCCCTGGCCATCTTTATTAACGGTGGCAAATCTATTGATTGCAGATGCTTTAACCACTGAGGTTACTGTACATTTCCTCAGCCAACCTGGATTAACATGTTTTTCTCTGGAGTTTAGTTTCTAAGTCCGTGAGTTCTGCTGCAACACCTTTACATTAGGTCCTACTGGAGCTCCCTGTTTGATAGAAATACCACTATTGCATATTTCAGGCATACCTCCAAGAATTACTGATGAGCCTCGAAGAAGCAAACAATTGTTATAATAATCATGTCAGTGAGAATGACGCCACAATAGAAATGGATTGTGATGATGCAATTCCTGCTGTTTCTGATCGAATTACCGTCCTGGAAAATACAAATATCACTAATGTCTCACTTCAGGTAAGAGTTGAACAAATGTAGAAAAACTCTGGACTCCAGAGGTGCACTCCATATGTAAAATATGTGCTGATTTTTTCCTTAAAAGTTACCTGGTAATTCAAAATGTATACCAATTGACAAAAAGTTTGTTTAAAAGAACAATAAAGGTTGAAATATTCACTCTGCTAATCACCAGGTGTAAAGTGCATCACTGAATTCATACAGACGTTCGGTCTATGAAAATAACCATGACAGTGTCCAATGCTGCTGCTTCTAGACCAAGTGCTTTAAAGCTGATTTATGCGTTTGGATAAATGCATGGTTTTTGTTTCATTATCATTAGCTAAAAACCATGCGTTTTCCACGCGTTGATTTGATGGCACATTTGGTCATATCGCGTATACAAATCATTTGCCTCAGCATGAGTACTAGGCACTGATTGCTTATCACCCAATGCAAATTACATCCAAATGGAGTATTTGCTCATTCCCAAACTACAGTGCCTGAAACGAAAATCAAACCTATTGGACATTGATAGGTTTTGGGAGCCCTTGTCCACTTGGCCATGCATAGTAATAAGGCACTACATGGAGGGAATTTACTAACATTTGATGATTGAAATTAAGAGACAAAATGTTATTTAACCCCCAACTAACAAGCTATATAACTAACTCATAACCTGTCGATGTGGTTTACACTTAGGAGGGGATATATATATGTAACTAACATTTCATTTATATAGTTATTTATCGCCCCCCCCTCCCTAAAATAGATAAGTTCATGTATAATCACTTCGTTATTTTTTTTTTTTTTTGCAGTCTCAAGCAGAGGACCTTCTCTTGGATCACAGTGGAGAATATATTAATCTTCTTATAACCAGAAAACTTGACCAGCCCAGAAAGCAACGACATGTCAAGGGGGCTTACTGTTTATGTCAATATGTAGAACAACGGGTTTACAAAAGTGTTGTATGACAATGGACTATTGCTTTTGTAATTTTGTAAGATGTTCTTTTTGTATTTTATAAGGCATTGTTGAAATGGAAGGTGTGCTTGTATCCTGGAATATACAGTACTTGCACAATTATAAGCAAATCCAATGTAAATTTTGTATGAAATTTTGGAAGATAAGGATCATTGTATATCAAATGATACAGTTTGTGTGAATGTACGATTGGGTCCCACTTTAACACCTTTCTAGCAAATCTTTGATATTGCGATCCCCCAAAATTCTGTCTCAGCTGTTTTCCTAGATCTTCCTAAATATAATCAAATAACCTGACTTGGTCAACCCTGGTCTGAATTCTGGACTGTCTCAAATAGCATGGTTTAAGCATTTGACCAATTGCCACTTCGGGTCAATGTTGACTCAATGTTGACTCAATGTTGGCTCAACATTGGCACAACATTGAAACAACATTGGCACAACATTGAAACAACATTGGCACAACATTGAACAACATTGGAACAACATTGTCGCAACATTGTCACAACATTGTCACCATTGGCTGAATGTTGGCCCAGCATCGGCCCAACAATGACACTGTGTGGCAGGATGGTGACCTTACTTGTCTTACTATCAAATGTGTGTAATTTTATTGCAACTGCCTTTAGTGAGCATGTGCATGTTGTGCTTGAACACTATCTCAGTTGAATAATTAAAGAGGTGGGTGGGTGGATTAAAGGGACATCCACCCGATGGGCTAATTAGGACGAGATGCAGGATGAAACAGCCATCCACTTAGGCTTGACCGGAATTGAACCAGGCACCTAGTGGTTTGATGCCCAGCTCGCTACCACTGAGCTAGGCCCCCATCCCCCCCCCCTGAATAATTAAAGAAACAACTGATAAAACAGTTAAGTCACAATATAGCTGAACAAGACTTCTGAAAAATTTTGATTTTGATATGGGAATTTTCTTTTTGTAACAACACTTGAAGTTGTATGAATAGAAGTTTTTAGTTATAGCAGATTTAATAGAATTGGAAACTAAACTCCAGAGGACGTCATGTGAATCCAGGACTCCCATTGGCTGAGGATCTGCCTTATCCAATTGGAGTCCTGGATGCATATGATGTCAGCGGCAGTTTAGTTTCCATATTTTCCAAATCTGCTGTAATATTGTCCTGTGTACCTTTACAGTGTATGTGAATTTATTTCTCCTAAGCAATACGTACTGGGTTTATGATAAAGATGCAAAGTCTGAACCTTCCAGAGTGGTTGTGCCTTTTTATGGAAATATAATACTCATCAATACTCACTCATACCTATACAATATATTATGTGTGCTTTCCACTGAATTGATATTGTTATACTTCATTTAGATGCATTAATGTTGAAACGCAAAACTGTACATGTGTCATGGGAGAAAGAATCGGACTGAAATTTCAGTTGGTTATAATTACGGATTCTTTTACAGTCCTGAGATGTGCCAGGATTGAACATAATTTGTAAATAGAAGTCTATGAGAGAAAGTTATTTGAAATAAAAGTCAAACAAATAACAAATCTGGTTAGCGTTTACAGTTTCACACTCTTGCATGAAATATGTGAGTAAAATCTGTGTCATATTTAAAACCTAGTTTCGATATTTGATGCTGAAGCTGCCCATGAGAGGGCAGCACTCACTAAATTAAGGCATATACTCTCCTTAACAAGTCAACTACTAAGTTCATTCACCTGAAGCGTATATTTTTTACCTGCTCTTTGATTTGTTCAATGACTCAATAGCCAGTGACAACGATGACCTTATTGATCATCATCTCTATAGTCCACCATAAAAGTTTCATTGACCACGTAATTTAGTGTACCATAGCAAGGAAATACATTACTAAATGATATCAGCGCAGAAAATTATTTTGTTTTCCTCAAGAAGGCCAGTTCGCCTGCACTAAACATACAGCAGGCGTGTCAGCAGTGGGCGTACATAGATATATATATATATAATTTGTATGTGAAACAACACATGCGTGATAAGGCAGGTTATTGATTAATTGAAAACATAATATATTATCTCTTTTCCGCAGGCATTCCTAATTTCCGTTGCATAGAATGTTAAAAGTTACAATGCAACTTACAAAATTATTGAGATAAACTTTATCAAGCTTGTACCAAAGATCTCATCATTTCATCATTTCATAACTATTGAATTGAGTTGAATTTACTTATAATGACAATACAATGATTTTTCATCCTTTATTGTACATAATCATTCATATATTTTTATTGTGCCTTTTCCAATCTTTAGCGTAGATATATTGCTGCACCCTATCAACTGCCCCTATCAATACAGTAACTATAATTATAGCAATTTGTTAGTGATTAGTTTCCTATCTCTTCAAATTACAGACATTCAAAGAGCGATGCATTTATTCCAACTATAAAATTTCACTTCAAGCAATGTTTCGCATCGTCTAGATGCAGCACAACCAGAAATTAACCAGGAATTAAAAATAATTCATAGTCTAGATGAAGCACAACCAGAAATTCACCAGGAATTAGAAATAATTCATAGTCTAGATGAAGCAAAACCAGAAATTCACCAGGAATTAAAAATAACTCTCTTAGATTCAGGAGCGACTGAAATGAAAGTTTCATTTACTGTACCATGATGTTCATTTCAATAGAACGAAAGCAACAAGATTGCAAAAAAACCTGCGGAAGTCAGAATGCATTGTCCGGTCATTTGATAAAGTCTTATCACAGAGGCATGCGCACTGCTTCTAATTGATACAGTATATATAGTGAATGGCAGTACGACTTCATCATAACCCTTCAGCTGACCTGAACTATCACCAGAGTTTCACAATGAAGATCGCACTATTTGCTGCATTCATCTGCTTGGACCTGAACAACATTAACAGAATTCCTGGTGAATTTCTGGTTGTGCTTCATCGTCATGCATGTTAGGTAAGCAAGATACCTGTCTGAAAATCAAAATGCTTCCATTTCTCAAGTGAAATCCTTCCTGTACAGCACCGCAACACGAGATGCTATTGACATGAGAAGAACAAGTGGAACTCCAAATCTGCCTATACTCCAGCTGTGCCTGATAAAAATGTAGTCTTAGAAGCAGGAGGAAGTCATGAGAAAAGAAACAATAAAACAAATACACAAAACGAGACTTAGAGCTGCATTTCTCTGAGTCATAATTCTTTATCTTTTAATAACATGATATATATGTATATATATGTACAATATATCCACAGGCCCGGATGACATTAAAGTATCCCCTAAAAAATACACTTGAATTCAGTGCACTCGTAGTACGACCACTGCAATTAAGACCACTAATATATTGCAACTACAGCATTTTTGGCATTGTATTTTATCTCACTATTGAGACCACTTGTTTCAACCAGGAGATGTTGAACTAAGCCGTCCCTAAGGATGTGCACTTAACATTGAGTAGTATGCCAGCAGTTGAAATATGTTGGAATGCACTATTGATACGAGTCACTTATCAATAAGTAAAGACGGAATTATGCCAATATTCCGCAATAACCTGTATACCACATAGAAAAGCCATGTGGTATAGCCTATGTGGTATACATATCTATACTACATGGTTTACCTTACAAGGATGGGAAATTAATACCACATATTTCAGGCCAATGACAAAAAAATCAATTTTTGCAGCTATGTGCTTTGCAGCTAAGTGCTTTGCCTTTTAAACTAGCGCCGCCGATTCTAGAGCCACAAAACATAACAGAAAGTCAATAGTCTGTTCAGTCCACAGATACCAGCTATTGTGTATATGTGTTGCTATAGAACAATAAATCATTTTCTTTCAAAATCTACTATAAAAACCAATTCTGACAAGAAATATTTAACAACTGGTTTGTAAACATCATTCGTAAATTTCTTTTTTAATCTGAAAATATCCCAGAAAGTTTTGACAGTGGACAGATTGGCTTCAGAATTCACTCATGGCTAATGCCATGAGTGAATCCTGGCCAATCTGTCCACTCGTGGGGGAATATAAAAATATACCACATACCATTGGGTCTTATTATAATAACCCTATAAAGGGTGCAACGATCGATTACACTTTACAACCTGTATTTGTGCACTTGATAGGCTAAGTAGGACGAGGAGGGACCATGGCAATGAGCGTATATTTTGAGGTGGCAGACAGAAAACCCACACACATATTAATTTACATGTAGGGGAGAATAAGGAGAACTGGGCCGTTTATCACATTTTAATTTTTGGCGATTGAAATGATAAAGCAAAGTCACTTATTTGCTTGCTAAATTATACTAAAAGTATTCCTCCAATATTGTTAGGTGCCTTTTTGGAAGAATTCTCCACCATTTCTCGTATAAAGAGAGAATTATATTTCAGAAAAAAATGGCTTAGTTCTCCCTCAGATAAGGAGAACTGGGTCATGGTGGCGAGAGAACTGGGCCATGTTGTCAGTTAATGACAAACTGAAAAAAAAATTATTAATATTTTCATAAACAATTATGAATAAACATGATTGCGTTAAAGTAACAAAGCTTTCAAATTAAAATTTGGCTTACTAAAAAGCCCCAAAAATTATTTAAGAAAAATCTTTATCAAAGCTTAAAACTTCAAATTAAGTGTGAATACAACATTTCATGTTGAAATGTTTTTACATGACATTTGAACTTCATCTTACATTAACTAATAAAGAATAACAAACTGTCAGAGAGACAGAAAAGAGAAAATATGTAAAAGAATGAAAAAATTATAGAAAGAAAAAATATATAGATTTGGATAGCTCACATAGCGACGGATACAACTTGTGTATGTCTTTGGTATTTCAGATCTATCAATTAGGTTGGGCAACAAAATATGCTGTTGATTTATTATGCATCTATCAATACTGACATTCAAGTTTACCAAGTATAGATATTTTAAATCTTATAATTTTTGTTTTTCAGTTTAATCTTGAATGCATAGTTTTTTAAAAACATTCTGAAAACAATTGTAATTGCAGTTTTTAGTCTTACAACAGGTATTATTTTCTAATTAATACTGGTTAATTTTTGAAGTTAAGAAGATTCTAATTATAGTTGCAACTTCCACAGCTACATCAGAGACAAACAAGGCCAGTCAAGTTCATTGGATATTGGATATTGGAGATTCGTTGAATATTCAACGAACAGTAAAGTTCATTTGATATTGGAGATTCGTTGAATATTCAACGAACAGTAAAGTTCATTTGATATTGGAGATTCTTTGAATATTCAACGAACAGTAAAGTTCATTGAATATTCAATGATTGAATATTCACCAGAGAGGCATGGGAGAAGGGGTTGATGCCTGGGGGAGAGGGTCACCGCGGCCCCCCAATGGCCTAACAATCATCCCCCTGCCCCCATTGACCGAATATCAAATTAATATCAAACGGTTGAAGATTCGCCAGGGGGGCAAGGAAGAAGGGTCAGTGCCTGGAAAAGAGGGTCACAAGGGCCCCCCAATGGCCTAACAATTATCCCCCTGCCCCCTTGACCGAATATTTGCAAAATTGAAGGATGTAAATCACATAGCTATCTGTAGAGCTCCATACAGATGAAAATGTGCATAATAATTTAACCCACCCCCCCCCCCCCCCCAGGTTCATTGAACTAAGTTAGTCAAATCATAGCAAATTAAATACTAGCTAAGTCCAATAAATATATCTTATAATTTTAGGAATTTATGAAATTTTAATTAATATTTAATAGTGATGCGAACCGGACCGCTTTGGACCAGCAGGAAAATACCAGTCCATTTTATGCTGGACTAGTATTGGACCAGTACAAAGGGCAATTTATTTTAAAAAATATCAAAGGCAAATTTAGATAAAATATCTTAAATTCTGTGTGATTTACACTTTCATTTCCAAAGCATGATAATACACTTAGTACACACACTACACAGTCTAATTATAATTAAACGTAATGGCATTAAGCCAATAGAGCAGTAGATGAATTAATCAATATCAGTTTCCATGAAAACAAGGAGTGTATTTTTTATTTATTTATTTTTTAATGGATCAATGCCAGAACTTTACATAAGGGAATTTACAGTCATGATCATAAATAAATATCTTATGCGCTCTTACCATTTCCCATTAAGCAATAATGAATTAATGATACACTGATACATACATCAGTTATTTATTACATATCTTCTTTTGTTGTGCGTTACATTTAAGTGTCATATATAGGTGTGTGTATTTCACATGAGTCTCTTTAACCAATTTTACTAATCTGGTAATTTAAGCATAGTGCTGACATGTAAGTTTTTTATTTTTTGTCATTTGCAGTGCACATTTTATATAAGAATAATAAATAGACTGAAATGTGTCATATTTTATGTAGTTTTGAAAATGTTTTCTGAGAAGACACTGATGTGTTTATACATTATGATACATGTATTTGCAAATTCATATGAGAAAGACAAATGTTTTATATAATATGATATTTGGAAATTGCGAGTGTAAAGTAAAAAGAATGTTGGAATTTCAGTTGAGCCTTTTATTAAATTTTCTTATCTCAGTTTTTGAGTTCCATGAACCGCTCCATTGACCGCTCCAGCGAGAAAACCAGACCGCCTATGGACCGAACCAGTACCAACCCCTTTTTGGTGGTCCAGTACCACCAGTACCTGGTCCAGTGTCAACGCATCACTAATATTTAATTCAATCAGTTTGACAACATACCCTCTTGCCCACATTGCAGATGGAGGGTCTGACTGATTTCAAAGTGGCAAGAAAATTACTATTACTATGCACGTTGAAAGCAATGCATGGCTGAACAAAATAGTCTTTTAAACATGCTGCATAGCACAGCAACATCTGATGAGCAAAGTGAGTAATGGAGTAGTAGTAAGATAAGTTAATTGAGACTCTTGAATGCTTGCTCCACTATCCTGTCGGTTGCTGGCCTGTTGCTCAACTTGAAATCCCCCAGAGTCCTCATGGCTTTGCCGTTTGCTTATGTCTTTCTGATGCAACTGGACATCAGGCTTGTAAATTTGAAGAGTTTATGACCAATTAGAGAAGCCTAGCGGTCGGTCAAGAGGACCAGTTAAAAATTTGACTAGCAATTACACCTCTGATGAATATCAAATCATTGAATATTCAATGAACTTTAATGTTTGTTGAATATTCAATGAACTTTAATGTTTGTTGAATATTCAACGAATCTCCAATATCAAATTAACTTGATATTCATTTGATATTCGGTCATTTGGGAATTATGCACAATAAAATTCTCATGCAGACCTTTTAAAAAATCGACACAAGGATTTTATTGATGGTTGGGCAGCATCCATCTATTCAGAACAGCCTATCAACAATTTATATTTTTAGTACAAATGTATTTATTTATTCATTATTATCCTTTCAAGTAAACCCGCAGCAAACTGTGCATATACATTGTGCATATTTGGGTTGTAGGTTATTCTGGAATTGAACATCAATTAATTCGACTTAAAGGATTGCAGGATTGCAGACACTGGAAGATGCGATTTAAAGGGTAAGTACTCAACAATGCAATGATATAAAGAAATTTCAAGGCTGAAAAAAGCAAAAAAAAAAAAAAAACATACATCTCCTTACACTGTGCATTGAGAAAATTGTTAACAGATGAAAGGAACAGAATTTGTGGAGATATTTATTTTATTCTACATTAATATTTTACGTGAAAAATATTTTCTTAGGAGATTGTGTGGTTAAAAAATGCCTGGCTTATTATAATTATCAATGATTATATTAGAAAGAAAGTCTAAGTATATTCATTTGGAGAGTCTTGCCAGATATTGGAATTAAATTGGTGTTTTCAATGTAATAATTATTTTAGTGTGACATTAGAAACTTTCAAGTACATGTGAAGGAAAATACTCCATATCAGCTACTGAAATATGATATGGGCAATCATATGTGTTGATTTATACATTTGATACACCATTGTGTAATAACCCTTCTTAACTTTCAGTGGATTATTGTGGTTCATATGGTCCTGTCTTGTGACCACCTATGTTTTTGGTTTCACTGTACCACCAAATAGTACTTCTTTGCCTAACTTCGCCAGTGTAGCAAGAGAGGATTACGAAATTAGAGTAAGAGTTATTTTGATATTCTTTCCACATGTTTTTCAGACATACGTTTTTTTTTTATTAAAACAACCAACAGAAAGGATTGCAATTTGTCAAAAATTCAGCTTTTCAACAGATAGAAATACCAGACAAGTTGGAGGTTTTTACTTTCCAGTGACAAGTTGCCACTTCCTGGTTATCTTTATATTGATTTGTCATGGTAATGAAGAGTTAAAGTGAAAAAAGAAAATATATGGCAAAAAATCTAAATTATCATAATACCTTTATCAGTTAGGAAAGTTGGAGTTATCTAATTGATGATATTTCTCTCTTTTTGGTGCTGTTCCAAACAAATTCAAATTGATAATATATTCAGTTTATGTTTAAAATATTGGTTGTATAGTCAAGAGGGAGCTTTCGACTGCTCCTCAAAGTCTTCTTGAGCCAACTGTCAAAACTCAATCAAATAACCACCCGGGTCAAGGTCAAGTGGCCGGATCGGTTGGTGGTGGGTGGGTGGAATAGGGCTTTACGTCTAAGACAGGCAGGGACCATGGCAATGAAACGATGGACGAAACAGCCATCCAGCTCATAGGCTCCACTGGGAATTGAACCCGGGACCCAGTGGTTGAAAGCCCAGAGTGCTACCACTGAGCTAGGCCCCCACCCTTATGTGGCAAGAGTGGTTGGTTGATATGGGGGGGGGGTAGTTCAGTACCAAGGTTGCATTTAAATGCTTGTTTGGTTTTGACAGTTGGCTGAAGAAAACTGTGAGAAACAGTCGAAAGCTCACTGGTGAGTTTCCACCTAAGCAAACAGAAAATCAATATTTTATGATTCAGGAACCAATCTACATGGCATTATATTTTAATTTGTATAAAACAAAATATGACTATAAAACAAAAGGAAACATTCACTTTGAAGTTTATAAGATCCTTTAATTGCTTTGCAAATATATTCACTGATTGAATTACCATAAAGTTAAAATAAATGAGTATAGGACAATGTTTTAAAGTTTCTTAGGTTTGACTTTTTGTGCCCTTTATGTTTACCAGACCATTACATTTCCATGCCACTATTAACTAATTTTTTATCGAGTACTATAAGTGCATGGATAAAAAGAAGAGGACATACTTAGTAACTGATGCAGTAAAAATGTTTCAGGTGGAGGCCATGTCCATAACCAGCATTCAAGATGATGCTTTTGAGGATGCTCCACATATCAACATACTGCAAATTAGTGACAACTTTTGCATTAACATTGCAATTAATGCTTTTAGAGGACTGACCAATGCCACTGAAATAATTCTTATTGGCAATGAGATGAAATTTTTCCCAAATTTGACGCATTTAGGACCATCTCTCAAGAAAGCTAAACTTGACCAAAACATGCTAACTTATATCAATTCCTCAGAATTCTCCAACATGACTGAAATTACAAGTTTAGGACTTTCTACAAATGAGCTTATCAAAGAGTGTATACAAGTTATAGCCAATGGAGCTCCCAAAACCATAATTCTAACTTTAAGGGGCAACCCTTTGGGCACCTTGAGCTCCTACGATTTTGTGGGATTCAACAAGCTGCGATATTTGGATATCTCAAACTGTAAATTGCCATCCATCCCAATGTTTCCCTCTATGCCTGTGCTTACCAGTATCCGTCTCCCCTATAATCCTATAAGGAGCATCAATGCACAATCATTCAGCCTGACTCCTAAAATTGTTAATTTATTGTTTCAAGTCAATGAGAATATAAATTACATTCCTGATATGTCATTTTTGACTAACTTGAAAATGGTCAACATATTTGAAACCAATATCTCAGAATTTCATTTAACCAAGTTCCATGAATTAACTGCAGCGTATCTGAGACAAAATAAAATATCAGTTTTTCCCAATATTAGTTACTCAAAACTTACAGTTTTTGATGTTTATAACAATTCTATATCTGATGTACCCTTAACGCTACCTTTACGATTCAAAATAATTTCTTGTCAACTTTTCCATTTGGCATGGTTATTGGTGCACCTAAATTAGTGATGTTGTCACTTGCAATGAACAAGTTTGCAACAATCCCAGACTTGACACAATATGAAACAAGCAGGGCAACACAATTGAAGATCTACATGACAGGAAATCCAATAGTTTGTGATGACAGATTGGCATGGTTGAAGAGTTTCAATTCACCAAACTTGGAAGTCATTCTTTCTGGTGAACCATGTGCCTTCCTACCTGAGTTGGTCAACAAGCAATGGACAGAGATATCAGTGACTGACCTTCCCAAGTATGGTAAGAATAATAATATATATATATTTATTCATAATTAGAAAAAAAATATTAAAAAATAGAAAGTAAATTAAACAAAAACAACACTAGTAAAAATTGACACAAATGTCACTTATGATAATAATTATTTCATCATATGCCATAGCATCACATTCCACATATCCATCTCTCTATTTATTATTTTAATGTATGGATTTTACGCTGATCATGAGTTGAAATTTGTCATTTGCAATGTAAATCTTACTTAAGCTACAACCAACCACTGACATTGAATATTATTGCAACATTACAGATAGCATACAGATACGTGCTTTCAGACCACCACATTATCAGTTGAACTTAACTCTGGGAGCTTGGTTCAAGACCCCCAACTCCCCCTCCCCCGCCCCACCCAATAATAAATGCAGAACATAACTATGGGAGCTTACTTTAAGACCCCTCCCCCCATCATCAATTGAAGCACTTAGCTGTGGGAACTTGCTTTGAGGTCCCTCCCTCCCCCATTCGCCAATTGAAGTACTTTGGAGCTGTTTTTAAGACCACCTCACTTATTAAGAAAACATCACAATTAATACTAATTTTATTTTTGGGTCTAATTTGTATTATTTTTACTTAATTGAAACTCACTTGTCATTATGCTGTCTAAAATCCTGAAAGTAATGATCCAACAGATGCAAACATATAATAAGTTTCAAATTGAATAATCGTTTATGTTTTGATCATTATTTTTCAATTTAAAGGATGGAGGTGTACATAAAATTATAACGACTCCAAATTTTCAATTATAATTTTTTGGTTTATGGTCATTGTGGTATTAAGGCAAACTCGTGCATTGACCCATACAATCTTAAATACAACTCATCGTCTCTTTCCATTTTAGTAAACCTTTTCATTTCGTTAGTTCCAGCTAGTATCATCAGCTCAGTCTACATTAGATCTGGAACAACAAACACATACATAAAAAGGGAAATTCATTCATAAGAACCTGCATAAGTCACATGGCCAGAAGTAGACTCCATTGTGCAATAATTGATAGACAGAATTACTATAGAAATTGACCAAAACAATTTTCCAATAAATATATGCATGGACTTGTCAAAGGCCTTTGATACACTGATCATCAAATACTCTTAAATAAGTTGAATTATTATGGTTTTGAAGAAAAATCATCAAATCTGATGACTAATTACCTTACCAACAGAACTCAATTTGTTGAATAAAATAGTCCAATTCTAATTATTGTAGAATAACTTGTAGTGTGCCCAAAGGTTCCATCTTGGGGCTGCCACTCTTTATAATTTACACGAATGACCTTCCCTCAATAGCTAATAACTTTGAATTTTAGATATATGCAGATGATACTATTTTATTTGCTTCACACTATAAGTAATTTTGATTCTGAAACTAATGAGATAAATACATTAAATGATGAGTTGGCTTCTATACATGATTGGCTTAAATTTAATAAGTTATCCTTGAGTATTGCTAATACAAAAGTCATGTTTTTTCTCACCTCTTAGAGGTAAATAACTTATCCTAGTATTTTCTTGGATAACATAAAGATTGAAACTTGCTAGGTCCAATGATTGATAATAATCTAAGATTCAAAGTGCATTAGATATGATAGCAAATACGATTTCCAGAACTATTGGTGTTATGACGACAACGTTAAGAAATATCATTCCAAAATCAGCACTACTACACATTTATAATAATTATTCATTGATAATATCTCATCTAAAGTATGGGCTTATTGTTTGGGGCGGGAATATTGGTGCTTCAGGTTGTTTGGAAAAGTTACAGAAAAAGGCTATCAGGATTGCAAATAACACTAAATATAATGGAAACACCAGTCATACATTTAAAGTGAAGAATTCTTAAAATTAGGGATTTTTGTGCATTGTATGATTTAAAATTGTTGTGAATTTCATCATGGTTTATTGCCAGAATACTTTATTACTAATTTGAGCCATGAGTCACATAGTAAATTTTTTTCACCAATTAAGACAGATAGGTCAACTGACCTGCTGTGAGCCACAAGTTCGCAAGAAATAGCATATCATAGAAATATCCTGTTATATTTAATAATATGCCTCAATTATAGAAAGAAAAAATATATATACATATGTAAACAAAAGTAATGAAAGCACATTTGATTTGGATAGCTCACATAGCGTCGGATGAAAATAGAATGCAATAAAACAAAGGCAGTTTCATTGATTATATATGAACAAATGTAGCTGCTTCAGCAGTTTGGATTATTGCAGTCAACCTCATAACTATCTATAAAAAGATTCTTTACATATATTTTATATTCTATAAAACAATGGGAAAATATTTTTGCCCTTATTAAATCATTTATAATGTTAATAATTGAAGGAAATTCGATATCTTATGCTCTGCTTAGCAAAGTCATGTTTTTCATGATATAAAGTCAAATTCAGTTGGTTTCTATATCTGGTTGCATACCTGGTCGGAAGCTGGTCTGTTGAAAAAAAACAACAGCTGATGACAAGGATTCAGGAAGCAATGAATTACAAAGCTAATAAGATATATTGCAGTCATTTAGTGTGCATAGGTCTTCAAATTTAAGCAATTTGAAATTCTTAAACACAGCACTAGAACGAGCATTATACTTACTTTTGATATGAATGTGTTTTTTTTAAGCAACCTTGTAATTTGTTTGGATCTCCCTCCCAAAGAATAAGGCAATAATTTAGATGTGATAAAACCCACGAATTGCAAATATATAAGAGAACTCCAGATGGCAAAACATTTTTCAATTTATTCATGATACCCAATGTTTTAGAAATTTTGTTACTAATACAATTTATGTGTGGTTTCCAGCAGAGATTCTCATCAAGAATTAATCCTAAAAAGTTAAACTGTTTAACAAATTCAATCTCATGGTTATTTATATAAATTTTAGGATACTCAATAGTTCTCTGTCGATTGCGAAAGATCATTCCTTTAGATTTTTCACAATTTAAAGATCATATATTCAGTTTCAACCAATTAATAATTTTACAAAATTCATTGCTTATATTTGTATTAAATACAGGGACACAGGGCTAGTCCCGTTCTCCCACCATCCCAGTTCTCCTTACTTTCCCCTTCATCGAGATCAAACATGTTTTTGGCAAAGTTAGAATAAATACATGCCCTCTGAAATAAGTAGACCGAAAGGTTGAATACGAGGCAATAATATATATCATTAGTATGACATTTCAATGATGCCATCAAGGTAGAAATAAGAATCAAATATTTTGAATTATTGTTATTTACACATTTAGATGAGAAGTCTTAGAGTATGACGTTACTGTCAATTCTTCAGTATGCCCATAACAAGAAAATGTAAAACATTTATTGCCTGTATTGAATTTGTCCTACAAAGAAAAATGAAATGTCATCTTGCATAGTGAATATTGAGCAATCAAAATTTGCCCTTTTGTCAAAAGTAAAGGCCAGGCCAAATCCTAAAGCTTCTTGCGATCGTTTTCTTGTAATGATTTGCAGAAAATAAATGTCATCTCCTCTATGCCTGCCAATATAATTTTTATGCTTCTGACTGACAGACGTTTTCTATAATACCACTGGGACCTGTACAGTTGCAGTTGAAAATGAGTCTTCATTCATTGCAAATTTTGCAAACATTTATCAATCAATAAAAAACATGGCTGGAAAGCACAAAGTCGTGTCCAGCAGGCTACTTTATATATCAGTTTGGAGTTTAAATCAATCCACTATTGCCCAAAATGTCTTTGGTATTTCAGATCTATCAAGTAGGTTGGGCAACAAAGTATACTATTGATTTATTATGCATCTATTAATACTGACATACCAAGTATAGATATTTTAAACTGTTAACTCTTAGAATTTTTTTTTTCAGTTTAATCTTGAATGCATAGTTTCTCCAAACATTCTCAAAACAATTGTGATTGCACTTTTTATTCTTACAACACCTATTATTTTCTAATTAGTACTAGTGAAATTTTTAAGTTAAGGAGATTCTAATTATAGTTGCAACTTCAACAGCTACATCAGAGACAAACATCCCTTGACAAGAACGCCCACCAGACCATATACTTTCATATCCCCTATAGAGTAATCTGACTTTTTATGTAGGGGTAGACAATATATATATTATATATATAGCTTTTATTGATACTTTTTCATATCAGAAAAGATACATATGTCACATATCTACTCACTACGTCTATCTAAAACTACATCTACAGAAATATGATATACAAGTGCTATTTATTTTATACATAATATACAACTTAACGTTCAAGGTCCCAGTTGCCATATAATTTGATGTTTTCTGGGCAGAGTCCTGCTCTTAGACATTCAGTATTAAAGCGAAATAATATATAAGTACATAAAAGATAGAGAAAATAAATCACTGATCAAATCACAAATACTGATTACAATATCAATATTAGATTAACATTTTTCAAAAATATACACAAATACTGATCATAATATCACAATAAGATTCAAATTAACACAAAAAGAACAAAATGTTCACATTCATTGCGCTGAGCAACAAAAAAACTAACATAACTTGACTAGTTACTAAAAAGATAGTTACTACAAAAATGCTGATACACTAAGACTAACCTTTGTCAAATTGAATTCTACCAGCATATATTGACATACATCAATACTGTCAGTGCAAAACTCGTCATTTGGGAATTATGCACAATAAAATTCTCATGCAGACCTTTTCAAAAATCGTTACAAGGATTTTATTGATGGTTGGGCAGCATCCATCTATTCAGAACAGCCTATCAACAAAAAGCTTCTTTAATACAAGCTCCTGTAAGCAGAACAATTTTTTGAAACAGGTGCTCTACAAATGTATTTATTTATTCATTATTATCCTTTCAAGTTAACCCGCAGCAAACTGCATATATAAATTGTGCATATTTCGGTTGTAAGTTATTCTGGTGTTGAACATCAGTTAATTCTACTTAAAGGATTGCAGGATTGCAGACACTGGAAGATGCAATTTAAAGGGTAAGTACTCAACAATGCAATGATATAAAGATATCTCAGAACTGACAAAAGCAACAAAAAAACAACAACAACAACATGAACATGCATCTCCTTGCTCTGTGCATTGAAAAAATTGTTAACTGATGAAAGGAACAGAATTCGTAGAAATATTTATTTTATTCTACATTAAAATAATTATCATTGATATATTAGAAAGAAAGTCTGAGTATACTATTTTGAGATTCTTGGCAGATATTGGAATTAAATTGGTGTTTTCAATGTAATAATTATTTTAGTGTGACATTAGAAACTTTCAAGTACATGTGAAGGAAAATACTCCATATCAGCTACTGAAATATGATATGGGCAATCATATGTGTTGATTAATACATTTGATACACCATTGTGTAATAACCTTCTTAACTTTCAGTGGATTATTGTGGTTCATATGGTCCTGTCTTGTGACCACCTATGTTTTTGGTTTCACTGTTCCACCAAATAGTACTTCTTTGCCTAACTTCACCAGTCTAGCAAGACAGGATTACGAAATTAGAGTAAGAGTTATTTTGATATTCTTTCCGCAAGTCATATTTTTCAGACATACGTTTCCTTATCAAAACAACCAATAGAAAATATCGCAATTTGTCAGAAATTCAGCTTTTCAAAGAATAGAAATACCAGAAAATTTTAAGTTTTCTACCTTTCTAGTGACAAGTTTCCACTTTCTGGTTATCTTTTTATTCATTTGTCATGGTACTGAAGAGTAAAGTGGAAAAAGAAAATATATAGCAAAAAATCTAAATTATCATAATGCTTTTATCAGTTGGGAAAGTTAACTAATTGACGATATTTCTACCTTTTTGGTGCTGCTCGAAGCAAATATATTTAAAATATTGGTTACAAGTCAACAGGGAGCTTTCGACTGCTCCTCAAAGTCTTCTTGAGCCAAATGTCAAAACTCAAGGTCAAGGTCAAGTGGCAGGAATGGTTGGTGGTGGGTGGGTGGAATAGGGCTTTACGTCCTGTATTTGTGCACCTGATGGGCTAATTAAATTAAGACAGGCAGGGACCATGGCAATGAAACGATGGATGAAACAGCCATCCAGCTCATAGGCTCGACTGGGAATTGAACCCGGGACCCAGTGGTTGGAAGCTCAGAGTGCTACCACTGAGGTAGGCCCCCACCCTCATGTTTGTTTGGTTTTGACAGTTGGCTGAAGAAAACTGTGAGAAACAGTCGAAAGCTCACTGGTGAGTTTCCACCTAATGGATCTTGCAAACAAAAATCAATATTTTATGGATTATCAAGATTCAGGAACCAATCTACATGGTATTATATTGTAATTTGTATGAAACAAAATATGACTATGAAACAAGATGTAACATTCAGTTTGAAGTTGATAAGATCCTTTGATTGCTTTGCAAATATATTCACTGATTGAATTACTATAAAGTTAAAATAAATGAGTACAGGTCAATGTTTTTAAGTTTCTAAGGTTTGACATTTTTTTGCCCTTTATATTTACCCGGCCATTACATTTCCATGCCACTATTAACTGATAAAAAATGAGGACATACTTAGTAACTGATGCAGTAAAAATGTTTCAGGTGGAGGCCACGTCCATAACCAGCATTCCAGATGATGCTTTTGAGGATGCTCCACATATCAACACACTGAAAATTAGTGACAACTGTTGCATTAACATTGCAATTAATGCTTTTAGAGGACTGACCAATGCCACTGAAATAGATCTTATTGGCAATAAGATGACATTTTTTCCCAATTTGACGCATTTAGGACCATCTCTCAAGAAAGCTAAACTTGACCAAAACATGCTAACTTATATCAATTCCTCAGAATTCTCCAACATGACTGAAATTACAAGTTTAGGACTTTCTACAAATGAGCTTATCAAAGAGTGTATACAAGTTATAGCCAATGGGGCTCCCAAAATCATAGTTCTAATTTTAAGGGGCAACCCTTTTGGCACCTTGAACACCTCTGATTTTGTAGGATTCAACAAGCTGCGATATTTGGATATCTCAAACTGTAAATTGCCATCCATCCCAATGTTTCCCTCTATGCCTGTGCTTACCGGTATCCGTCTCCCCTATAATCCTATAGAGAGCATCAATGCACAATCATTCAGCCTGACTCCCAAAATTTTTAATTTATGGTTTCAAGTCAATGAGAATATAAATTACATTCCTGATATGTCATTTTTGACTAACTTGAAAATGGTCAACATATCTGAAACCAATATCTCAGAATTTCATTTAACCAAGTTCCATGAATTAACTGCAGCGTTTCTGAGACAAAATAAAATATCAGTTTTTCCCAATATTAGTTACTCAAAACTTACAGTTTTTGATGTTTATAACAATTCTATATCTCATGTACCCTTAACTAAAGTCACAAACTTGACTGATCTAGCTACCTTTACGATTCAAAATAATTTCTTGTCAACTTTTCCATTTGGCATGGTTATTGGTGCACCTAAATTAGTGATGTTGTCACTCGCAATGAACAAGTTTGCAACAATCCCAGACTTGACACAATATGAAACAAGCAGGGCAACACAATTGAAGATCGACATGACTGGAAATCCATTAGTTTGTGATGACAGGTTGGCATGGTTGAAGAGTTTCAATTCACCAAACTTGGAAGTCATTCTTTCTGGTGAGCCATGTGCCTTCCCACCTGAGTTGATCAACAAGAAATGGACAGAGATATCACTCACTGACCTTCCCAAGTATGGTAAGAATAATAATATATATCTAATATTTATTCATAATAAGAAAAAATATATAAAAAAAATAGAAAGTAAAAAAAAAAAGTAAAAACAAAAACAACACTAGTAAAAATTGACACAAATGTCACTTATGATAATGATTATTTCATCATATGTCATAGCATCACATTCCACATATACATCTCCCTATTTATTATTTAAATGTATGGATTTTACGCAGATCATGTTTAAATTTGTTGTTTACAATGTAAATCTTACTTAAGCCACAACCAGCCACTGACATTGAATATTATTGCAACATTACAGATAGCATACAGATACTTGCTTTAAGACCACCACATTATCAATTGCAGCTCTTAACTGTGGGAGCTTGGTTCAAGACCCCCAACTCCCCCACCCCTCCCCACCCAATAATAAATGCAGAACATAACTGTGGGTGCTTACTTGAAGCACCTAACTGTGGGAACTTGCTTTGAGGCAAACCACCTCACTTATGAGAAAAAAATCACAATTAATACTAATTTTATTTTTGGGTCTAATTTGTATTTTTTTTACTTAAATGAAATCCACTTGTCGTTATGGCATGTTTAATAGATTTTACTTCATGCTGTCTGAAATCCTGAAAGTAATGATCCCACAGATGCAAACATATAATAAGTTTCAAATCGAATAATCGTTCACGTTTTGATCATTATTTTTCTCAATATAAAGGATGGAGGTATACATAAAATTGTAATGACCCCAAATTTTCAATAATAATTTTTTGGTTTGCCGTATTTTTGTCGTAAAGGCAAACTCATGCATTGACTCATGCATATCCTGAATAGAACTCATCATCTCTTTCCATTTTAGTTAACTTTATCATTTTGTTAGTTCCAGCTAGTTTCATCAGCTCAGTCTACATTAGATCTGGAACAACAAACACATACATAAAAAAGGGACAATCATTCATAAGAACCTACATAAGTCACATGGTTAGAAGTAGACTCCATTGTGCAAATAAATGCAGTGATGATATTGACAATTCATGCACTGGATACATATGTTCTCTGAATAACTGTGAGCTACTATCTTGAGCGGATTTATATATTCCTTTTGTTTACTGTTTGACAATGTGATATATGAATGTAAACAATTATGTTAAGCATCATCCTCACCCCCTTCTACTTCTATTTTAATTCTGAAATTATTGACGCATGTTATGTTATTTGATAATTATATACCTTTATAATATTATGTAAAATAATTATTTTATGTAAGAATTATTTGGGGTTGCCCTTGATAGCGGAAGTCAACTTCCTTAGAGGGCAATCCCTGTCTCTGTAACTGTTTAGTTCGTAGGTAAAAAATAAATAATCTGAATCTATGATGATGCCCTAACACTCTGATGCACTTGTGAATTGATTTCTCTGTAATTTCTAATTGATATGTGTACATAAGTGTCTTTATACATATAAATGGCTATTTATTAATATCTCAAGGATGTAATTGATATATACTTTATTATCTTATGCACTTTGTTTTTATAGCTATGACAAATGTATATACTCATGTGCTTAAACAGTATGTATTTTTATATCCTCTATCATATATATCGTGTATATTTATTTGCTTTGATTTCATTGCTAGGCCTGTGTGAATTCTTCTGGCCAATTAGTTCCTTGTGTATTTATATTTATATAATGTCATCAATATATTTGCACTCATATACATTTTCTTCTTATGCAATAATGTCCAGCAAAGAAGCAGGTGTAATTAATGCTCTTGGCATATTTCTAAACCATGTCCTATAAATTTATTTATTTTAGTTTTTTTTTCTTCCCCTGGGCTCCGCATACTATTATTTATAAACCATACATGGATAGCCAGATTGGTTAAACCACTGGGACAAGCAGTATATATTTGTCTGTTTTTTTATTTGTATTATTAGTTTTTTTTTCTAGTCACAACCGGGACCAACTTGCTGTAAAATACATAGTTACAACATTTAATATAGCTGTTAGCTTAACACTTATATTATTATTTTCTTATTACTGTAATAGTACTGTATTATTGTATGTTATTTGTATGTTTGACCCATGTATCAATTATGATAATATCATGTCAATAAAATTATATATATCTTATGTGAATAAGTTATAAATGTTAATTTTTTTCAATTAGACAAACTGTGTCCGCTGGATAAACTTGTTAGGCTGCAAACTGTTTGATATTCAGTGTGTCCGGTAAATTCACTGCTTTGTTACATCATATTATTGCCATGTATCTGCTTATTAATAAGAATATTCCTTCTAATTACCAACTTGTCATATAACCTTTGTGGTTACATTCGCATAACAGATATCTTATAGAAAATACAATGACTGTAACATTATTATACCACTACTCAACTAATGTGCTAAATCAGTATTTTAGCAATTTAATAACCTTACTCTGTAACGATAATTTTAAATTAACTTAATTACAACCTTAATTTATAATAAAATCAGCAATTATTAATAAACAATTTGCTCTCAGGAAGTTAATTTCAACCCAAATCATGCACTTTTGCAAAGTTATTGTTTTTATTCTTGTTTATCAATTGATCTTGCAAAACATTTTCAGCTTGTGACTTTTTCATTAGAGGAAAATATCTTATGGGTGTTTAATTGCATATTTTGCTGGCTGTGTCTGGATTGCAGGATTGTGCCTTCACATGCTCGGTGGTTTGTACACAGTATGTGAATTAAAATTTCCATTAATCGTCATTTATCTTTGAAATACCAGTCATAATTATCAATTAACTATCAAACTAAACATAAGTTCTTTAGAAGGAAGTAGCTTAGCTAAGCCACTACTTGACACTGCTAGGGCGGGGGCCTAGCTCAGGGGTAGCGCTCTTGGCTTCCAACCGCTGGGTCCTAGGTTCGATTCCCGGTTGAGCCTAAGTTGGATGGCTGTTTCATCCCTTGTCTCATTGCCATGGTCTCTGCCCGTCCTTATTAGCCCAACTGGTGCAGAACTACAGGACGTAAAGCCCTAATCACAAACACACACTTGACAATGTTAGTTCACTGATTGATATATTTGAAGGTTTATGTTAGGGGAAAATCCAAATGAATTTATCTAATATACGGAATCCCCTTCTGAATAGATATTTTGAAACTAAGCAGGTTAGGTACAATAAATACAAGCATAGAAAATCTAAATGGATTACAAGAGGAATTCGGCTCATGAAAGAAGTGAATTCGACGCAAAAAACGGTGAATTTGGCGCACTGAATAATTCTCATTCATAGCTATATATAAGTAAAACAAATTTATTATTCAAATAGGACGTTTAGGGAATCGGACATTTCAGGTTTGGACGTTTTGGTTGTCAGACGTTTTGACTTGATACTGCTCCAAGCAAGCTAATCGCTGATTGGCTGTTATATTTTAGGACTACTCATTTCGACCAATCACAGCGCATAACACAAAGTAATCAAATTGGCGGTTGTCACTGTTAATCACGACAATCTTAGCTACGTTTTGAAAGGAAATTGGTTTATATTTTGCATCTTAGGGACAGAATAACTATATTTTATAGTTTACCGATATGATACCGAAAATCACACATCATATACCGGTTCTTTTATCGATTGCTTGTTACCGGTGTGACCGATAATCACCGAACCAGTGTAGAGCCCTACAGTTTGGAGCAAAAGGTCAAGGCCAAGGTGGGAAAACAGGCTTTCGGACACAGGCTGTATCACCTTCGTTTGACTGCAGTAATCAGAGCTGTTCATTAAAAATATCTGTAGTAAGAACATCGTATCATATATATAATGTCATAAAAAAGACATGTTACCAAATCTCATAACCTACGTTAGGAAAACTTTGTTTGTATACAATTGCGCATGGGTGAGATTTAAATTCCAGAAAAGGCTCAGTCAAAATTATCGTGGTGCTGCCACCTGTCGCTGGTTTCGTAGTGAGTGCTGCCACCTAGCTCCTGCAACCTTGAACATACAGCCTACGGCCTCTGGCCTTCGGCTATAATTACATGATAAGAAAGACTTTACGTGCTGCAAAAAGATATTACCATAATTGCTTTGCTAAATGATTTAAAAAAGACCTGGTCAACTATAAAATAAATGACATCATTGCAAAGCGAAACATATATCTCATTTTCATAAATATTTCTTAATAAATGGCTCAAAAGTACACAATAACACAAAAATTGCCGAGAATTAAATAGTTTTTCATTGAAATGGAAACAAAGTTAGCATCAGATATTCAGTTTCCTCCAAGTGCTATAACATCTGAAGAAGTAATTAAAGCTATCAATACTTTGAAGCCTAAAACCAGTTACAGCAAAGATAGAATATCCAATAAAATGCTGAAATACTTTCATAATGAATTAGCCATTACAAGACATAATTAATATCAGTCATTCTCTACAGGGGTCTTTCCCGTTGCAATTAAAATTGCTAAGGTCACACCGCTGTTAAAGAAGAATGAAAACTGCTTTTTAGATAATTACAGACCCATATCTGTTCTGCCCAGTGTATCAAAGGTCTTAAATTATGAATTTTTTAGAAATTTAAAATTGTTTTTCAAAAGCAAATATGGATTTAGATCAGGGCACTCAACTGAATTTTCAGCATTAGAATCAATAGGGGTGAGATACCAGAGAATGGACCAGAACAATTTTCCAATAAATATATGCATGGACTTGTCAAAGGCCTTATGATACACTGGATCTTCAAATACTCCTATATAAATTGAATTATTATGGTTTTGAAGAAAAACCATCAGATCTGATGACTAGTTACCTTGCCAACAGGACTCACTTTGCTGAATATAATGGTGCAATTTCTAATTATTCTAGAATAATTTGTGGTGTGCCCCAAGGTTCTATCTTGATGCCACCACTCTTTATAATTTACACAAATGACCTTCCCTCAATAGCTAATAACTTTGAATTTGAGATATATGCAGATGTGACTATTTTATTCGCTACTATAAGTAAGTTTGATTCTAATATTAATGAGATAAATACATTAAATGATGATTTGGCTTCTATATTCCATAAATGACAATGACAATGACAATGACAATGAATGCTAGCATGGGTGCCCCTTGTATGTCAAAAAGCTGTGTGAAATATAACGTGTTACACAGTACCATTTAGTTGACATGTATAGCAATCTTCTACTGTATCAGTTTTGTATTTATTCCAAAGCCTCAATATTTTAAAGACAAAATCTATACTCACAGTTTCTTTGGATTTAAGTACAACATTGAGAATACCTAACTTCAGTCTTACGACTCTGTACCATATATAACTGCTACATCTGTCAAATTTAATGTATATTAACTTTCAAACTTCTATTTGTTATCAGTTGAAATTGATGATGTTGATATCTTTATCTATTCACATATTTGTCAAAATTGATATTTTGGCCATAAATTTATATATGTACCTACATTTTCTTAATTAAGTGTCTGCACTTAAAATTCTTAAAAAACGAAATTAATGTTCTTTTTCATTCTGTACTAATACCACTGATTCAGAACCCGAGCCTGTGAATGACTTTACTCCTAGACACAGTCAGCTAGATAAATAATGGGTTGTTCCGCTTTAGGGGCCAGATATGGTCATCAGGGAGGGGAGGGGGAGGGGGATCTTGGCATTTTATTTATTTAATTTTTATTTATCTAGAATTTTTATTATTATTATTATATCATTTTATTTATTTCCTAAATTTATTTTCAATTTTTAATGTCTATACTTGTTTTTTTTTTTACCATCTTTGAGCGTTGTTTTTTTTTTTGTCGTTGCCGAATAAATGCAAGTCTGTGTCTATATACGGGTGGGTTGGTGAATTAGGGCTTTACGTCCTGTATTTCTGCACCTGATGGGCTAATTAGGACAGGCAGGGACCACGGCAATGAGATGATGGATGAAACAGCCATCCAATTTAGGCTCTACCAGGAATTGAACCAGATACCCAGCAGTTGGAAGCCCTGGCCCCTACCACTAAGCTAGACTCAACCACGTTTATATATGGTTATGGTGGTATACACATGTCACTTTAATGGATGCTTTATTGAGGCTACGCTTGACATTTCAAGAAGGAATGTTCAATTGTTTCAAGCACATATTATATTGCTTTTATCATGTGTATTTTATTATGTGTAATAAACTGAAAGACAAAGGCTTTTCAATCATGCATAGAATGATTGCCCTGCCATAATTTTTTTTTATAACATAAGCTTAGTAAGCTAAGGTCGTCAGCTTTTTTCATATAACTTGCAATTAAGTTTTTCCTAGCCTGGCAGCAGATCTGTTATTTTTCCTGGTATTTGCAACAGTAAAAAAATTAATTTTCTGACATCGTTTTGATATCAGCCCTATGTGGGAGACGTCGGGATGACATTGGCCTGACGTAGCATGTTATCAGGGTCTGAACTGTTCGTATTACATAGATTCAAAACCTGTTTTCTGCTGCAAATTGACATAATGATAATAAATGGAAATATCCCAGAACTTGGTGTTAATAAAACTCGATGAAGTAAATTTTTAAAGATTTAATTTGTTTGAAAATTTTCTTTAAACGAAATATTATTCCTTAATTTTGGCTTAGCGTTCTGACATCGGACACCAGCAATGCCTACACCAAATTTTAACCTTTAGAGGTTTCTTATGGAAGTGGTTAAGGGTTCTGCTACAGCATGTCATCATGTGACTGCAAACAGACTATATGTTTGTCAATTCTTACATAGACTGCGATTTAGTGATGTTGATTTTTTAAATGTTTTAGCGTACATACTACAAAGACATCATGGTATCTTTATATTCATTCATTGGTGCACAGGAAGACCAAACTATGTTAAGTTAAAGCTAAAATTAACAAGTTTTTGTTTGTGTAGTGTCAGATGCAATTCACAGAAAAGTTCAAACATTCGGGATGACAATTTAAAGTTATTAGCTGTAATTGTATTTACCATCAAAAAGTTGCTTATTCAAAAAAATAAGACCACTGAGTGATGGGTAAACAAAAAGAATTGTCATTCATTCTTTTTTTCTAAACGGAGATATAACTTCTGCAATATCTGCTTGAGATACAGTGTACATGTTATAGTATTATATCATTTTCTTTTTCTTTTTTTATCACAATAACAAAGAATTTATAAGCCCAATGGGGAAAGTCAGTTACAAAAAGGTTTTTTCTTTGCAATCACAGAGTCAGAAACAATTTAAGAATTTCCCAGATTGAAGCTTTGAACATCTTTCCCCAGAAATTCAATGGCATGATAAGTAGTGCACTGATAAATAAATTAATACCTTAAATAAATTAATACCTTCGTTGCATTGTTCTTTGGCAATTGAATTACCTTAAAGATTTATTCAAACTAAATGTAGAATAATTGTATATATGTATTTGATAATAATAAGGATGACTCTAACGAAAAAACAAACAAAAAATAATGTAGTTTCTCTGCAATTTACTTGTTAGCTTGCGTGTTTTTCTTCTAACAGTGCTAGGTGACTCCACTGTGGTAACTGAGCGACACCTGGTGGATTTCACGATTTCTCAAAAACATTGATGACTGCTTCTCTGATTTCCTATTCTATAATCTGAACATTTATCAATATACTTCTAAAAGCAACATTAATGAACCGAGCCAATATGCTTAGCATTTTATTTCCAAGTAAACAAATTTATATTTGCATGCCTTTCATACTTTTACACTATACAGCAATGTCATCATTGTGCACAGAGATTATATAAAAATAATTGTATGGAATGGTACAATACACAAGCAGTACATTACAAATGCAAGGAAATGGACTCACATTCATAAGGCATTATTGCCCAGCAAAGTTGGTTTACTGAGAGCCAGAATGTATGCAAATTGGTGTTGCAATGCATATGTTGTAATACACTCTAAGAAATAAAGGTACAATGAGGTTTTTCAGAGCACCTATATGTGCGGTGAACTACCCTTAAGGTTTCTCGTGCATGTTGAGGTTTTTGTCTCCACTGAGCCCTGAAGAACTAACTCAAGAGGTATTTCTGTTTTGAAAGGTTCTTCAGCTTCGAGAAAAATTTAGGACTAAAAATCGAACTCTGGTTATCCACACAGAAAGCAGGCATGCCAACCCTGACACCACTGATCCCAATAATCATTGTGGGGATTCAAGGATCAAAATAAAGCAGCAGTTCTATTTATTATAGCTTCTGTTAGCTTGCCTGTAATCAATGGGCTTAGATTCCGTCGAAAGCAATCAGTTCTCCATAGCTCATTTGGTGATACACTGGCTTCTGAATGTGGCTGCCACCAGCATGAGTTCGAATCCATGGCTTAATTTTAATTTATCCTGCAGGAGTTTTTGAATATTACTTATTTGATTTTGAGTATTAAACATATGAAAGGTATTAAACCTCGAGACCCCTGGAAATACCATGTGTAGGGTTCTTCCAAAATACTTGGTGGTGGGTGGAACGTGGGAATGTGTAGGGTTCTGTATTTGTGACAAGCTGAAAAACCCAATGAGTAATAAGTGGCACCTTTTTTTCTAAGAGTGTACAGTTTAACTTCCGTTTGTTAAATTGAGTATAATTATACAAGTTCACTTTCATCATACAGGACACTTGTACAATCGTTGTTCCACAAACTGACACAAACAATAACAGCCTTTGACATGTCTCTGTTTGGAAGGCCTGTCAAGTTTCTTTGTGATCAGCATACTGATGTATTCCCCACTGTGATCAAGTAATAACTCCTCTGATCGAATCTGAAAGTAAGTAAATTATGGCACATTAAAATTCAGATACACATTAATAAAATAAAAGTAAAATAATTTAATACGGCTAAAAGTCAGTCTTCATATTTCTGAACAGATCCTTATTGTCAAACTGGCCGAAATCTCACTTAGTGTCTTTAATTTCTAAATTGAAGTTTTAAAATAATGCCTTAATATGGGAACCTCATGAAGACCTACTCATCCAAAAATGGACCAAACTTTGTAGGAAGCTGTTCAAACACTGACGACATGCAAGGTCAATTTGAAGGGTTGCAACCAGGTTCTTACCAGCATTGTCATTTCTTAGAACATTTGCTTTTGGTCATGACCTTCATATCAAGAAGCCATAGTTCAATTTCAAGAACCCAGCATTACCAGATCTAACCAAGACAACTGCCCCGATTAGGTTTACAATTGAAGTTTACCAAATTACCTAGCAGCCAATCAGAGGATATCTGACTCGTTCCCGTCTCAAGTAAGGAGACAGGTCGGGTCTGTGAATTGCAAAGTGACGTCACAATCTGTGTATGAGAGAGAATTGTTTTATTTATTTGACCAAATTAAACAAAAAAAAAAAAAAAATATAGACATCAACTAGTCAGATCACAGAATTCGCCAGACCCAACCTGAGTGTTTGTTCACTCAGGGAACCAGAGAAGAGGATATGGACTGGAAAAAGTCCCAATGTGCACACCTTATTGTGATAATCATGAATAATGTGATTTCGAGATTTTCTGGCAGCACATGTGTTCTTCATGCATGATTCACATCTCTTGAAATATGCATTATTTTACACCATATAAAGCCTTATTTCTGATCTCCTATCAATCACCTGAACAGAAGCATTGGTTATGTTGGCATTTTCAAGGACGGTGATTCTCTCTGAGACACTATGGTGTATGACGTCATCATACTCCACATCTACTGTGACGTCATTGGCAGTGGTGTTGTTATGGTAACACTGGGTGCATTCTTCTAAACTCATGAGCAATTCCATCATATATCCCTGAAATAATGAAATTGGTACAACACATGTATTAACTTCCACCAGGTAAAATTTCTAAAGTTAGCCA
Source organism: Alitta virens (assembly GCA_932294295.1). Classification (NCBI taxonomy): domain Eukaryota; kingdom Metazoa; phylum Annelida; class Polychaeta; order Phyllodocida; family Nereididae; genus Alitta; species Alitta virens. The sequence goes on from OW028581.1 coordinate 20,503,792, forward strand.
ATTTCAAAACAATGAATCTTTTGTATAAAAACTCACCAGACAAGGCTCAAGTTCAAAATAAAAGAAATGTAACTTCAGCCGGTTAAGGAATAATTTGTATACAATATTTACCCTTTACAGCAGATTTCATAGGCTTGGAAACTAAACTCTAGAAGACGTCATTGGGATCTAAGACTCCCATTGGTTAATGCAGTCCTCCCACAGCCAATGAGAGTGTTGCATTCATATGAAAACCTCTAGAGTTCAGTTTCTTAGTCTGTGGAATCTAATGTAAGAATGTTAGAAATTTCAAAAACGATGCTTATATGTGTTATGATTTTCAGAAAAGGATACATAATACTTGTTACAATCAGCAAGACCAAGGTTTTCTACGCCTAATAAAAGGTTGTATTTGACTAGTTGAGTGTTGACATTTGCAAGGCTGTGATAAGTGTTTTCCTTCATCTGAAAATATTCATAATTATTCAGTATGCACAATTAAGGTGTGCCATAATAGATCATTACAAATTAATATGCAAGTGAATATGTCCCACATCGTGCACTTTTGACATCGCATGCCAAAGACTGACCAGTACTAGTTAGTATTACCTTTCTTCGTGATAGATGAGTAATAATCATATATATAGTGAGAACACACAACCATACGACTCCTCCATGGACAAATTCTAAACCAGTCTCTGGTCCATCGAAGAAATAATGAGTTTCTACAAGAGGAATGAGGATGAGACACAGTGCAAGCAGCAGAGTGAAGAATGCGATGGCCAGCGGCATGTTGTAGCACCAGATATGACAGCGGAATTTCAGGTCATGCATCAATTGACACATGATTTCATGGTATTCCTCTTCTGCAATCTGGAAAAAGGACAGTTCTTTATAACAACATTAATGACCTTATAGGTTGAAACATCTTTAACTTCAACTACCCTTTACCCCATTTTTAGAGAGTAATTTTTGGTACTTTCAAGTACACTACAGAACAAAACACAGTCATCCATATCAGTGAATAATAACACAATTATAACCCACCCTCCATGAAGGACCATTCTAACCACTATGTACATGCATGCTCAATGGTCTTATATTTGTGGAAAGCGGTGTAAAAACTGGGTGTCGTCACCTCACAGCCCAGCGACCTAATTATGTACATGTTTTGCTCATTTACTCATCTAAATATATTAATCAATTTCTCTTATAGTCTATAGGCTGGCTTATGGTATTAAAGGTATCAGGTCGAAACGTCCGAAAACCGAAACGTCCGAGTACGAAATCTCCGATTCCCTAAACGTCCAATTCCCTAAACGTACGAAAAGTGTCCGAAACGTCCGAAATAATATATATATTTTTTGTATGTACTTTTCTACAATAGTTTGTTATAAATTCATTTAATTTCTTTTACATACAAGTTCTCTCTGTAGTTTAAAATTATATTTGATGAGCAAGACCTCTTTTTAGTGCTTTTAATTAAAGTTAAAGCTGACGGCAACAATCGGACGTTTCGGAGGCCGGCAATGAACCAGTCGGACGTTTCGGTGGCCGGCAATGCACCTGGGCCCCCCGCCGTCCGTCGGCCGTACCCCCGTCGATGAAATGAAAAAATTAATAACTCCACTTCTAGTTAATATTTCTGGACAATTGAGACAGATTCTGAATGCTAAGAATTTAAGGAATTTGTATATATATAAATATAAATATTGACTTTGAGGGAATAAGGGAATAATATAATATAAAAATAACACTCCCGATTACAATTAATAAAACAGTTTTGTGTTTTAAGAAAATATTGACTTTAATCAACTGAAAAATAATCCCCATCAATTGAACGTAACAGGAGTGGAATATCCAATTGTGGTAGATTAGGGAATAAGGGAATAATAAAAAAAAAACTTCCGATTACAATTAATAAAACAATTTTGTGTTTAAAGAGTTTAAAGAAAATATAGACTTTAATCAACTGCTTATTAATGAAATATAATCCCCATCAATTGAACTTAACAGGGGTGGGAATATCCAATTGTGGTGGATTAGGGAAGAAGGGAATATATAATTAAAAAACTCCTGATTGCAATTAATATAACGGTTTTGTGCTTAAATAAATGTGCAATATGATTGGTCAGTCTCTGGAATTTTATTGCAATTTAGTTAATATTTCTAAGGATAAAGAGACCATGATGGATTCACATCCACATCCACTTCCAACTACCCAACTGCTTAGAAGGATGTCCCATGTACAGATGACACCAAATTGACCTGCAGGAGATGATTTATTTATATATTTATTTATTGTTACTTAAGTGTTTCAGTACTAAATGTTGTTCATCTAATAAAAAAAAATAGCTTTACATTAAAATACCTCATTGTTATTTTTGTGTATATTTTATTCATCTGACACACTTGTGCCTTCAGCCAAGAAAACATTAGCAAAATAAAAATAATAAAACAATTCGGACGTTTCGGACATATTTCGGACGTTTCGGGAATCGGGCGTTTCGGTTTTCGGACGTTTCGGAAAATTTTCGGAGATTTCGGACTCGGACGTTTCGGTTTTCGGACGTTTCGACCTGTATTCTTATTAAAGATGCAACTGTTACAATGAAATTACGGAATAATTAGATGTTCATGTGCTGAGTTGAAGCCATTCTTGTTCGAAAAATTGCCTAACTAAAAAAATATGAATCCATTAAATGAAGATTTCTTAAGTCTATACTCAGCCTATTGGCTACATAGTTAAACCAATAATTTTGTTGAACTAGGTAAAATAGCAAAAAATTTCCATAATTAGGTCGATGGGCTGATAAGTGACAGCACACAGTGTAAATGCAGTAAAGTGACCACCTCAACACTGATGAGTTTGGCAGCACCAAGGGACCACCTTGAGTGACCTTGAGTGACTCATGAAATCACATCAAAGCTGCAATATTAAACCTTGTTGCTGCAATTCTTAAAAGCATGAGATATCATATTTAGGTAAGACAGCAATGATATGTTATTAGGTTTAATTAAGTAAGCAATAAAATTACAGCCACTTCGCAGCTTCTTCAAAAATTCTTAACCAAAGTGGACAAGTTTTACTTTAATCAAAGCAGATTTCATAGACTTGGAAACTAAACTACAGAGGATGTTATGTGAATCGTGGATTTCCGTTGGTCGAATGATTGCCTGAGCCATTGGGAGTCCTGAATTCATATGGCGTCCAGTGGAACTTTTTCGACGTGAAATCTGCTGTAGCAGAGGACAGTGTTTAATATTGACGTTTTGCACTATCCCCTAAGCCAGAAAGATAGATAGATATTTTATTGTTTGCCATACATTTTTCCATCATTTTGTACATAAATACATATTTTTCTTCTCGAAGGCATATAGCCGCTGCTGAGAAGTTCAGATTTAAATTTAAACATAAAAGAATAAAGAGAAAATATCAAATTGGCTGGCGGATGAAATATTAATCCAGACTCAAAGTCAGGTATGCGACCATATCATAAATTAATCTTGTGTGCCAACATTATTGATTATCTGCTGAGCTACATCCATGTGTATGGTATATGCAATGCAGGTATTTGAAATTTGGTATGTATTCCCAATTACTCATGAGCGATTGCATGCATATGTGTATCTTTTATATGCACATTACATACATACGTCCCTGGTATATTGAAACAGCTTTTCCGTTTGAAATTAAATATACCTGAATGCCATTCTGCAAGAGTTCCTCAGGGACATCTGATGTATCAATGACTTCTTTTCCACAACAGGAACATCGTGATTTTATGCTGACCAACAGTAATGTGCTGTGTAGCTCTGCAATTACAAAGAACTGCTGTTGACAAATAGTGAAGCTATATCCATCATTCACACTAGTACAAATCTATTACTCGAATAATGTCTGTGCACAGTTATCAATCATAATGATCAGGTGGTGCATTTTAGAGACTACATTTTTGGTGCAACAGCAATATTCCATTGAGGTAACTTCAAGGTTAGATTACAAGTATTAGTTATATCCTGATTAGGAGGCAGTAAATAACATTTTCGACGCCAAAGGCAGATTGCCATTAGCAACAAAAATGTTAGTTAATTAACACTCGACGATAAGGGATATAACTAACCTATGCTCCATTGAGCATATTTACCCAGTTGTTTGATTGTTTGTTTTGTTTCAATGCCTTTATTACGCATAACAGTTCAGTTTGCACTCAGGAGGGAGTTAACTAACATTTTCGTTGGTTACGTCCCGCAAAAGAACAATAGAAAAGGTCATGTTGTGGAGTATAATCACAGTCATTGAATTATGCCAAACAAACTAGAATCTAAATTGAAACAATAATCAATGTCAGCTAATGTTACTTGGAGTGGAATTGTGTATAGGGAAGCACCTGATTTGATAAATAGCATACTGCAGTACTGCATATGATCGAATAAATGGTTTACCTACCTGGATGGATGCCTATAAAAGAAGGTGATATGGCTAGTAAGGCCTCTTCTGATATCGTTAATTCATCTGAAAGAAATCAAAAATTTAATATAAGGCTATGGTTAAGTTCTATAACTAAGGTTGTTTCAGAATTAGCAGTATGTATATATGTACATTATTGTTTAGAGAGGTTTGCAGGAGGCAGAAACGAAAATAATTGTCATTATTTTTGTGGCATTTATGACGAAACTAGCCTATGTTAAGAAACAGTAAGAAACAGACAAAAGTTCTTAATTCTCCACATGATTCTCCGATGAAAGTACTTAACCAATGATGATATTGGAGAAATATAAGATATGAGATATCATGTTGACAAATCATTGAATTACTGCAAAATGTATGGTCAAGCATTACTGCCTGATATTTGCCTGGGACTATGTGAAAAGACTAAGGGAGCATATACAAATTATTAGTTTGTATAATCAACTCACCAGGGAGAGCCAGTCTTGCTAGAAGTTTTGTCCACCAGGTGCCTCCACTGTAAGTTGACAAGTGAGGGAGTTCTGATAAAGTCATTGGCACTTCGCATTTTTCTACCATTATAACGATGACATCACGTTGCAAACAATTTTGATCCGCACCACCAGTTATAATAGCTTCTATGTGGTGCCAAGAGGCTGCCAAAAAAGTGTCAGATATGATGATGATTGTCTTTAAAGCATTTTTCATCCCAAATATAACCGATTGCTGCAGAGTCAAAGAACTCGGAAAGTCTCTTTCATGGCAACAGCAACGGAATCCCAGCCGAGGCGACTCAAGTTTATCGATAAGTCCAAGGACCCAGTCTCTGTTATGTTGGTGAAATAGGAAGTAGGCATGGTACTGTATGTTGTCATTCAATGGAGGTGCCAAGACCTGGAAAAGAATAACAGGAAATGATAAGTAATCAAAACAAACATCTTTGAATGGCACCCACCAGTTACAATAGCTTCTACGTGGTGCCTGAAGCTACTGGAAACATGTCAAAGTTATTTTGCCAGCATTAGTTAACACATGTTCTGTTGGATATTAGCTCCCTTTATAAACAATCAAAATTGACATTGCAAATAATAATAAATTCCCATAAATTACTGATATCATCTAACTAATGGCCATATTTTGTAAAGTAGCAATAATGCCAAACCGGTGAAAAAAAGAGTTGAAAATATGTTGAATTACTAAAACCTCTTTCTGAGGTAGTAGTGGTGGATTAGGGCTTTACATCCTGTATTTCTGCACCTGATGGGCTAATTAGGACAGGTAGGGACCTTGCGAATGAGATGAAGGATGAAACAGCCATCCAACATAGGCTCGACCGGGCTACCACTGAGCTAGGCTCCCACCCTAATCTCTTTCTGAGGTAAACTAAAATTGTTAGGTTGTTGAACCACATGACTGAGAAGTTCAGGAGTTTGTTTAGAGTAATTAACCACACTATTGCTGCTAACTGTTGTCCTACAAAATCATTTATGGACCTAATTTCTGACATTAGGAAGTGATCTTATTACATATACACGTAACTGGCCTAAAAGCTAGTAGTTAAAATTACATAAAACACTGCTTTTTATTTATTTGACTAATTGTGTCAGTTTCCGTTGTGATGTTGACATAGACAATTTATTATTTACTTTTTTTGTGGGTTATTTCATCATCCTAACACTAAGATACTTGTGGTATAGCTTTTTCTTTTGTATTTTGGGAGAATATCCATTTGAATTTTAATAAAAACCCTAGTAATATACCAAATCAGGCTAAAACAATGCCAACAATGTGTCTATGTATGATAAGATACATTTTATTTAAAGTCGGGTCGCATAAAAACAAAAACACCAGCAAAAAACTGCTTTTTAACTGCTAGAGTCATGTAAAATATGTACAATATATAAATGCAGAAACTAGCATATAAAAGTAATTAAAAAAATGTAAAAGCTTTGGTAAAACATAGAGTTACATTAAAATCAATATATAGAACCTCATTTCTGAACAGCCGTTGTGAAAGCCTTCATTGACAAATGCATATATTGCACATCAGTCAGAATGTTGTTGCTATCTATGCATTTTTTTACAATATTTTGTGAAACCATTTATCCATTTTACATTGATTGCTGGTGCGTGAAATTGCATTTGATTTGTGACACAGATAAACTTATTTACATTTACAACATTTAAAGATAAGGCAGTGCAACTGTAGATTAAGTAAGCTAACAAGAAATCCATCATCAAAAATCTTAGATTTATCGGCCTGCCATAAAAAGATATCTCCTGAAGGGCATTGAAAAAAAATTGATTTCCCGATTGAAATAACATTTATGCAGTTGGCTTGTCCACTGACTGGCTTATAAAATAAACACACAAATTGATCAATTAAAGCAACATATTTTCTGAAACTGTTACAAGATCCGTTGATTGTTCCACCCTTTTTAAAGAGTGATTCAAGAAGTCATAAAATCGAAAGTTATTTTGGTTGAATATGCAGTCATTTTGTGAGCTAATTGGTTTCATAACAGACCATAAAACAGAATTGATTTAGCATTTTACACACATCCTTACAAAAGTTACATCCAAGAATCAGTTCATAGTGTATGGCGATGTCATTCATATTGGAGGAATCCAGTTGTCTGCAGATTGTCTGTTTTAGTATATTAATTTGTTAATATATGTATGAGCTCCCAAAATGTAGGCAATTGACTTTTTAATATGCTTCCCTGACATGAAAGCATGAAATAGCACTCGTGATACTATGGAGATGGTTATATGAGCGAAATTAGGTAAATAAACTTCATTTAGTTTAACTAGCAGTTTAAGTGTATATACATTTTCAGTATATTCACTTTGGATTTAGTCTATTTGTCATAAGCTGAGGCAATTTTTCGTTCCTGTTTGTTGACAAGCAAACCATGGTTTATAAAAGGTAAGACATTGTCAAAATAATTTAAGAGTGCAGCTGACCTGTTATACACCCTTTTCACGCAGCAGCCATTTTGCCTCAATGACCTCATTTTTATTATTTCATATATTATGACATCATTACTTCTCCATTGTTCTTGCACTCTGTGATCTCACCATGGCCATTGCCTACTGATGAGGTCACAATATTTTATCTGAGTGCAAAGAGAGGTCAATGAGGCAAAAATGTCAACATGGCTGCTTTGTGAAAAGGGTGTATGATGCACTGTAATAAGTTTTTGTAGTCGTCTTGCAATTAACCATAGATTTTAAAGTAAAATAGTATGTTTGGTGTCCAGCAAGCTACCGTTAAATTTTCATGGCAAGATACCGTAAATCTATCCTACGGCATTATCCTATGAAATTTACAGATGAGGTAAAACAAATGGCAGTCTGCCGTAATTTACTCAGTAGCATTTCACTGCATATTCTATGTAAAGATAATGCAAAACTACTCTTCTCCATGATACCGCTGCTCTTTTTTGGTAAAATACAATAAATCTCAAATGTAGTATGATAACTTAAATTTTACTGAAGATGATTATAAGGGCTCATCAACAGTTATTGATGGTAAAATGCCATTTTTTAAGATTTCACGGTAGGCAATCATCACAACTTTATAGACGCATGTCCTGTAATTTGATGGGAAACGTCCCTTTTATGGCAGACAAACTTGTAACTGTAAATGTTGCAGTTACTGTAACAATTCATCCGCCTCATAACTAATGGGACAACAATTAAATAAACAATGTTATATTTCTAGTCCTTAACAACGTTCATGCAAACTTGAACTATTTTATTTGCACAGGTATCTATGGATAACGTGTTTCATTACTCTGGAAATCTGTGTTGTTGGCTATACTGTGCCACCAGGTAGCACTACTCTACCTGACTTCACAAATGTAGCATCAAGTGATACCACAATCACTGTAAGTTTTCACCTCAATTTTTTAACATTACAAATGGTAGGCGAGACATTGACCAATATGCAGTTTTCGGCTATGCCTCGCCTAGTATCATCACCTCTGGCCAGTAAAACTGCATATTACATAATATATTATTGGTCCTTGATCCATCCACTACTGATACGTATACAATTCAATATTGAGGCATGCTTGAGCATATAATTTCCAATTGGCCAAGCTGATAATGGTCCATCGTTACCTCACATACAATTTAAACCTTGTTAGGTCATCACTTAAGGCTTTAGACACACTTAATAAGTCAAAGGTTTATATTATCATTGGAAAAATATAGGATGGTCCAGAAAAACATGGGGTAGAAAATGTATACTTGTAAAGATGACCAAAAGAGTCCATGCAAGAAATACCTGCGCAGATGTGAAATAAGGGTTCATTCTGATCTCTATATACCAGAAACACACACTATGTCCAAACAGGAAGAGGTTTGTGCCAAGTATTGAAGTCTTAATTTCATTATGGTCCCTACCTCTGGTATTCAATTAGGTAGCTGCCACGAATAAGATGTAGTTTAGTTTGAAATTATTTATCTCATTATTTACATAATAAAACCATAAAAACGGATAATATAAGCAAACTGGTGTTTTTCAGATGGACCTGACTGGTATTACTACCATTCCAGATGATGCTTTCAAGAATGCCCCACATATCACCAAGTTAGAAATCACTAGCAACAAAATTAGAAGTTTAGCCGTTAATGCGCTACGAGGACTTACCAGTCTCACTGCCTTGGTTATGAGCAATGACTCTTTGAAATTATTCCCAGATGTAAGACATTTAGGATCCACTCTTGCTGTTATTGCCATGCCCAATAACAGGGTCCCAAACATTACAGAATCTGTATTCTTCAACATGGTTGCTTTGACTGATTTGAGAATATCACTGAACAAGCTCACAGCTGATTCTATTCAAGTGATTGCTCGCGGAGCCCCAAACCTCAGGACCCTGGTGTTAAAAGTGAATGACTTTTCAGCACTCAAAAGCTCTGATCTTCAAGGGTTTACCAATTTAGCGATTCTGGACATGTCAGCATGTAATATACCAATCATGCCAGTTTTCCCATCAATGCCGATTCTTAAGCGACTGGTTCTTGCGCATAATTCAATTCCAGATTTCCCACCGGAATCACTTGCCTCTGTTCCTAAGCTGGTTCAGCTGCAACTTCAGGAAAATCAAGCCATCAAAACTATCCCTGATTTGACAGCTCTAAGGCATTTTCTCTTGATTAACATTTCTAGAACTGACATATCTGAGTTCGACATTACTAAATTCCTTTCATTAGGTCAAATGTATTTACGGAGCGCTAAGATTTCAGTTTTTCCAGATTTAAGTTCTTCATCTTTAACTGAATGTGACTTTTCCTACAATGCTATAGCAGATATACCCTTGAGTAAAGTTAGCAGTCTCAATGACATGATCACAATCATGCTCGAAGGGAATTTAATAAGTGCATTCCCTTTCGACATGATACCTTCTGCTCCTAAGTTAACACTCCTTTTGCTTGCATATAACAAGTTCTCAACAATACCAGACTTAACACAGTATGACACGAGCCGGGCAGCTTTACTGATGATAGACATGACAAACAATCCTCTGGCCTGTGATTCTAGACTTGTGTGGCTCAAGAACTTGAAATCAGTGAACTTGAGAATTCTTCTGTCTGTAAAACCTTGTGTGTCACCAGCTGCTTTGGTCAACAAGAGATGGGTTGACATCACAGCCGCTGAATTGCAAGCAATTGGTAGGATTTTTACATATAAATATATGAAGAACTAGATGATGCAAGCTGACAAATCTCTGACATTGTCAGTACATATGAAAGGTCAACGGCATTAACAGAGCATAGCGATCTTGTCAAAAGGCCTTTCTTATCCTGTTTTGTTAATCAAGATAATTCCCTTCACAGGAAAATAATTTTAAATTGTAACTTCATGTTTTGTGCAACATATTTTTTATAGTTTTTTTACTATAACTTGTGCATTAACATGACATCATCTTAAAGAAACAGTGAAGTCCAATCTCGAATAGCTTTGTTAACTTAGTTCTAAATAAATATTTCATTGACAAAACTATCGGAAAACTATATTTACCTGAATTTCTATGAGAGAGGTACAGCTTTATATATGTAAATTACATTAAGAATTGATGAACAAACAAAAGCTTGGCTCAGTCATAAAGCATAATTTAATGTTATTTTACTCCTATTCATTAGATTTATTTAACTTTCAGCTCCTCCACCAGAAACGACAACAAGTATGTTTTACATAAGTTTGTCCATTTCAAATATTGAAAAACATCTACACTCTATAATATGTATATTTATAATAACATCAAGTTAAAAATTATTATAACAATATATATTGGCATTTCATTCTATCATAAACCCTTTGCAGGTGCATCACAAGAAACAACAACATTAACGAAAGCAACAACAGGTGCATTTTCAATTACCATCTTATTGGTGCATAATTATCAAAGATTTAAATCAACCAAATATTTTTGTAAGGTCAATCGATATCTTGTTTGATTTCATGAAAATCTTGATCAGTCGCGATGAAAAGAAGTTGGTTATAAACAACTAAACCAATATTTTTGTTGAAGTTTTGCCTAGAATATAATAATTTCCAGTTTATTATATTAATTGTTCAACCTGACTTTCCAGGTGCACAACAAGAAACAACAACAACAGGTACATTTTTATTTGAAACATACTGCATAAAACAATGATAGTTCCATTGTTTGTATGGTTCAGTGATGAAGTTAAGCATAAATTGATGAATATCAAGTTGCTTCAGAAATTAGTCTAAGATTATAATTCAATGTCAGTTACTCAAAATGGCTCATGCTCTGTTGCAGCTCCCTTCGAGTTGACAACTACAACAGGTAAGCAGTTTCAGAAATATTTTATGTGATTTATTGATTATGCTAAGTATGATGACAATTATAGAAAACAAAGCAAACATTTAATCAGATTATATTTCAAGTGACAACAGAAAAGGCAGTGTTCAACTGATATCAATCATATACAAATTTTAGATTTACCAACTGCAGCACAAGTAGTACCTTTACACCTAATGATTCTTAGCATAAATGCCATAAAATTTACATATTATGTAAATTTTCAGAACCACCTCAGAAAATTTTGATGAAATATTTCATGCTCAATGTTTTACAAGCTTCACAGACTTTAAGTTATTTGAATGCGCGTTTAAATTTGTACACTTTATGACATATATTCAATTGCAAGGCGTGTTTGTTAGTTCGATCACAAATCACTTTCTTAATTAATGAAAAAGTTAATAACAGTGTTTATGCCATGTCAGACTTCAGTTGGGCTGATTATTTGTCGTCTTTAGCCAGGTTTTTCTAGCTATGGACAGCAGTTGGGTTTTATGGGTAGTACTTATGTTATTAAATTATGGTAGCAGTTAATCATCCAGACATTCTGCAATGAAAATTATTTAGGTAATTGCTGAAATGGGAACGTTAAACTAATATCAATCTCATCAATATTTCATATTTTACAATATAATATAAATCACCTCTTAAATGATTATTATTGTAAATAAAACATCTCGATTTCAGATCTACCCCACGAAACTACAACAGCCACTACAGCAAGTACAAACAGTATGTATGATATTATCATGGCCTAGCATTATATTAATGATATCTTTAGTATCAATATATTTATAGAGTCTTTCTGCTCTGTTTCATAGTATTTATCCAAGCACAATGATGTCCTCATTAGATTGAATTTAAACATAATGTAAAGCATTCTCATGCAAACAAGGTGTCTTGATATCATGAATAAATACATTCATTGTAGTTTGGTATTATCAAGAGTACATTTCTATTAAAACACAATATGTAAAGTTAATTCCATGTTTTTATTTTACAGCTGGAGGTATATATCCAGTCTTTGTTAGGTCCGGGACATCAGAAATTTATGTTAAAAGGGGAAGTACATTCACAAGGACCTACAAAACTACCGCAGCAAGAAGCAGAATCCATTGCTGTACAAAATGCAGCAAAGACTTGCTCAACTCATGCACTGGATTTATATATTCACAGAATAACTGTGATCTACTCTCATAGTAATATATTCCTGTTCCATAAACATTTTAAATTTCCACATGATTTTTCACCAACTTTCCCAGGCATTCTGGCTTCATCAGACTGGAATAAATCAAGCTTTGTTTGTCCTCATTTGGAAAGATTGGTCTCTTTTCAGATGCCTGTTTATTTAGTTTTGCCCGGCAAATCATCACCTAGCCTACTTAATGGCACATATCAAACATGTATTGTGTAAAATATTGTAGATTGAATCACTGAACTAAGAACGCTGATCGACAGATTCAGTTTAAGTTTTAATATGTTTATTAGGTAAAAGTTTCAAGTTTGGAGACTTATATATCAATATATAGGAAGCTAATTGAAAGTTTAAGCAGATTTTACGATGTTAAACAAACAAAAAATGAGTCTATTGAATATGCGATGGCTGTATTATTGTTCTTATCACATAAATTTGTTTTCCCCTTAACTGGTAACCAATGCCCAGGATCAGGAGTCAATACATTTTATATTGTTTATTGATAAAGGTTTCTCCTCCAAAAGGCAAGATGCATCAGGGAAGGAGTATATTACAGAAATGAAAACAGAAATTCTTTGAATGCAAAAAGCAATGGAAAAAAAAAGATAATAGGGAAAAAAGTGAAAATGGCATAAAAATTATTAAGTATTCAAAAAATAAAAAAAACGTATATTTACCAAAATATTCCGCAATATGATGCTTTATGTAATTTGGAGTATTGCTTTGTATTGGATCATTATTTTTCTTTCTGATATATAATTTAAATTAAAAAAAACTGTGTGTGACAATTTTTTCTACGAAATGTTTTGGCATATTATTGTAAATGATTTGTACTTTATAAGACATACAGTGCCTTGCAAATTCATATCTCAAAACGGGTTATCTCAATTGTTTTTCATGTCTCGTAAAATATCCATGAGTTTTATATTCTTTAATGGGTTTTTACTGTCATTAGTAACGTAATGTGGTAAAAGTGAATGATAAGTTTGATGAGTTTGTAAAAAAAAAATTATACTCAAGCAGTGCACATAGATCTTTGATTTTGAGCAGGTTCAATTCTTTAAAAAAGATATTGGTTTGTGCATTGAGACTACTTTTTGTAAAAATATGCACAGCTCTTTTTGTAGTTTCATTAATCCATTATTTATGTAAGGAAGTATCAAGGCATTGTATATATTCAGCAGTGCATTATATGGCACTCCTTTCTTAAGTTTTGACATAATTCCTAAGGTTCTAGAGATCTTTTTAGAAACAGCATCAATATGATTATTTTTAAATTTTATCAGCAATTGCGATTCTCGTAGTATAGTGTTTTTTTGGTTTTCCTTTTTTAAATTTTTTTTTCAAGATTTCATTATACGTTTTGAAATTATTAAGGTATTGTGAATATCGTTTATCATTTAAGGAGGTGAATTTTTTAGTTTTGCATATAGTTTGTCTCTGTAGTGTATGGATTTTGGAATACTGCTGGTTATTCATTTAGAATTTGTATGCTTATATGTGTTATATTTTACTGTTTTAGATCGGAAATTTTCATATTACTTGTATATCTGTATTCAATATTAGATTATTAATATATTGTGATACTCTTTAAAAGATGCACACCGGTGATATTATAAATGTTATATGTAACATGATGCTTTTTCAAATTAAATCAGTATAATTATTAGCCGACATTGACCTAAACTCAGTATCTGTTCCTTATCACATTCCACATTAGCTGCCATTTCCAGAGTGATTCTATATTTATTCAATGCACTAGATCATAACATTAGGCCAGGTCGGATGGCTTAAATTCTTTTGTCGATTGAATATGCAGTCAGATATTCAGATTTTATTAAAAATGGGCTGAATGAATGCATAACATATGATAAGATATGGCACATAATCTGCATGAGATCACATACATGCTATACATGTCAAGACATTCTTTATTCTCTATCTTAATGAGAGCCCCTGCTGAAGGGCGCCTGTGATAAGATGGAAATATATGTCTATGTCAAAGTCTTTATACTGCTTGGAGATGTCATACTGTGTCTAACTTTTAGTACATTAATTTACCAATATATGGGCTCTTAAATGTAGATAATGGCCTCTTAAAAATGTTTCCCTGTCATGAAACCAAGGCAAAAGCACTCGTGGGGCCATACAGACTGAGTTTTAAAGTGATATTAGCTAAATAAACTTCGCTGTGCATATTTCATTCAGCTTGACTGGTCACTTCAAGTGTGCATAAGAATGTACTACTTTGTGTGAATTCTCAGTCACAGACTGTATTTATTTTGATCAGCAGTAAGCTGTGGTAGTTTTTGATACATTTCTGTTTGATAAATCAACAAGAAAAAAAACCATGTTATATATAAGGTAAGAGGAAACAACAGTTTTTATATTAATAAGTAAAAAATTAGATTAAGTGAAGACTGACATTCTAGCATTAAGCTCCAGAGATATAAACAACAAGACTGACTGAGTGCATAACTGACTGACTGACTGACTGACTGACAGACTGTATGTGTGCTGACTGACTGACTGTCTGATTGACTAGCTGACTGTATCCATGTGATATGTTGCTCATTCAAAACAAATATAATTAAATATACTTGCTATGCATTATGAGAAATCTTACTACTTGAAGCAACTAATTGCGTGAGTTAAACAGGTGCTGTATGACTATGAATTAACCATGAATTAAGCAATACTATATTTCCTGTCCTAAATATATTTCATTCACACAGGTATCTATGGATGATACAGCTCATTCTTCTGGAGAACGCAGTTGGATATACTGTGCCACCAAGTAGCACTACTCTACCTGACTTCACGAATGTAGCATCAAGTGATACCACGATCATCGTAAGTCTTAGCATAATTTCAATTCTAAACACCGGTCCGGAGTCTTTATGTAAATGTATACAGGTTTATTTTAGAGTTTAATTAGGTGAAACATACACCGCATGCACAATTATTATGCATGTGTGTTATTTTTCAATAATTATAACATTTAACAAGCAATAAGGTTTCTACAATGAATGCAAAGCTCTACCCCAGAAAAAAATTTTATGTGACACAAAAAAAGACCCTTTGCTTAAGTATAATATGAAATAAAGCAAAAATTATGAAATTTTAGTGTGCATAATTATTATGCAACTCACCAGCTCATCACTTTTCCACTATATTCTGGACAATTAATGGAATGATAACTTGTTGAATAGCATGACAGTGATGAAATAACATATATAAAAGCATTTAAAATAATTTCGATAACTTCTGCTTTATATGATTGAAATATACAAAAATATTTTGTGACAGTGACAAAATTTCAAAATAAAAAGTAATATCATACCATTATTACAGTATTGTGGTATTTTTTCAGTTCAAAGTGGGACTAAGTATTTCAAAAATGTTTCCAGTTCCAATTTTGGGCTAAGAAGTTGAAATGACCCACAGCAGCCTCATTGTCCATGTGCAATTCCGGCCCTCTTTGATGAATTTCAGACCTTTTATGGGTGTTTTGCTTGTCACTTTGGACTAATCATTTATAAAATTAGCCCAGGTTATGATTTACAAATATTTAGAAGTTTTTCTGGCTACAAAAGCAGTGCAAGAATAGTTGCAGCAAGTTTTTATTTAAACGTAATTCCCTATATATGGGTCATTTCAACGTATGTTATTTCAGAGCAATTTGTTCATATATTTTTGGCTGAAACAGCGGCACTGACTTTTTGAATGTATCAAGTAACATCTATCACAATCCACAAATGGTTGCACAAAAAGTTGTTGGAATATACCCATTACTGAAATTCATAACTGAGGCAATTTTTATCTATTTTATACTTAAGGACACTTGCCCTAAAGATCATTAATCTACTTCATTTTTGTAGAATATCATTAAATAGAAGGATCTGATCAATTTGATTCTTGAAATTGTGTTGAGTGATCACCTAACCTGGTGGTCAGGCTGGATATATGAATATGTGCAGTGAATGAGGGACCATTAAAGCATATAATGAAAACTGGCCAAAAAGGATCTTGAAACATTAAAGTGAACTTGTAGACAGAATGGATTGATAGTTATTATTATTATTAATTATTTGTTTATCACATCACATGAAATGCTACATAAATCCGAGTTGCATACATTACTGTTTAAATTGTGTTTTTTTTTTCTGCTCTTCTGATATGTATTTTACAATATTAAATCGTTTTTTCCAATGTTCATCAAACTTTATTGGTCATTTCTGATTCACTACACATACCTGCATAATAATTATGCACACCTAAGTTTGACCAAATATTCCCTTTATGGGACCCCTGCTTATATATAACCCCTGCTTATATAGCAACACTATTTACAGATTATGTCCGTACACCTTCAACAAGTATTTAAAAATGATTTGAAGTCACGCTGAAATGTTATTGCTAAAATATTCTCAAAATAGCGACTTGCAGAATGATTGTGCATGCGGTGTATACTCTGCCAAATGTAAAATTACGGCCTTGGCAGGCCTGTTGAAGCATGAGCCTTTCTCAACTCCCTGGGAAGTATTAAGCCCATTACACAAAAATACCAAAGAGGCTTTTACTTTACTTTATAATCTTCATCACTACCTGTAGCCAAGTGGAAAGAGGATCTCCTCAGTTCCTCAGTTCAGTGCCATGGTGGGGACGTGAACCCGCAACCTTTCGGTTTGAAGGCGAGCACCTCAACCTACAAGGCATGGCCATAGCACTGTTTAGTATAAATTGCAACTGTTAATCAAATGCACACAGAACTCATTGTCCTATGTCAAAACCCATGGCAAGTACACACTCTTTTGGCATTATATTAATAGTGAATAGTGAGGAGTTCAACATGCAGTTTTGAGGGATGAGGAAAGAGTTTATGGCTCGAGCCGAGTGTAATATACTCATTCCGAATTGACTATATTATCTTATCAGCTGCTGAAATTTAAAAGAGGCAAATATCAGGGATGTTTTCACAGGAGTAATTAATTTCTGAAAATTTCAATTTACAGTAACCAAACAGTTATCAAAAACTGGCGATCATGTGACATACCACAGTGCAACATAGCCTGATATTGACTGGTATTCCTGCAAGCTGAGCCGTTGTTAGTATATAATTATATTGCATCACGAGTGAACGTGTGTATGTGCCAAATCGCGCACACCACTCGCGCATATGAGTTTACTAGCACGTGTAATATATGCAATATATTGCACTTGTGTATGTGTAAATACTCGTTAATCGTGTGCAAGGAAGAGAGGTGACTGAATATGTATTAGTTATTGTGTCATATCTGACACGTTGACAAGTGATATCAGATGTTGCAGTGCTTGCTATTCCACATTCACGAGTTTTCATCTGGACATACAACATGCTCATTGTTTTTTATTGCCAGCATGTATCAAACATAATCTGACGTTTCAATAAAGCTCAAACCAAAATAAATGTATGTTCAACATTTCATTGTGTAATTTTATTAAATATTAACTTCGTAAACTTGCGAACAACTGCACATACACACGTGTGTTTTTGCAAATACTCGGAGTTACACATAACGCTTGGTGAGTGTGCGTTATGTCTCATTGACACATCTTAAAATGCTAGTAAGTGCATGATATTTATTATATGCTAGTTGTTGCATAGACACACGTGTGAAGAACATGCACGTTTTTGCAATATATAAATATAGCTCCT
Organism: Alitta virens; assembly: GCA_932294295.1. Classification (NCBI taxonomy): domain Eukaryota; kingdom Metazoa; phylum Annelida; class Polychaeta; order Phyllodocida; family Nereididae; genus Alitta; species Alitta virens. Next base: position 20,521,956 of record OW028581.1, read on the forward strand.
CTTGGCTATGTCTCGCCCAGTATCATCAGTTTCTGCTAGTTAAACTACATATTGGTACCATCCGGTATAATTCATACAATTCAACATATAATAACAATTATAATTTGAGCTAATAATAGAGTTAATACTTTGAGCTAATAAATTCTAATTGGCCTCAAAGGCATCCATTGTAGCATTAAAATCACCAGGGCATTGTGAGGTCACCAAATCAGGCTGACAACAAAGGCATTGACCAAGAGCAGAAATGTAGAGTTTTTGAAGAATGTGTTCATTTTTGACATACCATATGAGCTACAAGACTTAACAGAAAGCAGTTTTGCACCATGAATTAAATCGGCGGTCCTTGTACCTATATGCCATCCTTGTTAATATATGTCATTACAGTGCTGCAATAATTCAAATCAGTGAGATTTAAACTCAAAACACAAGAAATGGACATGGATATGTCACTATCTAAAAACCATTTAACTGTATGGATATGATTTTATCTTAAGAACTTTTTTTTTCAGATGGACCAGACTGGTATTACAACCATTCCAGATGAGGCTTTCAAGAATGCACCACATATAACCAGGTTAGAAATCACTGCCAACCCTATTCCAAGTTTTGCCATCAACGCATTACGAGGACTTACCAGTCTCACTAACTTGGTTTTGACAGAAAACTCTATCGGAGTATTTCCCAATGTGACACATTTAGGATCCACTCTTGCAGTTATTCTCTTGAACAGGAACAAGGTCCCAAATATTACGGAATCTGTATTTTCCAATATGGTTGCTTTGACTGAATTGAGATTATTACTGAACAGGGTCACATCTGAATCTGTTCAAGTAATTTCTCGGGGAGCTCCTAACCTCAGAAACCTTGTTTTAACAAAAAATGAACTTTCAACATTAAAAAGCTCTGATCTTCAAGGCTTTACCAATTTGGCAATACTGGACATTGCAGAATGCAATATACCAATCTTTCCAGTTTTTCCATCCATGCCTACTCTTCAGCGACTTCATCTATCGGGTAATCTATTTATAAATTTCACTACGGAATCGCTTGCCATGGCTCCCAATCTGGTCCGACTGCAATTTCAGGACAACCAAGCTATTAAAGATATCCCTGACTTGTCAGCCCTAAGGCGTATTAAGTGGGTTAACATTTCTGGAAGTGGCATATCTGAGTTTGACATTAATAAATTTTTTTCACTAAGTGAGTTTCACTTGAGGAGTGCTAAGATTTCAGCTTTTCCGGATCTAAGTTCTTCGTCATTGACTAAATGTGATTTTTCCTACAATTCTATAGCAGATATACCATTAAGTAAAGTTAGCAGTCTCAACAACATGATTACAATCATGCTTGAAGGGAATTTAATAAGTGCATTTCCATTCGACATGATACCTACTTCTCCAAAGTTAACACTCCTTTTGCTCGCATATAACGAGTTCTCGACAATACCAGACTTAACACAGTACGACACGAGCCGGGCAGCTTTACTGAAGATCGACGTGACAAACAATCCTCTGGCCTGTGATTCTAGACTTGTGTGGCTCAAGAACTTGATATCAGCGAACTTGAGAATTCTTCTGTCTGTAAAACCTTGTGTGTCACCAGCTACTTTGGTTAACAAGGCATGGATTGACATCACAGCCGCTGAATTGCAAGCAATTGGTAATAATTTTTACATATAAATAAATGAGCAAAGCTAAAACAATTTCCGACATTGTCTGTTCTGTCATATGCTAGAAACAAAAAGTCAACAACTTTCGCATAATATATTTTAACTCACAAGAATTCAGAATTGTAATTTCATGTTTCATGCAATGATAATATCATTTTATATTATACAGTAATAGTAAAGAAAAGGTGAAATTCAATGTTGAATGCAATAAATAGCTTTTCGCTCTTTATATAAAATTTATCATTAACAGCACTATTGGACAGCTTCAGGCCAAGATACATAAGTCCCTACATTACATGGAATTAACAACAGCATAACTAAACTATAGCTACAAATGGAAGACCGAACAAAGGCTTGGTTTAATTGTGTATCTTTGAAACTTTTTTGACAGATATTCCAAACAAATTTATTTTGTTTTTAATCTTTCAGCTCCTCCACCGGAACCAACAACAAGTTTGTTTTCATATTTTTGCTTACTTATATTACACAAAGAACTAAAACTAAAAAAATGTATAAAGGCTTTATAGCATAAATCGTGTATTCTCATTTCCATTATCAAAAGACACCAACACCTACTGATGTTAAAGGTAGGTTCTCACGGACAATAATATGTAATATTTACTGTGTCTGTGTGAATCTATCATATCAAATCATAATTTAAATTCGTATGACAGATTGTATTGCATTTTATTCTATCTTTTCGTAATAAATCCTTTCAGGTGCAACACAGGAAACCACGGCAACAACAGGTACTTCTTCCATTATTTGTTACATGATGAATATCACGAATGATAAAATATTTTTTGTTCGAACTCAGTGTAAATTTTTAATAATTTTTCAGCATAACTGAATATTAAATGCTGCTGCAGAAAATAGCCGAAGATAAATGCCATGTTCATTTTCTCAAAATATGTCATGCACTTTTTTGCAGCTGCCCCTGTGTTGACCACCACAGCAGGTGGTCAATTTGAGATACTTTTTATCTTGATTCATTGATTTATACGCTAAAATGTTCTCACTGTGTGTCGGAACCTTATGGTATTAAAGGTCTAACGATAAAATTACAGAATAATTGGATGTTCATGTGCTGAGTTTACACAATTCAGAAAAATTGCTAAAACTCAAAATTTATGCATCCATTTATCTTGTATTTTTAAGAGAAGACTTGTTAAGTGTATACTCAGCCTATCGGCTACATAGTTTAACCAATCCTTTTGCTTAACTAGGTAAACTAGCCAAGAATGTCCATAATTAGGTCACTGGGCTGTCAGGTGATGACACACAGAGGTCTATGCTAGTATTTACTCAAAACAAAGCAAACATTCAAACAAATTGCATTTCACATCAATCATATCAATATTTTAAATTTATAATAGAACTTTACAGTACAAGTAATACTTTAACCTGAAGATATTTTCAAATAAAACATGATAATAATAATCACTGGCATTTAAAAAGAAGTATTTCAAGTGACAATTCAAATGTTTATGTTCAACTGATATTATATAGTTGGTGTCTAAGCATTATATAGTTGGTGTCTAAGCATTATATAGTTGGGGTCTAAGTTTTATGAATGGATTTAGTTCAGTGTTGTTCATGGAATATTCAAACTATATTTTTCCATTCCCTACGAAGTTCACAGAGTCACAAAATTTCCTGGTACTGCTACAGCTCAATATTGACAGTTTATTAAACTTATATTACAGGTGGTGGCACACAGCCAGTCTATGTCAGGTCCGGGACATCAGAAACTTATGTTAGATGGGGAAGTACGTTCACAAGGACCTACAAAACTACGACAGCTAGCAGCAGAATCCATTGTTCTACAAAATGCAGCAAAGACTTGCTCAACTCATGCACTGGACTTATATATACACAAAATAACTGTGCCTTACTGTCATAGTTGAATTTCTACACGATGGTGCACAAACTTTCCTTGGTTTTTGGCTACATCAGACTGGCTTCAACTAAACTCATGAACCTTGTAAATGATTTACTGTTATGTGTACATGTACCTTAATAAGTGTCCCCTGACCAGTACTATTATGTACTTTATATGGAAATGTATAATCAACTATGTATTTTGTTTTACTAGTCAATAAAAGATATATCTGTCGAGATGCGTCTTTAATTTTGGCCGACATGATCACAAATACCACATGCAACTTATTGTGCAAATAATGGTATTAAATCAGTGAGTGATTAGATTCAGTTCATGAGGAAATACCGTGAGACTTAATCAATGAACAAAGTATATGATTTAAGGTGTTTATTTAAAAGGTGTCTGTCGCTAATTTGGTTCATGCGTTGAGGGTTTTCTGTATTTATAAGCATCACAATACTTTTTTTTTTCATGGATGCTGTGGTTAAAAGGCAAGGTGTTGGACTCATACGTGCAAGTTCGTGGGTTCAAACACAGCCATATATTAATCATTCATTATTTAAGAAGATGAATAAACAACGGATCAATGAAATTTTCTGAAAATGTAGGGAAATCTCGGTATCATTTCTTTGTCTTGGAGAAATGGCATCTTTAATTGGTAGATTGCAAAATCAGATGTTTTGTTCCTTTATGAAGAATGTCAATCAGCTTTGCAAGTTGGTATTTGATTTTCAACATTCAACCAAAATTGAGTTATTATAATGTGAAATACAGCAATGTTGGTATTCAAATTGAAGCTTTTCACTGAATACGGTCATGTGCATACTAACTTCCTACGTTGCATAATAACGGAAATATAACCAACCGCGACTTCGCGGAAATGCTAAAAAATCGTTCAAATTGACTAAACATTCAATCGGTCTTTGGAGGGATCAAACATAAAAGTACAGGGATGTGTTATACCATTTTGGAAAACATTTTCACCTAAACAAACCTTGGTGGTTTCCATTTAAAATTCTGATATCAGTTTTTTTTCTATGTATTATCACCTCCCTCTATATCAGTGAAGGATATATTATCGTTAACTTTGACTGTTCATTTGAACAATGTCAGCCAAAACTTTAAGATGAGTAGGTTTCCTGCATCATTTCAGTATTTGTATTGTGGTTGCATTATTTGTTATTTAGATCAATATCGCAGAAAGTTTAAACTAAGAATGACAACAAAGTATGCATGGTTACATCAATATTTCGTAAATTTGTTATGACTTCTCAATTATAAAGGAAAATTCATATAAACCAGTGAGGAATGTTTTGAATGAAAATATGGTCGAACATGCAGATCTTTAATTTCTGTCCATAGAAATTGGCTAACATATTAGCTGATATGAATAAATAATGGTGAGCACTCGTGGACCTTTGGGGGACTAAAAAACCAGCAAACCATATCCAAAGTTCCAAGGCATTGATCCAAAAAGTTGGATTAGCTGCCTTTATGAATGCTTACACGTTTATGAAAGTAATCAATTGAGTTTTTGCATAATTTATATTACATTACCAATTATAGTGACATAATGTGAATAAGAAACATTCTGTTTAGAATCCAATGAATGCAATATGACGAATCAAAGTAGGTATATCCATAGCTGGTTGTCAGTTTGTCAGTTTGTTCAGACAACGATGCATGTCATAAGGTAGGGCAATAAGATAAGATAAGATAAGATAAGATAAGATAAGAAGACAAATCGAGATAAGTAACAATACAATTCGTGCTTTGGGCATTTTGTCATTATCTAAGAAAAAAATGCAATTATATGCTGCCTGATTCAGTCTTAAAATATTTCTAATAGCTCTTTTAATCTGACATTAATTCTATCTAATGGCTTCTTAATGCGTTAAATCGATTGTTTAAGTTTTCATGGTTGGTGCAAACCCTTCTGCTGCACCAGTCTGTTCATGGACAACCTGCGTCCAATGAAGTCACGACCCTACCTAACTTTTCCAGCGTACCAGGTGGTGAGATACTGGTAAGATAAAATATGTATAGATAATTTATGATTGAGGAACACAATGATGATATCATGAAGACTTTGCAATGCGAATTATTTTGTTATCGTCTTTTTTTGTTTTCAAAAATTTGTTACTATCATACAAATTTGAAGTCAATTTTCATAGTATTTTCATTGTTAAAGCTTTTAAGTAATCTGTATGCATTCTGTAACTTAAGCCCAGTTCAGACTGTCACAAGTGGAGATGGCGAATGACCACTAACATAAAAGATGGACTACACATGACCTCATTACAAATTGTGGACAATCATTTCACAAGCTTTGGACTAAATGCTTTGAGAAGACTACAACATTTGAATGAACCTTATGCAGCAGTTTTAGAGCGAGCATGGACAGTTGCAACCTCAGAACGACTTTTTGAAAATAATCACCCCAACATCTGGGCAATAAACTTGTGTTAACCTCTTTTGACCCTAATTTACCCCATTTCTGTAGCCCGAACAGACTGCCTCGCAACGCAGGGCCGGCGAGGCAGTCTGAAACCATCCTATTGAAAAACCTTGGGGATGATATGCATTGTGACGTCACCAGACATTTCATATACAGTTTGATCAACTTTTTCAGGAAAAGCTGGTGCTGACAACATAATTATAATCTATATCTAACAGTATTGGTTTGTTAGCGCCCACGTAGCTAAGTGTTTTGCGATTAATTTGAGGGGTTTTAAATTGCCCGACTCGTTGTAGTTTGTTTACAATCGTCCGGTGATGTGCGACCCCCGAGATTTTTCAATACATGTATGGGTTTGGGACTGGCTTACGCACAACGCAAGCCAGTCCCATGGGGCTACATTTCTGTACAGTTGTAATGCTATTTCTGTATTCTTTTAGACTAATGGCTTATGTAGCACCGAAAGGTATTTGATAATAAGAACATTTATATATATATATATATATACTAGCAAAACCCGTTGTAACAATGTACAATAAAGAATGCATCATATGCAGTTTTAACAGATAAACATAGATGGTACAGCTCATCTTGTTTTAAAGTAAAGAAAATGAGCCATAACAAGTGTCTGTATAAAATGGATTTATGCAATAAGTTTAAAAGACAGCAGATTTTCGTTAACATAATTGAATTCTACACAAACACCTGCAGGTTTTATTATGTGTATTCATTTTTGGTTTCTTTTTGTCACTTTATAAATATCGGGACAAAATAATTGACAAAGAATCAGGATTTTCTACAAGATGTTAGGTAATGTCCTTTTCTGAATTAAATTTATAAAAAAATTGTTTCCTGTGGGTCAAAGAACTTATAAATTTGTGCAATTCAGGAAAGTAGGAACTGAACAAGGATTTTCTGAACAAATGACAGATTTTTGTCACTTTTTAGTCTTTTGTTGCCGAATCATCATAAAAATGTAATGAAATTATTATCTCTCACAGAATTTTTAACATAAAAAAAAAGACAACACAAACTTTGTCACAAAGCATAGATTTTCGCAGTCCACGAAACTAAAAATGGCAGGAGATTGGTGATGTTGCTTAGCAACCAAGGCTGGTGAGGTAATGTAACCTGCCATTGAGCCTCGTTCTGAGTTTCATTCAAGAGCCCTAATTCTACTTGCAAGCTTGGTTGTTAGGGGGGTCAGCCTCTTTTTGGTTTTGAATTTAATTTATAACAGTAATTAAAACAACAAATTTAGGTTTAAGCAGGAAACTGGACCTTAGCTCCCTTAAGAAATAGGTCCTGGCCAAGCGTGAAGGATATACCAGAAGGATTACCCACTGGCCGGGAGGAGATAGCGTTTTACATTTTTTATAGGAGAACGGAACCAAAATGGCTGCGGCTATTAATTTGTATGATAGAAATAGGCTAGAAATGTTGGTCAACCACTTTACAATCTTTCTGATCTGTCTCTTTCACCCCTGAACTGTCCATGCTCGCTCTAGAACTGTTGTAATACTAACCAACAACCCTCGGACGATATTGCCCAATTAATATCTTTGGGATACACTATTTTCACAGATCAGCCATATTGGCATTTTTGCCTCATTGGCCTCTCTTTGTACTAAGATATAGCACAGATGGACATGTTTTGGGAAAAAATATGCACTTTGCTATATTACGTCCTAATCACAACAATCGGAAGTGACATCATTATGATTGTTGTTATTGTTACTTCATATTTTTGCAAGCTTGAAATAAAGAGAAAAACTACCCCTGAACCACAAACAAGTATTTCTAAAATATTATTTTCCTTTATACACATTATAAAGAATATTTGAATTTATTTAGTGTAATTTAAGTGAAGCCCAAACAAGCCTCTGCGGGCTTGTCAAGCTGTGAATCACCAACCCTGAACAGCTTACATTGTTTCAATTGCACTGTCTTCTCTGGGTATCATTACTCTGTGATATATGATAGTATTTTGACGTCATTAGTATACAATGGCCATGGTGAGGTCACAGAGTGCATAAACAATGGAGAACTAATGATGTCATAATATATGACGTAATCAAAATGAGGTCAATGAGGCAAAAATGACAACATGGCTGCCGTGCGAAAGGGGTGTATTGACGAGGTTGTCCATTGACAAAAATCAGTTAACCACCATCCCAGAATCTGAATTCTCAAACATGAATGCACTGACGTACTTTATGCCTACATGAACAAACTTAATGCAAGTTGCATTCAAAGAATTGCCCAAGCAGGTCACAACTGCCGCGACCTCTAAAAAAGAAGCAATAACCTTTCGACTGTAAGACAATATGATCTTGTAGGATTTAATTAACAACGTATTGTTTGTGGACATGGCAAATTACATCCCTCAAATCCGATGTTTCCATTAATGCCCGAACTTCGGTGACTTCGTTTGGAGAACAATCCAATACACCTCAGTTTCAAAATAGCCCCTAATTGTATGTCAAACATCCAGTCATTGGCAAAGCTTACTTTTTTCAAGAACAAGTGTATCTGATTTTGATGTTTGCAAATTCTATTCATTGAAGGAGGCATATCTAATAGACACTAAAATTTCAGTTTTCCCTGATTTCAACATTTGCATTTGAAATGATCCTCACTGCTCTAAAGCTGAAGACCTTATTACTTGCCACACAGGCGCCGTCCAGCTAGCATCAGTGCGTTGTAAAGATATAATATATCTATATGTCTGGACACACCAGCCTCTGCTGGAGGGCGCCTGTGCTTGCCATGAACAAGTTCGCAACAATCCCAGACTTGTGGTTGAATAATTTCAATTCAACAAATTTGAGAGTCGTGTTGTCTGGGAAACTTTGTAGGTATCCACCAGAACTGGTCATTATAAAAACAAACTGTGGAGTGATATATCGAAGGATGAACTTATGGCTGGTAAATTAAATATATGATAAATATATTAGGAAATTCTATAAGAAATTGGAATATTGCAGCACGTTTATTGATCGCTCCCTGGTAGTGAAAAGTAGTTGTTTTAATGGGGTCTCCCAAACATGATAATTATTGATTATCCCATTCTATTACGTAATGGATGCAAATTGCATGCAAACGTAATATATAATACTATGAAAGATTTGGATTTTGTTTACCATTGAGAAACACTTTGGTTTGATTTAAAGCTCCAGTTTACAATATGCTTTGATCAAAAAAGTATTCAATATTACAAGGCCAAATGTGCCATGTGTGTTTTCAAAGCATTGCTAAACGCATGGAAAACGCATGGTTTTTGCCTCTTTATAATTAGCTAAAAACCATGCATTTATTTGGCCATGTAGCATCCTCATTTTAAGAAGTAACATATACCACAGAAACAAAAATGCAAGTTTATATGACCAATGCTCTGACAGTATTTAATATGTTTATCCAGCTCCGCATGTTGTCTTTTCAGGTGTTATTGAGGAGTCGGTCTATATAAAATCTGGATCATCAGATGAATATGTCAAGAATGGGAGTTCACTGACAGGATCATCTCGAATTAGCTCAGTTAGAAGTAGAATACATTGTGCCTCACTATGTTGCCAGGACAACTATGTGTCGTGCATCCGTTTCATATTCTCTGACAATATTTGCCAATTATTATCTTAATATAATGCATCACAAATGCTATTTTCGAGCAAATACAAGTTCAACAAAGGTTGTCAAAATCACTTAAGGGTCTTCATATTGGACTGTTCCCAATTGTTGATTTATACTGCCTGCCTTGGACTGGCATTTATTGATACTCCTACTCATTTTGCTCACTCTTCATTTAGAGTGATGTATATTATTTGGATATGAAATCCCACTGAAGACCTAGCTTTTTGTGTGCATAACTAAATTTCTGTAAATGTTATAATACCAATATAAGTTGCTTTGAAGTATGATTAGCCTCACTGGTACATATAGTTCAAGTTCAATCATTTTATTAACCACTATATTTAACAAAATTATACATAATCAACATAAAAATAAAAATAATTCAGTGGGGAGAACCCTCTAAGGCATTTAAGTGCCACTATCCAGGAACCACCTATAGTAAAAAGTAATGTTTTATTTGCAATAAAAATTTTAGCAGATCAGAAAAAAGGTACTGCAAAGTAGACTGCTGCTTCACTGGAAAGGATCACTCACATGAAATCAGTACTAGCTATTTGTAACATATATAATAAATAGTTAAGGATTAGGATACTGGTCGGAGTTAGGTAGATACTTTTAACAGTTTCTTTCACAGACATAACAGGTTGGTAGCGAGCAATGATCTGAATATGAGTTGATGGTTATTTTCTTAATATATTTCTTTAAGCCATCAAAACAATGTGTGAAAATGTTATCTCTTATATTTAAACTCATGCTATTAAAAAGTTGTGGGTATCGGTATGTTATACTGCACTTAGCAAATTCATGTCTAATCTGGGGTGGTCTATACATGAGATTTTGTCTAGTTGGGTAATTTTGACTGGTAATTTTGAGAGACTGCAAGAGGGTCATAACATAAACTGGAAGGTTGCCGTTTTCTGCTCTATAGCTAAATTTATAGTCATGCAGCGCACATAGGTCATCAAATTTGAGCAGATTTAAAGCTTTAAAAAGCCCACTTGTGTGAGCATTATGTTTGCTCCTTGTCATATGTCTAATGGCCTTTTTTTGTAATTTAGAAACTTTGTTACCTTTCCCGCCCCAAATCAGTAAGCCATAGGTTATATAGGATAGTATTAGTGAGTTATAAATGTTTAGAATTGCATTGATAGGGATAAAGTTTTTCAATTTATTTATAATGCCCGAGGTCCTACTTATCTTTTTTCCAATGATATCTATGGGCTGACCCCATTTCAACTTAGAGTCAATCACTATGCTACATAGGCCATTGTTACTTATAGAAGAGGCAAGTTTTGGTCCGATTTCCACAAAATATTTGTTAAATTGTTGTGCTATATTCTTGGGGTCAGATTCAAAGTTGTCATTTATCAAAAATTGCTTTGGGAATGCATTAGTTACCTTCTTTTTGTTTATTATTTCGTTGATCATACTCAAGGTTTTCTTTATATTGTTTTTATAGTTGTCAAAATATTAAGCATAGAAGGATTTCTTTGCTAAACGAATGGATTGTATTAGGATTTTGTTGTAAGAATTCAGATTGTTTTTAAGTACTAAATATCTAGGGTTTTCCGCTGTGGTTAACTTCAATTTCTGATACAGTATGTCTCTAAAAGCAATAGAGCAAAGGATTCCAATGGTAATCCATCATTATTTTTATTTTTGTATTTATTGAACCTATTATATTTAATAGGGAACTGTTCATTTATGAGCGAGTGAAGGATATCATCAAACGTATTGTAGTTAGTAAAGCTAGTACGCATATACATGGCCAAATGTGCTATGTGCATTTTCCAAACGCATGGAAAATGCATGGGTTTCATCTCATTTTAATTAGGCAAAAACCATGCATTTTCCATTTTTCATTTCAATAAAAATGCTAAAAGATTGATCTTTTTTTTTTCTTCTTGGCTTTCAACACCCTCAAAACCTAAAAATGCTTAATATCAAACTTTTAAATATTTCTCTGCATTTGAAACTGTGTATTTGGAAGTGGCAATTCTCCTGCAAAATGACAGCCCTCTCAGTTTGCACTGTGGTTGTTATGGAGACATTAGTCCTAATTGAAATTGACGCCTTTGCCAATTTCCTCTGATGCCATTGGATGAATATAAATCGTTTTAATTTTTCTCTTTATCCCTTTATTTGGCCTTGTGGAGAGAGCTGCCCATTAAGATGGCTGTGATTGCCAATTAATTGCTTCATTACGCTGTGACAAATTGTAATAACATGAGCAAGATCTCACCATTAAATGGTCATCAGGCAGCATGTGGTTGTAGCTGCTGCTGCTGCAGAGAAAGATGTTGTAACAAAGGAAGAGGAATATTTCAATTTGCAATTAAGGCACATGTTACCAAATTGCATTAAAACGTACTGAACAAACTGCATGGCTCCAATCATTAGTATTGCAAGAATCGTATACCACAGAACTCAGAACTCAGAATCATTTTATTCATATTACATTTATATGCATTTAGTTGTACAGGTATCATTACGACACACATGGTGCATGCACATGACATATATCTCTACTGAGGTGCCATCCATGATTTCAGAAGATCCCCTTCCAATCTATTCAGTTGAGATCATTGTCAAAAAATAAAGTAAAATACTATACTACATAACCAATGAACCATAAAGTCAATGATCATAAACAATATTGACAGCATTGCTTTACAACTAATCTTATCAGTGCTGCTTTTTAAGATATTCGCCCATTCATGTTGACTTAAGGCAGACATAATGATGAGCCAATAAGGCCTGCTGAAATGTAGCCTCCTAGTGGCCTGTCATCCACTTGAACTGAATATTCTTCATTTATTAGTTATTTATAGAGCAAAGATTTTACGTATGAATGATGGTAATTGGTTATAAATTGATAATAATGATAATTGCATTGCCTCAATACAGAGCTATATAAATTTAGAATCTAAACAAGTAAAAGGAAAGTTACGATATAGGCCTACAATAATTAAAAATGTATAGATAAAGATAAAACAGTGAGTATTTTGAAAGAAATTGCATCAAAGCATCTTTAAAGGTCCCTTTAACATTGTATTTCACCAACATTTGGCAGGACATCTCATTAGTGAACACTTCTCTTAAAAAAAAGCTGGAGTCTACCAAAATGGTTATCCTCAAATTGAGACTCCATTTGACATGGGAAATAAATGCTTTGAATTAATGAGCTGCTCAACGTTGAGTTTCCAGGGACTTGCAGAATTATGCTATTTCTTCCGAAATGGATTTTATCATGCATCAGAAAGTCATTTGGTCATAATTAGATTATTTGGTAATGCTTTAAAAAAACCATGAACTTTATCTGCACAGGATTGATGAAACATTCTGTATACATGGTGTTTTAAGTCAAATTGTGCTGTTACTGCAGTCATATGAAATGAAAGGAAAATGAAATGAAAATGAGATGAAAATATTTATTCACCAAGTGGTAGGGAGACCCACTGAAGCCAAGCGTATTGTTCCTTATATAGGCCACTCAGGCATTTTTGATTTTTTATATAATTTAAAGGGTTTACATATGATTTCAATAATAGAGATTATATTTTATAATAATGTAGTGCAAGGACACTAATGATAACATATATAACAATTAGCAATTTTACAGTGCACATGTAGGAGTCTATGAACTTTGATTAGATGTAATATAGTTATGGCATTTCAGGGTTGTCCTTATTGGTGAGGCATATCTATACAGCACTCATCGTTTTGACAACCTTAAAATGAGGACATTTTGATGGTCAATTCATTATTAAGCTTATTTGAAAAAATATTAGAACTTCCCTTTAAGACCACAACTCATGCCCCCCCCCCCCCCCCCCCCCACTTTGCCGACCAATTTAGAATGTCCTGAGGGTTTCATTTAACCTGGCGTGGCTACATTTATGTCAAGTTGTGCAGAACCAACACAATTTCCAAATCAAGATATTTAAAGTCACTCCATGGTTGTTGGATAGATTGACATTGCAGGCTCAATCAAATTATCTAAATATTTGGTGCTGATATTGACCCAAAAGTATACAATATTTTCAATGAAAACCAGCAATTGAATTTTTCATGCAAATAAGAAACGAACATACTTAAGATACATTTATATTGCCATAATTGTAACAAACCTTAAAACTGACAGTATTCTAACACAGTATTCTAACACAGTATTCTAACACAGTATTCAAACAATCAATAACTGTGTTTAAATCTTAACTGTTACAGTAGTTTAAAATGTTTTATTTATTTTTTAATGAACTTAAGTTTGGTTGAAAATATGACACAGTAACAGCAAATAAGGACCAACATGTGCCCACCACCTACCAAGCAAACTACCAATCAAGCAAGCAATCAAGCAATCTACCACCAACCAAGCTAGTTCCTAATACTGTTCACTTGAGCACATATCTCAGCCGCAGGAGCCCCGTCTAATCCAGGAACTTTTCATTTCCTGCCACTGACAAGCATCTCACCGCATCTATCAGTTTCTTCCTCGTTCGAGTACTTAGCTTTGATCCAGTGATAAGAATTTAATGACAAGAAGTTTGTGTGCTCCTAAAGTGCCTTGAGTGAAGTGGGTGTAATTCAAATGAGTGTCTTTTGTGGCTAAATACTTATTCAACTCATCTATGTGGACCAGATTCGATGCATATTTGCCTATTGATGAATATGCTGGATTTTAATTGCATTTTAAGTTGCGGGACAAGCTTATGTGCTACAACTCCAAAGCTGTTAATGGCTTTCTATGTATGCACAGTGTACATGAAAATCAGATTATTTGATTTATTTAATTGATTGTTAAAATGCAATTCACCATGAGATGCTAATAAATAGTATACTATATATAATAATAATAATAATAATAATAATCTTTATTGCTTCCAAAAGGAAATACATACATAGTACATCACAGGTAAATATGTATATCATAATAGAGATAAAATCTATTTGATATATATATATATATAAGAAGTTATATAAAATTAATGTCACACAAACCCGTTATCTGACCTTTAACAGAAGTTTCAGTAACATTTTTAGACTACATGTTATTTCATGTTATTCCCAGAATATACTACTAACACCTATACTACACTATATGCAGTAACCAGTTTCTCGAAAAGGTATTCTTTCATACTATATCTTTTCATATAGGCAATATCCAGTGAGCACTACTCATTCTAACAATAACGCAGCAGCCGCGAACAAGAAAAACCGCCATGGAGAAAAAAAAGGGTAGAAAAAAAAAAAAAACGCATTCAGCAAACATTATGAGGTGACCGCTCAGCTTGTAGCGGTCGGCTGGGAAATGATCAGAAATAACGGATCAGAGGGGATTATGGGTGATCTACTCTGCCTTATAAAATGCTCTGAGAAGCCTCTTACACCAAGGGGGCTGGGGAAAAAGCTTCCGTGCTAAGGACTTGTGTTATATGGATGAGGTTTCGCGAGGGGATTTTTATGTTTTTTTCCCTGGCTCTTGTTCTGCAGCTCAATGTAGCTATGTATTATATCTGAAGCCACGATGTAAACTATATAAGCTGATTTATGTCTTCTTGTGGAACTTGCTGCACAATGTATCACACTCTAAAATATAATGATAATATATAATGTACAATTTGCTCATTTCATTGTATAATTTATATGAATGTAATATAAACTATTTGTCTGTCTGTCTAGCTGTCTGTCTGTCTGGCTGTCTGTCTGTCTGTCTAGCTGCCTGTCTGTCTGTATGTCTGTCTAGCTGCCTGTCTGTATGTCATGTCTGTCATGTCTGTCTTTTATGTCTATTTGTCACGTCTGTCCTGTCTGTCATGTCTGTTTGTCATGTCTATCTGTCATGTCTGTCCTGTCTGTCATGTCGGTTTGTCATGTCTATCTGTCATGTCTGTCATGTCGGTTTGTCATGTTTGTCTGTCTGTCTAGCTGTCTGTCTAGCTGTCTATCTAGCTGTATGTCTAGCTGTCTGTTTGTCATGTCTGTCTGTTTGTCATGCTGTTTGTCATGCCTAGCTGTCCTGTCTGTCATGTCTGTTTGTCATGTCTTACTTATTTTCTCAGTTTATGTTTATCCTGTTATTTTCCTTTCAGTTGTTTCTGGTATCATTCAAACTGCTAAAATTACTATATTGCCATCTGCACTTAAGGACATATGTGACAATCGCTATGAATATATTAATAAAAACATGGTAATCTCTAAATGAATTGAATATGCCAAAATATCTCACCACTATATTTGTTGTTTTGCTATTTTGTTAGACCAACCAAGAAAATTACCTTTTCCCAGAACAAGAAAGTGCTGCTGATGGAGCAGCCTCCAAGTCTGCCTTGGGCAATCCAATTTATTTCATCACAGCTCTAGTGCTGGTCTAAGTGGCCTAATTCACAGAATATGGCAAATAAATTTCCTGGCTGCCTGGAAATGTTTCAAAGAATGACCAACTGGGAAAATTCTTATAAATGACAACTTGTAGTTTTCTAGATATTTTGAATTATTAAAAACCGTCACACTCACAAACAAGACATTTTCATGTTAAGAAAAACCTACATGCAATCTGTCAACATTGAATTATCTCGTTTTTAATGTATTATCCTTTACAAACTTTCAACAAAACCATATTAATGCAACACAACCCAGTAGCTCATGACATATTGCTCAGAGTTGATGCGAGTCTCACAGTAACTCTTCAGCCAGAATCTAAGAATTTAAGTTAAACTTGTGCCCAAGCGAACAAATACAGTGAAACATCGCCATTAAGACCATTTATGTCTTTGTTAGCTTCAATTAGTTGATACATCATTATAGGTATTTCAATGGCTGCCACATTAAGCCCACAGATATGAAATAACCATCCCCAACAATCTTTATGTGGATGAATCTATAATATGTACAAAATCTTAGTCCAAGAAACAGCTGAAGCAACTAACAGTCATTATACCAGCCTTTTATCTTGTGTGAATTCATAAATCTGTTGTATTATGGATTATAGGGCTTGAGTGTTTGATGATCTTCAATCCATTCATCAGACAATAGTTTTGGCACGTGCCATCATTCAGAAGTCTTCTGAGATTCGTTTGTCTAAATCCCCAAACACCAAGATTTCAAAAATTCTAGACTAGGCCTATAATTGTCTACCTCAGGCAAGAAATATCTGCAAGCCTCGCTTATTTTAGCAGGCAATTTTCCATATAATTATTCCCTTGTCACATCCAATGGCTTGTAGCTTTGCATTTAGATGAAGCATTTGGCCAAATTGTCTTGCTAGGCTGATCACAAATGCTTTTCTGTTGATGCTGAGCATGACTCTAGCCTGGCACCAGGTTTTGTTTTCATTCTTGTGTTTTGTAATTTCATATAAAATGGATCTTTATGCAGATGCATCCAGGCTGGCTATATCATATATTCCAAAATCCAGCTTCCTTTCTAGAGCAAGCAATGAAAATTTGCAAAGTTCCAGGTCTAAGTAAGATGCATTGCTAAGGGCTCAAGATGAGAATTAAATGGTTCAGTGATATCCGGCAATATGTTCATATAGAGCATCACAAAATTCTCATACTCCCTCCTTCTATAAGATGAGAAAAGAGTTGAGAAAAGTATAACACCCCATATGGTCAAAGATGAAATATTTGTAACCTTTTTGATTGATGATATCATATGATACAGTTTTACAAAATTAATATATTAGTTTTATAAAATATGATGGGATGATGTAATACATGATTAAAAGTTATTTTGATGAAACTTATACTACAGAACGATATAAAATATTATAGAATTAGATTAGATGAAGAGAGCTGGGTGAGATAGGGAGAGATGAGGTAAGACTGTTGGGAGAGATGAGATGAAATGGAAAAAGTGGAATTAGGTAAATGTTATAGTACAATGTATATGGTATAAAATGGTGTGAGAAGAGAGGAGATAGCACCAACTGGAATTGATGAGTCCTGTGCAATCAATGAGACATACAATTGGCCAAGAATTCAAGGTCAACAGATGCATGAAACTTTGTCTAAGCAGACTAGATGGAGTGGATCAAGTGAGCAAATGAGATGAGATGGCATTAGATAGTGTCAAATGAGATGAGAGAGAAATGAGTTTGGTCGACATGGAATGGAGTGCAGCAAATAAATGAGATGGGCTTGCATGAAAGAGATGAGATTAGATGAGATGAGACGATATGAGATGAGAGCAACTGGAATAGAGTGCAGCTAAGAAATGAAATGGGTTTGCACGAAAGAGATGAGATTAGATGAGATGAGATGAGATGAGAAGATCTGGGATGAGAGCAACTGGAACGGAGTGCAGCTAAGAAATGAGATGGGTTTGTATGAAAGAGATGAGATGAGACGAGACAATATGAGAGGAGAGCAACCATCCTAAACGTGCATTTTGTACCAAGTTGACATGATGACAATAAGCCAGGCAACTCGGTGGCCTGTGAGTGTGTGGTCAGCTAACAATTGTGGTCAACTGGTCAAGCGCTTTATCTGCTCATATATTCGGTGTTGAATGGACTCAGTGACCTGGAAAACCAACAGGGAGCAAGTGCACTCTCACAATTGTCCACTCCATGTGGCCATTCCTGCACTAAAACTGGCATGTAGGCTGTCTGTGTTGTTGATGCTTTCAAATATTACACTGCAAGAGGGGTAGGCAAATTTACATATAAAGTGTCTGTCATTCAAACTGCCTTTTTTGTTTTTTGGTGTTTGATAAAGGGTTAGGTTTAGGGTTGTCCAATTCTATTGCATGCACTATGTTTGAGTGATTTGGCTGTCAGCATCTCCTAACTTAAGTAGCCAAATTTCAGCATTATTTACAACGTTTTTCTTGTAAAACAAGAACCATTGTGAGTACCACCATTACATTTACTGAGACATATTGTTAAAGTCATGGACCAATATTTTGTAATTGTGGATCAGTTTATGATATTCCAGGATTATAAAATGATGATAGTTGCATTAAATTTAGTTTCTTAATTTCTGTAGCTTCTTATCATTAATTCATATCCACAGGTCACTGCGTGTCACTTGGGGTCACGCAGTGCAATCTTTTAAGCACCTGTCAATGCAAATGTCATGTGGCTGCCTCTGTCAATATACACAATGTCTGAGAACTCTTGACAAAGTCTGTCTCTCATTCAGGATATTGCTTTGTCAGGATGTCAATTCTACAGAGTGCTTCACTTGTGTTTGCTACAAAAGAAGCTAACTTCCATCAGGACAAAAATGTTGATTCTTAACTCTTTGCTTTTACTCTGTTAGCCCTATGTTTTTAAGACATTTCCATTGTTTTGTGGTCCCCTTTTCATTGTGATGTTATAATGTCAGTTGTTTTCAATGATGCAGTGGGTGGATTAGGGCTGTATTTCTGCACCTGATGGGCTTATTAGGACAGGCAGGGACCATGGCAATGAGATGAAGGATGAAACAGCCATCCAACTTAGGCTAGACCGGGAATCGAACCAGGGACTCAGTGGTTGAAAGCCCTGCGCGCTACCACCAAGCTAGGCCGCCATTCTTAATGTAGCACTAAAAGTACATAAGTAAGACAAACTCATAATGTTTGCCAAGGTTTGGTTCGGAAATAAATTAACTCGAAACCAACGGGTACGAACAATCTAAAATATGCCCTTGGAAGTTCTGCATCTCCCCATGAAATGGGTGGCAACACTTTTGGTAAAGACAGAAGATCTCGAACGTCAGTGACCAACACAGGGCTCTGCACAATGCACACTCTGCAGATAGATATAGACAGACGTAGAAAGTGCAGCCCTCTAAGGCAAATTCTTACCGTTTTCGAGGGTTGATTAATGAGGTGAGAGAGAGGAGGATTCCACCCATGATATACATTTACCCCATGGGTGGGATCTTTCACTTGCATAGACACAAGGGACCGCCAATTTAATGTCTCATCCAAACGACATCCAGCTAGGATGATGCTCATGAAGGGTGCCCTGGCCCGGGATTGAACCTGGGACTTTCAGAGGAGCAGGCGAGCATCTTACAACTAGACCACCCAGCTGCAGTTATGCCTGTCTAGCTTGATGCAGTCATATGGTCATTCCACAGAAACGGTGCACCCCCATCCCTCAACTATCAAATGTGATTATAACACGAAAAATGGTTTCAAGATGGGCAGACCAATATTAAGCTATAAATACATTCAATACAATTTGTGCACGAGTCTGTCATAATTGATATTTTGGCTATTTTTGCTGTAAAAGTCAACAAAAATGGCATGTCCCACACCTAATTTTATATATTTCTTTACCCTACTCAATGAATGTAAGTTAGAAATCATTTATAATATTCACATAATTATAACAAAAATTGTTAGGTTTGTGCAATTTTCAAGAGAGGAAAGCACTGGTATGGGGGACTTCAAGACGTCAGTTTATCTTTAACAATCAATATTAAAAGAAGTGAGTTTGTATCGGCAGGGGGTGACTTTTACGTGCATCATTCCTGTTACCAAGATTTTTTAAGGAAACTATTATTCACAGAACATTGCTTCAAGCAATTCTGAAAGTACTCCTTTATTACAAAATGGAATGGAAATTTCGGTAATATTACCTGCATACTTTTCCCTTAAATGTCAGTCCTGTCACTGTCTTAAATTTCCTGTTACCGCAATGGCTGACATAACAAGTCATATGACCAACCAATTTAAACATAAATGTTGAAAATTGTTTTGTTGTCATGTTACAACACTGAAATGTATGAAAATTCATAATTTTGATGGATTTTTGAAATATTGAAAATTTAAGAAAAATTTTACTTGCAATGCCAAACGTGCCCAAAGCTAGCACAGGCATGAATGACCTTAGTGGTCAATTTGTTCAACTTATTAAAACTGTAATAATAGTGTTTGGATGTAGCAAAATGGCCCTCAATTTCCCGCAAATAGAGGTGGTTTTAATGCTGAGTGGTCTTACTGTGGGGTCCCCCTGCAATGTATAATGTAGTGTGAACTACTGAGTTTGTTGAGGTCACTATAGCCATTTGGATCCAGATCAAGTCACTAGGCGATGCTATTAATGATGCTATGAATGGCCAGTTTATTCATTTCCAGCCCATTAAATGTATTATCTACATTTTCCATCACATTAACCTGAAAGCAGGGAGCCATGTTGTCCTGTGTTTAATCTATGGCAGCCAGCCTTGGTCTACATGAGCAATCATGTTCTGTCTAATGTCAGTTTAAAAAGTTGCATCGTATTCAGAAAACTCACAACAAAATGTTCTCTATGCTTTTCAACTGAACAAGTTCCATCAAAAATATAACTCGACGATATTATATTCTCATTTCTCAGGTTAAATTACAAAATTATTCCCGAACTGTTGGATTTCATATCAAATGAAGCCCAGGGCGCTGATTGATACCAACCTGATAAATTCTAAACTCACATGGAATTAGCTACATAATAACATTTAATTTGCGGAAATTGGAACAAAATTAGCTGAGCTATGGCTTTAAATAATCGCGAATTGAAGATGTTCATGATGCTGTTAATGTACATTAAATTCTTTAAACATTTAAAGTTCCAAATGGCGGGATAAAAGGAAAACAAACTCACCCCGTCTGATCTGTCAAACAGATCAGTGACTCTTGTGGTTTTCCTATATAACCACCCCAATCAACCAACACAGACCAACCAGTCAGGCTATAATAGTCAACCAGCCAAATGAACAGTCAATCAGATATCCATTTGTCACTGGGCTATCCAGATGATGGAAGATATTTATCTGTTAGTCGCGCGCAATAATGTAAAGACCATTTATTCCTGCTTAGGGCACATTCACAATCAATAGATGGAGAGATTGCTTGGTTGCTTTGTGTGGTGTTCAGGCATTAACTGAGACAGACAGACAGATAGACAAAGCAGAAGCAACAGACAGACAAAGCAGAACCAACAGACAGACAAAGCCGAAGCAACAGACAGATAGACAAAGCAGAACCAATAGACAGACAGACAAAGCAGGAGCAACAGACAGATAGAAAAAGCAGAACCAACAGACAGACAGACAAAGCAGGAGCAACAGACAGACAGACAAAGCAGAACCAACAGACAGACAGACTAAGCAGAACCAATAGACAGACAGACAAAGCAGGAGCAACAGACAGATAGACAAAGCAGAACCAACAGACAGACAAAGCAGAACCAACAGACAGACAGACAAAGCAGAACCAATAGACAGATAGACATAGCAGAACCAACAGACAGACAGACAAAGCAGAACCAATAGACAGACAGACAAAGCAGGAGCAGCAGACAGATAGACAAAGCAGAACCAACAGACAGACAGACAAAGCAGAACCAACAGACAGACAAAGCAGAAGCAACAGACAGACAGACAAAGCAGAACCAACAGACAGACAGACAAAGCAGGAGCAACAGACAGATAGACAAAGCAGAACCAACAGACAGACAGACAAAGCAGAACCAATAGACAGACAGACAAAGCAGGAGCAACAGACAGATAGACAAAGCAGAACCAACAGACAGACAAAGCAGAACCAACAGACAGACAGACAAAGCAGGAGCAACAGACAGATAGACAAAGCAGAACCAACAGACAGACAGACAAAGCAGGAGCAACAGACAGACAGACAAAGCAGAACCAACAGACAGACAGACAAAGCAGAACCAATAGACAGACAGACAAAGCAGGAGCAACAGACAGATAGACAAAGCGGAACCAACAGACAGACAAAGCAGAACCAACAGACAGACAGACAAAGCAGAACCAATAGACAGACAGACATAGCAGAACCAACAGACAGACAGACAAAGCAGAACCAATAGACAGACAGACAAAGCAGGAGCAGCAGACAGATAGACAAAGCAGAACCAACAGACAGACAGACAAAGCAGAACCAACAGACAGACAAAGCAGAAGCAACAGACAGATAGACAAAGCAGAACCAACAGACAGACAGACAAAGCAGGAGCAACAGACAGATAGACAAAGCAGAACCAATAGACAGACAGACAAAGCAGGAGCAACAGACAGCTAGACAAAGCAGAAGCAACAGACAGATAGACAAAGCAGAACCAATAGACAGACAGACAAAGCAGGAGCAACAGACAGACAGACAAAGCAGTAGCAACAGACAGACAGACAAAGCAGAACTAACAGACAGACAAAGCAGAATCAATAGACAGACAGACAAAGCAGAAGCAAGAAACAGACAGACAAAGCAGAATCAATAGACAGACAGACAAAGCAGAACCAATAGACAGACAGACAAAGCAGATTCAACAGACAGACAGACAAAGTAGAAATAACAGACAAAAAAATATACACAGAGACATCCTGCAAAGGCCCTCCCCCCCCCCCCCCGCTTGCATGAGTAGGCCTATGCAAGTAATAAATGGACTGTTGATTCTGAAACAGCCAGTTTCAACATGCACCCAGGTATACACATAGAAACCAGCCATGCTAAGTACAGTGGTACACCAAAATTCTACACTACATTGTATAAGTTTAATATTTCATGTTGACTATTATTATTAAATAATGATGCTAAACCTGACAATAAACGGTCACGAGTTTAAATATCAATTGAATTTACTTCTTACTCACTAACTTACTTATTTACATACATAAGTTAGTATTTCAAACTCAATGTATGTCACCTGTAACTCTACAACTTTGACAACTCAACACTGCAGAGCAGAAACTAATCGCCAACATTCATTGCCGCAGATGTGACTGTCAGTAGCAAACTAAGATTCACAAAATTATATTAATGTTTTAAGATAACACTACATTTGAGAAGAAAAAAAAAGATTCTATTAAATCCAGAGGTTTCTTTGCATGATGATCTCAGATTTAGGAGTCACTATTTGGAATTTCCACCTTACTTTCTAAGTCAGACATGGAAACAGTAAACATGTAATGGTGTCTTTTCTATTTTCTTTATTGCCTTCAGTCAACAATGTTCTGCGGACATTTTGGCCATTCGATTGCTTCTTGTAAGCTTCTTACAAAAACAGGCCAATAAAATCTATCACAATACCAAGTTATGAAGTGATCTAGGCCCAAGAAATAGCCTCCAAAAGGGCCCAGAGTAGCCTATTTGTATTCTATGGAGGCTAGAAGCATATTCTAAGCACTGGGCGATTCTTGAATGAGGCATATCTAAATGGCATCTCCATATCACTACAGGCCAGCCACGGACTACCCCCGCTGCTGCAAGAAGGCGTAAGGTTCTTGACCTGCCAAGATGGCGGTCAAAAGAGTGCACAGGTCGCTCAGCTTATGATTGTAGGTTCATGAGGCTAAGAAATGGACAAAAAGAGTTTGTAGATAAAGTAATTATATTGAATCAATAGGTTGTTTTGTTCTTACAAGATCATGAGTTTGATGTGTACTCTAAGATTTTTTGTCTTTAGTTTTTTAACCCTCAGCGAACCAAGTTCGAAAAGGGTTTTTGTTATCATCAATGTCCGTCCGAGGGGCGGACGCTCGGGCGGACGGGCGGACGGGTGGGTGTAACACTTTTGTTTCCGGAGCAGAACTCTAACACTAATGCACTTACCCTTATGAAATTGTGTACAGTAATACTCTATATGGCCTGGTGGTGCCTTTTGATAGTCACATTGACATAAGTTGGCTATGTTTTACAAAAGTTGGATAAAATAGAAAATAAATTGTTTTTGTTTACGGAGCAGAACTCTGACACTACTGCACCTACATGCTTAAAACTTTGTCATAATATGTCTAAAATAGTGTAGTGGTGCCTTTTCGGGGTCTCGTGGCCGTAAATACTGTATAATTTTCAAAATTAGGGCAAAATAAGGAAAATTGCTACTTTTCAAAACCTCCATATAAAAGACACTTTGTACCTTACATGAATGAAATTGTATCAATAACATATCTAAATTATAGTATTTTCACTTTTTAAACTTCATTTTGATATTCATTTCATGCTAACTACAAAATAATGGAAAATAAGAAAAAAATGCTTAAAATTGTGTTTTCGAAGCATAACTCGAGCAATCATACACTTACCATAACAAAATTGTATATTTTATTATTTTAAATAGCTTAGCTGTGCATTTTGATAGTCACATTGACATATCTGAGCTGTGTTTTAAAATATTTAGAGAAAAAAAAAATACATAAATGTTTCTGCTTTTAGAGCAGGACTCGCACACTACTGCACCTACATGCGTACAAAACTATGTCTAAAATAGTGTACAGATACCTTTTTGTAGTTTCATGACCGTTTATGACAGATAATTTTATTTAATAAGGAAAATATGAAAATTTGGACAGGTACTCTTTCAAACCCTCGTATGAATGACTATATGATCCTTACATCAGTAACATTTTGCCTATGATATATCTAGATTATAGTACTTTCACTTTTAACCTTCTTTTTGACATTTGTTTCATCATTCTTTTTTGGTTTCTAATATTCGAAAATCTTGAAAAACTGCAAAAAATTGTGTGTTGCTTCCTTCATATTCCTTAGCATCCCATACTTAGCAATGCCATAAATGTTGTACAATTCATGTGCAATTATCAAACATTTGATCATAGTATTGCCGTGCTCAACCCATTGAATAGTTTTTGTTTATAATTAGCAATTTAATAATAATTAGTTGCATGATGATCTATATTACTTTCACTTGATTCCAATACTTATAGTTGTTTTTTTTCATATACACCTGTGAAGTGTTTGGTTATAAATACTAATTTAAATGCCATAGATTTAATGCAAATCAGCAACCCAACAATTCAGTAACTGAAGGGAGTATGGCAATTGATAATATATAGTTCCTTCAGTTGCCAGCTGAATTTAAAGAGCGAGCAAAACATATTTTGACTTATAAAGGCATTAAAATGGGTGTGTTGAGTATCATTCCATATGAAATAAACCTTTAAGATTTTGTATTTATTTTTATTTAGACTTTATTTATTTAAATACAAGTGAATAAAAATCTTGAAGTTCAAATTTTGTATGAAATTATACCTAAAGTCTTCATGTGGCATAACATTATTGCTGAATTTCATATATATTCCATAGGATCATTGCCATAGCCCATATATGACTATTTTGGACATATAAATGATAATATTAGTTGTAGATAAATTAAGGGATCATGCTATTGTGTTGATATTTCTAGTGAACTGAATACTCCTAATTGTGCATAAAATCTTTAAAACAGAACAATTAAATGGCAAGAAAAGAATAGAGAATACTTTTTATGCTCACTTGGTGGGAGGGCTGTGAAAATAATGGATTGCTGCAGGTTTACCTTCGTAAGACGTAAGATATTTGTAGGACATTATAATATCATGCGCACATGAAAAAAAAGACCACTAATATAGTATTATCCACCAATATTTTTAATTTCATGGTAAAAAAAACAAAAAACAATCAGGGTATTGGCTATTAAGCAATAAAATAAACACAGTTTTTGTGTGTTTAAAGAAAGTTCATAATTTCTATTCATTTATATTTACCAAACTGTCTGAATATTACAATGTAGATGTTAATATTCAAGTATATTTGCATCAAAATAGGACAATGTTAGACTTAATGGACAAAAGTAAGACAGGTCTTAATTTTTACAAAAATAAAGTAAACTTTTTTTAGACTTTTTCAGACTTTTATAACCAATGGGAACACTGTATTATTTTACACTTGACAGAATATAATGAACAAATGAAGAAATTCAGGAGTTCAAAATATAGGACATCTTGGACTTTAATTAGCATTGCATAACAGCTTTTGTAGGCCAAGTGGCATAAACACTCAAGAAATAATATTTTTGTAAAACATAGCCAATATATGTCAATGTGGCTATCACAAGGCACCACTGGGCCATATGGAGTGTTACTGTATAAAATTTCATCAGGGTAAGTGCATTAGTGTTAGAGTTCAGCACTAGAAATGAAAGTGTGTGTTAGAGTTCTGCTCTGGAAATGAATGTGTAACGCCTGCCCTCCTGCCTGTCGGACAAACACATAACAATTTTGATTATGCCTGTATGCTATGTGGGATTCGCTGAGGGTTTAGCCACCCTTTTTTTTTTTTAGCTATTGTAATCCTCACAATAAGTGTGACAAAAATTTTTTATTTTACAGATAAATTTAAACAGGCAATCAATCACTAATGTCTACGATTAGAAAAATAACTAATAATTCTATTGGTCTGCAGAAAGTTTGCCAAATGACAATTTCAAAATGTTTAAGACACCGGTTCACCGGCTATCTAAAAGATTGTTTCACTAAGCGTATTTAATGACAGTAAAGCTATATCAGTTTCACCCATGATTGCTTGGAACACACACCTACATAATACTAAGTCTACCTTTTTTTCACAAACTATTACCCACCCTGGTGAGGGTGAAGAGAGTGTATTAACTTTTATGGCAGTAGACCAAAATTTCCTTACTGGAAAAAAGTGTTATGGGAAATTGAGATGTCAAGCTTAGTAGGGCTCTGAAGTCCATGGCTGAGGTCCTGTTTAGCCTCAAAAGTTGTTCATTTTTGGTCGGGTAGCTAAAGAAATATAATCAAGCAGAAGATTTTTATGTGGCCTATGCAGTGAGGGACATGTCTCTGATAGAGTTTCTGCCATTATAACCATCAATGTCAGATTGATATATGGGCAGACTCCATCATTCTGACAGCCCCATAACCTATGTGTCAAGCCCAGCGACTCCCGTGATGTCTTTAAAAAAACTTCATAGAGTACCCTGATCTATCTATCTGCCTATATGTCTATCTCTCTATCACTCTATCTCTCGATCTATCATCTATCTATCTATCTATCTATCTATTTATCTATTTATCTATCTATCTATCTATCTGTCTGTCTGTCTATCTATCTTTCTATCTGTCTGTCTATCTATCTATCTTCCTATATATCCTTCTTTTTATATCTCTATATCTCTATCCATCTGGCTGTCTATCTGTCTATCTATCTGTCTATCTATCTGTCTATCAATCTCTCTATCTAAATATCTCTCTATCTAAATACCTATCTATCTTTCTATCTATCTAATTATCAACTATCTATCTGGATGTCTCGCTGTATGCTAATCTGTCAGAAATCGACAAAAGAAATAGGAAAGTACTAGCGGTCTTTCTGAAGAGACAAAAAAAAATCTATAAAAAGAGAAGAGGTTTCTAGGATTATACTCCTGTGGAGAGTTTAGATATTATTATTATTTGACCTTTATTCATAACTTTCACTATAAGTTTCATATAAAACGTGACATAACAAACGGATCAAATTAAATTCATCTTGCCTCTTGGTAAAAGAGAACACATGTGGTTTGCAAAATGATAGTCAGTATGCTACTTCGTGATATAAAGTTTTATTAAAATGAACATGATATTACAATATTTAAAAAAACCTTAGTAATAAGATATAATATTAATTTAGATAAACAAAAAGCAAAAACCCACTTCATGTAAACTAATCGGTCTCTTCACACAGTAGTGACCATTCCACAAACACTTGCAAAGTAAACACAGCCTCTTAAAGACTTTCCTGGAGACGAAGTAGATCACAAATAATCCCTAGGGATCCATTCTTTCTGATCATTTGGCTGCCAACCGTGGCTACAGACTGCCCCCCAGCTCATAATGTAACAGAAAGTGAGCGTTTTTCACCAGCCATTTCCTCATAGAATCAGGTCCAGCCATTCCGCCAATGCTACTATAAGACCCAAGATATATGGGCCTAAAGGCTACCTAATGCACCTGAGAAAACCCTTTAGCTTAAGCTATTTTTTCGGTATGACAGTTATGAATGTGTGTTTGTCTGTACTAAAAGGCAAGTCTGGTGAAAAAAAGTGTATTTTGTATGATAGAAAATGTATAGAAATTTAACTAGTAATATATATATTTTACATTAGGAATAGAGCATGCTACTAAGATTAATTTTTTTATGTATTAAGGTAAATACACTAAGATTCTGAAATAAATATAAGTAAGTAAGTAGGTAATTTACTCATAATTGTAACTTCACAGTTCAAGTGCAACTAATATGGGAATAAAAACGTAAAAAATTGTACCGTAACGGAGGGTATTGTCGACAGGGCGGGTATTTTCAACACTTAAATTAGTTTGTTAAAAAAAAGAAAAAAAGGTAACATTTTAATGTGAGTGTCGAAAATACCCGCCCTGTCGATAATACCCTCCGTTACGAAATATAAAATGTATTGTGGATGATAGCCATTGGAAGAGAGGTCAAGGGCCTGCAAATGCTGTAAGAGCAGATATATGCAGAAAGAGCAGAAATATGCAGTGAGAGGAAATAGATTCAGTGAGAGCAGATGATTTAGTGCTGTGAGGTCCAGAGCAGGCCCTCGTCAGTTCAATGCATGAGTGAACACAGAGATGTATGCTCCCAAAAGACTTGCAATGGATCGCAATGGATTGTAATGGATGACACTCAACTGGGCAGTTTCCAGATATAAAGAACACTTAAAGCCCTGTGTAGTGAACAGGACTCATTATTATTTTTCCTTTGAATTTTACCCCTTTTTGTCAAAACAGTAGACTGCCTAGCTTATTAGTAGTTACACAGTGAGTTGGGCATGCACTGAAAATAACTTTGCCAAAGTCCCCAAGTAACGTAATTAGTGATTTGTTTTGTTTCAAGATAGTGAAAACAACTGTTTAAAAGCCTTTGAATTTGCTCAACTAGCCAAGAGTATGGACCAACATAGAAACTATCCTAAAACGTTGATTGCTGCGTTTTGTAAACATTCCGGGAATTTCATGGAATTTAACAGTTTAACTCTACAAACAATAACAACCACTATTAAGTGGCAGGGGAACTTTGAAAGATTGGACAAATTAACATTGCTGGCAAATACCAATAAGTACGTTGATATTTAATTAATCAAATCAATGACACTATAATAATCATTTCCATATCTTATACTGTATTCCTATAGAATATATTTGTTAAATGTTAGGTATTGTTTGATTATTGGATTATTCATTTCATTAATTCGTTCATTCATTGTAAACTTTTTTTTTTTCCATGACCTTTCTGCCCACGATCGTTCATTTCCTGATTACTCATTAATTTATTCTTTCATTAATCTTTTGGTGCAGTTTGTTTTCCTTTTTTAAATGTTAATCTCTCATTCCTCACTCAAAACTGTCACTAAACTTTGATTTCAATCACTCAGTAACTATTTTCTTCTCTTTCGTTTTTATCGCACAATCAACATGCACTCGAACTGTTTCAACAAAATGGCTCCGATTTAAATCTGGCTGAACTGAGCCTTATCTGATGTAGAGTGAATGTACACAGTCTCTGCATGCTTAGAACTTTCTAAGTATCTTAGTATTCAAGTTCATGTGATAGGAGAGCAACTGATAGGCTTAAAGTAGAGCACACTGTCAATACAGGGAAATGAAGCACATCCTGGCTAAGATGGGATTCTCTCTGCTAAGATGTACTTAATGTCCAAGCTTAATTAATTGTCTAAATGTCAATACTTAACAGATAGCGGGGTAATTATTGTTGGTACAAGAAAACCCCGTCTTAGACAGCCTCACAGTTCAGTCCATTTTGAACCGAATATGAAGGGTCTCTTGTAAACTCAGTAAACAGAGAGAAGTTATATTTGGTTTAAATTATATTTATGCTTCTGTAAGTATGTATAACTACTACTACTAATACTACTACTTAATACCCCTATTACCACTATTACTACTATTACTACTTTTACTACTATTACTACTGTTACTATTGCTGCTACTACTACTACTACTACATGTACTACTACTACTACTACTAGTAGTAGTCTACGTCTACTACTATTACAACTACTACTTACAACTACTAGTCTACTTCTACTACTATTACAACTACTACTTACATCTACTAGTCTCCCTCTTCTACCATTACAACTATTACTTACTACTACTACTACTACTACTACTACTCCTTCATTTTTTTTTTTTTTTTTTACATATTCTTCATATTTTTATAAACATGACGAATTCATATAGCTTCCAGTAACATATATATTTTGTAACTGCACTATTTTTGAAAAATAAAAACAAAAAACATCTAGTGCAGGAAAAATAGTGGCTAGAAGCATCCGCCGTTAGGCTGACAACTGTGGGTGACAGAAACCTTCTTATGAAACCAATTTGGTGTTGTGAAGTTTCCTGATTGGACTTGTCGCTAGAATCCTTCTTAGAGAATGTACTGAAAACACGTCAGAGTGAAAGACAGATCTTAAGGAGGTGAGTCTACTTGATAGGTGCTTAAGGGAAAGGACCTTTAATCCTTAACCGACCCCATAATGATGAAGTGAAGATGCAATACTCCGTTGCAAGACTTTGTGTGATAAAAACAAACTAAGGTAAAAAAGAGTTTCTCTCGAACCAGGCAAAAATGTCATACTACTAGAATGGATCATCCAGATAAGATATAAAGTGTTCTTGTACTTGTTGTCTATGCTGGGGTCAGTAACAGTACCCACGGCTGAGGTTAATATATCGACTACACAGAGCGGATGTACTCATACTATCTCGTCATTATGTCTGCTCACATGTGCGCTAGCTAGTCTCATAAGTTAACAGCGCATTGGCTGCATATTAATAAATACTTAATTATATTGATAACTCAATATGTACATGTATTTATAGGACATTCTCTTAAAAAATATGTTCCCATATTAAACAGCATTCAATTCTGTTAGTGATGGCTGTATTTTCTTTTAAACCAAATTGCATTTTAGCCGTGCATGATTTTAACAGGCAAGCATTCACTTTGGAATATCATATATGGAATAGAGTGAATCCCTGAGGCTTAAAAGCCACTCTTTGTTCGAGAGCAATGACTGACAAAAAGCCGACCATTTTGACATATGTGACATGAAATACCAATAACAGCTGTATATTTCAGTGAATGGCATTGGACAGCTTTAAAAACGGCATGCATGCAACAGAATTTTAATGGTCAAATGTAAGGTACATCGAGGCAAAAAGACTGATGTTCCGTTCTAAATGAAAGATGGATGGATGGATGGCTGGACGGATGGCTGGACGGATGGACGGGATGACTGACTGATTGACTGACACACTCAATGACTCAATGACTGACTGACTGACTGACTGACTGACTGACTGATGGACTGACTGACTGAATGGACAAAATGACTGACTGATTGACTGACACTAAATGACTGACTGACTGACTGAATGAATGAATGAATGGACAAAATGAGTGACTGATTGAATGACACACTCAATGACTGACTGAATGAATGAATGAATTACTCATTTAGTTGATTCATTAGTAAATATATTATTTTCTGCAAAATATCACACTTCGGCCACCACGCTTGAATCAGACTTCTAATAATTGAGCAATACCGAAACTGATGTGCATCAAAAAAGGCTGAACAGTGGGGTACGCCCAAAACGCACTGCAGGACTTCGTGGAGATTACAGAAGGGGACACTAGAATGTGGGTCAAACTGTTTTTTGAAAGCGGCAGGATATATAGAGGCAGACTGATAGACGGACAGACAGACAGCTAGACAGCTAGACACCTTGACAGACAGACTGACACAGGGTCAGAGAAGATGTTAATAAAATAGACCCAAAACATTTTGTATCCCAAAGGGTTGTCAGAATCAAATTAGAAAAAAAGAGTATATATAAAAATATGTGTAAATAGCAGCAGTTATTGTGAGTCACGACCTTTGAAAAAAAAAGTGTGTATGAAAATATGTGAAGAATATTTTCTTTAAAAGTTATACAGCGATCAGCTCAACTGAATCATACAGCTAAGGCAAACAAGAACCGAACTCAGACCAAGGAAGGAGCTGTCTATAACCTTTACCACTGGACCACCCAACTATATCAGAAAACTTTCAACCAACCACATTGTTCAAATAAATATCCTGAAAACATAAAAATAACGACAAAATATAACATTTTGCAGCCTTTTATGAACTTGGAGCTTTTTAGTGTCTTTCCCTTCTTTTTCTTCTTTCACTTATTGAATTTCCAAATTCAATCAGGTTAATGCAACTTGTTAAGGCTATTAACATGTTATTAACCAGATGACGATATTTCCTTTAATTCTGCAAATTTTCAACAAACTGAAAATTCCATTAAGCCTCTCCTTCAGCACCAATTAGCCATCTGCTGGGTGGGCCCTAAAAGAAAGTCTTTAATGTAATATTTTCTGGAATGAAAATTTGCCCATTTCAAGGTTTTTGCCAGAAATATGCAGACTAGTTATCAATAATGATTTGAGAAATACGCCATCTCATTGGTTTATTAATCGATTAATTGGTGAATACATTCATTCGTTCACTTTTGTCATCCATTGGTATATTAACTTTTGGAAAATTAAAACTACTTATAAGATTCCATTGCAATTTAGTTAGACAGACAGGTAGATAGAAAAGTAGTACTACAAACAACATGATGAAAATATAGCCTGACAGATCTTGTCATGTTGATTGATTGATTGACTGACTGACTAATTTATTTATTTATTTATTGACATAGCTGAATTATATCCATACAAGTCAATACTAACAGTCTATAACAGTGTATATTTGCATGTTGTGTTAACCACATATACATTTTAACTGCTGTGTCCTATCACTGTTCGTGTTTACAGGTCACCGACTCTGTTTAAGGATAGATTAATGGTGAAACAGCCCTTGACCAGCTGAGCACAATAGTAGTTGTCCAGTGGAAACTAGCCAATTGCCTTGGTCACTATTACATTTACTAAAGGAAACCACCACATGGCCACAGGGATGAGATTATTTTCATAAATTAAATGTGAAATAAATGGGTGTGAATTGACCGATGATCATCCCACTTCATAATATATCATACGATTATATATTATCTAATATTGCATACATTTATGTTCAGCATATGATATGCTACTTGCAGGCATCATACAACACATTAGAAACCAAACGAATGGTTTTATTTTGTTTTGTCTATTTAGATTCATCAAATATATATTGTAAAATTCTTGAATTTAATCACACACACAAAAAAAAAAAAACACTTGAAGAATCTTGTTTTAAAATATTCGATATTCATTCCAATTACTATCCAAATACTATTAAACAAGCTGAGATGAAAGGAAAATAATCTGGTGTTTGTTCGAGCATGTTTAGAATAAAGAAATGTGGTTGAACGATCCCAACACCATGGACATTTTTGGTGAATTTGTTCATTTAAATGCACAGCATGTAGCAGCAGGAAGTGACAAGGGGATGATAAAACAGAATAACTGCAGAAAGAATATTCTAAGAATATTACTTCAATAGCTGAAAAACTGCAGCAAATTCTGAAGCTCATTGGCCTGAAATGATCTCATTAATAATCAATTGATAATCAGTCTATCTCGGAAAGCATTTTCACAAATGCAATGTGAAATAGCTTTCGTTAATCTAGGTCATACTTAATTTATTTTGTTTCAACAAGAGATTTTAGTGATGTAACAAAATACTGTACTGAATGGAACTCTTGATATGAAAATCAAGAGTTATCTTAACAAATCTAAATGAAATCACAGGCGTTTGCCAAAATATATGGCATTGCCCAGTGATGACACACTTATACTTTAACTAATGCCAAGGCTCCTGACAGCTTTAATTGGCTTCTCCTCTCAAGAGGCACCCATGTCATTTGTAACAGCCAATCAGAATGTAGTTGGATTAGGATATGCCCTAAGCTTGGTGGCAATTCTTTTCCTAGTTACTTTACCAGTTCGACTTAAATACAAACCAATTTGCCTAATAGCTTATCGGCTGCCTTATAGCATTGAATGTCTAACAGTGAAATAGCATATCAATTAGTTATGTTTGCATTGATTACACTCTTTGACAATTCTTAAACAAAGATTGCTCAGTTGGGTCACTTAATTGGCTTGAGGCTGACATCACACAGTGCTTGGGAGATATTGGCCAATCAGGAAGCACCATCATGTATGTACATGGTGAAATATGCAAATTAGCTGCCACTAGAGATGAGAATTGAACATATAGGCAAGAAATTCCTTGAAAATCAGAGGTATATACCCATAAATAATGGAAGTTACCACTTAGAATAAGAAGGTAAATTATTTTTGTGTTAATATTGCCATTTTTGAAGTGTTATATGATGTTATTGACTGAAACTGGCCCAATCCTTAATGCTGTCATGATGGCAAATGCCTGTGAGGAAATGTATATATTAAAATTTAATAACAATTGAAAATTTAGTCTGACATGCAAAATTAAATCCTAATTTGTTCTTCAATTACACTGCATCTAGGTACAATAACATCACTTACATCAACGAATTAAATTGACCTCACACAAGTCATTCACAGGACATTTACACCAAATTCAATTAAAAGGTCACTGGCCTTTTGTTTGCTTGAAATACAACACCCTTTCAAGACGCTCACTTAATCACTTGAATTTGATTAAAATGCCATTCACGTTTTGCAGGGGACATAGAATGCACTTGTGACTCAGTGCAGGTCATCCAGGACTGACCGGATGCAGTCCAGTTACTGATGACCACAATAGAAGCGTGTATGGCATTAAACAATGCACTTAAATTGAATCTAGGACTTAAGTTGCACACTTAAGACTACTTAGAACTTTGTTTTAGACTTTTTTGTCTATTCTTTTTGTGTGTGTGTTTAGTGAATGCGGATGATAACAGAAATTTTTATTTCTAGAATTATTTCTGATCACATCAAAATATATTTTATTTGATATATTTCAGGAATTGATTTAGTTTATCATATGTACACATATACAGTTTTTATTATATTTATTAAATGTCACAAAATATTGAAGATTTTTTTCTAAATTTTCAAATATCATGCTATATAAATAATACTTGTTACTTTTATATGTGTCTGCCAGTTTTGTATATCTCAGCAGGTTTTCTATACTTTGGTTGAGTTGTGTATAGAACCATCCAAAATATAGGTACTTTAGTATTAAAGTTATAATCAATTAATGTTGGATCTTGCATGTGATTCTTATACCAACACAACACAATTAAGAATCTTACAAACAACAGTATTTGTATTAATGATCTTCCAGAAATAATTTCTAATTCTAAATATTACCTCCAATTCCACACTACTCCCATTCTCAGTGCCTGACCCAGACCTTCGCGTGATGCACATAGCTGGTGGAAAATATCAAGGCAGCTCAACACAGAGTACTGGGCTTAGTATAGAGAAGCATTTCATGATAGGAATCTAGTTTTAATCAGAAACCTCACAAGTGTCTCGATTTCTGGATACTCTCATACCTTGTATTTAAGAGTGGTCTACCTTGGAATTTATCTTCATGATCAGAGAGGGATTTTTTACTACTGTTAAAAAATCATCAATGATGGCATGACATTTGAATCGATCTGTTCGGCTGTAGACTTCGTACAAAATCGTCGAATAGATGTAGTCTACCAATATTATAAAATTAACTATAGACTTTCTTGGCTTTTTTTTGTTCTATTTACCTGTATGATAAGATAATCTCTTTATAGGCCTACTATGATCTAGCATTTGCTAATTCCAAACTTTGATAAACCCATGCTTTCCATCTTTGCAATATGAATTTCTTCGCTAATATTTACTCCCCTCATTTTAGCTTAATGCTGATTAGAGAGGCATTTAATCAGTTCGAATGTTAGGTTTAATTATTTACAAGCATTCTGACCAATATGCACTGCTCCACGCATGACAATATATGACCAAAAATGCATGCCTGTGAATTTCTTTATATTAGCATTTAAATAGTGAGATATCTTCATCTCTTTACCCACTGATGTGCAGAATAGATCAAACTCTTCTGGTATTAATTCAAAACATGATCTTTATGTATAAAAATAGACTTTTCACCTTTTCACCTTTATTTTTTTTGTTTGTTTGTGTCTATTAAACTTTGAGTTCGAAAGTTAAGACAGTTGCCACTGAGCTTAGCCTTCGTCACTAAAACATCAAGAAACTAAAAAAAGTCCTCAAATCCATGTAGTGAGTTGTTTGTAGTGCATTTGCTGTGAAAGCCTCACTTAAAGTGAATGAAACATGGAATGAAATGGAGAATTCTGTCCTGAAACATTCTGAACTCCTGAAACAGAATCCTGTTAAAAGGGAGTGGCAAAAAACGTCTGCTTTTGGATTTTGAATGAAGTGAGAGCAACCTGGTACTACGGCAGTCACGAGGGATGTAAAAGGACCACTCCAGGCAAAGGAACCTTAAGCGAACCTTAAGCGAACCCTAAGTGGAACCAGAGTGAACCTTAAGAGTGAAGCAAATAATATCGTGAATCTATATTGCACCGTAAGTGTGTGCAGCCAGGAGCCATGAAAACAATACATTGTTTGATGTGATAAGTAAAACTTATTATAAGCAAAGAAGGTGATATATATATATATACAGTCATATCCAAAAGTTTACATACACTTGAACAGAATACATCAGTTCCTATTCCAGATCTTTCTCAAAAAAGGATCTCTATTATCGTAAGCTAAATAACATTTCTAGTTTCCTCTCTATCAATATATGATCAAAGGCTTCAGTCCTACTTCTTTACTTCTATGAATATATATATACAATTTCATTTGATGATAATTGCGATTAAATCATTGCAATTCAACTAACACTAGATTCAGATTCATTCAGATTCAGATTCATTCATTTTATTTCACATTCATAAAACATATATTATAAATTTAATTTTCAAAACATTTTGCACATAATTTGGGGAGACACTAGGAGGCAGTCTGGCTTTTTAGATCATCTTGTTTTGCATAAAGGTCCGTCTGAATGGTTGGGTTAAAACAAATTCATGTTGGGTTTGTCATGACGAATGATATATCATTTTGAGTACCAATTGCAATAAGAGATGTTAGGCTGGAGCCGCAATTGGAACCACAGTTCAACCATGGTGATAACATCAATTGAGAAAGAAACACAATGTCACTTATGTCACATGTTTTCCGTTAGATAAACACGTGGTATCAAAGACAGAAATCAAAGTAAAGTGAAACAAAAGAGTTACTTTCACTTACAA